>OX940982.1:50199548-50553274 GCA_954871275.1 Leptopterna dolabrata
AATTACCCGCCAATTTCGGTTTATTATTTTCAATAATGAACCATTGGAATCGGGCATGAAAAAAAAATTCTTACCCCTCTCAAAATTTGATGGTTTACGTTTCAAGGTATGTAGAATCCAAAACTGCAATAAAAATATTTCTGTCTGTCCGCCGTACGCCGTACGGGCCACTTTTCTTAGTTACCATGAAAAAAAATTGATAAAATTCGGGTTATAGGTTCCGTTCGGCGTCTAGTTGGTCCTCGAAGCTCGACGTTACTTTGAGTCATCTCTAAGGGGTTCAAAATAGGGGTTGAAATTTTCAAAACGCCTACACCATTTTTTTACGTAAATATTTTTACGGTTTTAAATAGTTCTTGAACTTGCGAGTTTTTTAAGACCATCCGGAGCATCGTACGTCCAGCCGTTCGTTCACAGTAAGGCCCCGAAGTTTGCACCGACAGGCATTTTCGACTCCAGTGTGAATGAAATTGTATACAATTCAAACCAAATCTCGTAACCAGAGACGCGCCCACAATAGGAAATTTGTGAATACGGCCAATCATTGGTAGGGATCACCTGATTATATTGGCGGAGTATGAAGTCGAGTTGGTTGTTCTGTGATATTATTTAATTTGAAAAATGATGGCTCTTTTGGAGTTTGTTGGTAGGTAGTGAAACTTGAACAAACGTTGAAGTATTATTGATGGGTAAATTATTACTACGGTAAATCATTACTCAACGGTAAATTATTACACAACGGTTCATTATACCATCTACGTAGAAGGGGCTGGAGTTTGTTGGTAGGTACTTTTGCAACTTTTTTCACTCCTCATCAACAATTTCTTTTCAGAACTTCATTATGTGTGTTTCTTTTTGTTAGGTACTGTTTGTCATCGGCAGAATTATTTTAGCAACATTTAACTCGTGATTTAGGTAGGTACCTAGTAACGAGTACGGGGTTAGGTACTAACCTACGGAGGGTCTGCGATCTACATAATATGTATAGAATAGTACATATATCTATACATATAATAAAACAGTGTCTGTTTGTTTGTCTCGGCATCAATTGAGAACGGCTGAACGTAGAAAGTTGCGGCTGGTACCATTTGACGCAGAATTTATCTGGGAAGGCTTATGAAAAATCCGCATTTGAATCTGTCCATCCGTTAAAACGCTATGAATGAAATACTACTAAAAAACGTGTTATAATCACTTCTTTGAGGACGTTTATGCATATAATAACTTTGAACGGTTGGACGTAAATCCGATTGTAGAAAGTTGCGGCTGGTACCATTTGACGCAGAATTTATCTGGGAAGGTTTATGAAAAATCCGCATTTGAATCTGTCCATCCGTTGAAACGCTATGAATGAAATACTACTAAAAAACGTGTTATAATCACTTCTATGAGGACGTTTATGCTTATAATAACATTGAACGGTTGGACGTAAATCCGATTGTAGAAAGTTGCGGCTGGTACCATTTGACGCAGAATTTATCTGGGAAGGTTTATGAAAAATCCGCATTTGAATTTGTCCATCCGTTGAAACGCTATGAATGAAATACTACTAAAAAAACGTGTTATAATCACTTCTATGAGGACGTTTATGCTTATAATAACTTTGAACGGTTGGACGTAAATCCGATTGTAATTAGATTCTGGATTCAGCTCGACGAGTACATTCAAGAAAGTGGTACTTCAATCAGGATGTTAGTGGGAGGGGGGTACAGGTTATGAGAGGGGGGGGGGGTCTACAGAAATTTCAAAACTACTTGACCAATTGGAGTGCAACTTTGGGAATTTGTTGTGTGAACATTGAGGAATGTTTCTAACCAGGTAGGGAGGGTTCATAGGATACGGGTGGGGGGGGGGGTTAAAGGCAGTTAGCGTTGGCATTGGGGAAGGTTTCTGATCAGTTGAGGAGGGGGGGATACAGGGGGTGTCTGTTCTACCGTTGCGAGGCGCGGGTACACAGCTAGTCATATTATATAGACGGGTTATCTATACATAGAGCTGTGATCTGTAACAGAAGGGTATTCTATACAAAATAATAAACCGTTGTGCAGGGATTTGCAGTGTTTTTTAATTTCTCCCACTCCCCCCTCGACCATCAGCTGATGCTCCAGTTATCAAAGGCCAAGGCTTTCCAAAATACTCCCCTACCACCCCCCAAACGAATGACATAAGACCAGCTGTTTACCGAATTCCCGCCTTTTCAAACTGTCATCCCCCCTCCCCATCCCATCACCTGATCATATGGCTTTCCCTCTCATTTCCAAAATACTCCCCCCTCCCACGAATGACATAAGACCAGCTGTTTACCGAATTCCCGCCTTTTCAAACTGTCATCCCCCTCCCCTCCCATCCGCCTGATCATATGGTTTCCCTAACATTATCAAAATACCTCTCCTCCTCCCCTCGTCAAATAATAGGTTATAGATCAGCTGGTAATCAATTTCCCGCCTTACCGCCAATTTTTGAATTTCTCCCACTCCCCCCTCGGCCATCAGCTGATGCTCCAGTTTTCAACGGCCAATACTCCCCCCTCCCATGAATGACATAAGACCAGCTGTTTACTAAATTCCCGCCTTTTCAAACTGTCATCCCCCCTCCCCTTCCCCGCCACCTGATCATATGGTTTTCCATCTAATTTTCAATTTCCCCTTCCCAACCGCTTATCCAGCTGAGGACCCCACACCTTTCTTTTATCAAACAAGCTGTTGTGACGTCATTCTCCTGTTACTATTATTTTTTGGGCGTTATCCCACCATGACCACTCCCCTTCAGGAATCAGCTGATGTTATTTTTACCCCCCTCCCCACACCACTATTTCAACCGATAATAATAATCTGTACATATTCCCGCTCATTTCGGCAACATCAAAATTTTTAGGGTGGGCCAAATATTTGGGCAACTGGTTTAACGTAGACCCATCGAGTTTAGGCTCTTTTTATAGCTCTCAATCACGCGATAACGATTACGATATAGATAAAGGTCTTCAATTGTTTTTTCGGGTGTAGACCCACCTACGTAGGCTTGTTGGGGCTCAAAAGAAAGCGATTTTTCTTAAGTAAGATGCTCTTAGTAAGATGCTGTCCAATTTCGGTGGTGGTCCTCTATTTGACAGGTCCTGGATGTCGAGTAGGTAGGGCCATAGCTGTGTAACCCCTCAAACGAAAGCTCTTTCAGTGGACGTGACGAAAATAGGAAACTCGAACCCCTTAAAACCCCCAAAATTTACCAAATTTCGAGAAGGTAGTACAAGAAAGCATTGAGATTTACAAGGAGAACAGAAACAAGAAGGAGCTATCGGTAGACTGAAATATAGAAACACGCGAGGAATACCTCGGTTAGCGTTGAAGGAGAAAAAAGGGGTGTAATATGAGGCGCTACATCAGCAAGCTGCGGGAACCTCGGGACTCGTCCGTTTCGACGCAAGTCGTTGCAGTCGATAAGAATCAATTATCTTCACCATCCATTCTTTGAACTTCCATCAGGTACCAAGGTAGATGCATACTATTTTGTGAAATATACCTATACTTTGAAATAAAAATACTTAGGTTCCAAAGCTTGCAACATGTACCTACACCAACAATAATATTTTAAAATATGTACCTATCATAAATTCCGTAAGGACAGATTTTCCTGTCATTTTCATGTCAGCCGAAAATATTTTATTAATCATCATCTTCGTTCTTGAGTCAGGTATGGAAGAAAGGATTTCAACACAAAAATTCACACATGCGAGTTATAAAATATATCTATATTTCCTCAATAATTATTCATCTACATTTACGATAACTAGTAGGTGCCATTAGAAAAGAGATCATACATATTTGTTTGCTATTGGGCCTGTACAACTACTAGGTACTTGCAATAAAAATAAATAATAACTAAATGAAACTATAAAAAGTCACATCGATCATATTAAGATTCGGAATAATATATTTTTGAACCGATCTGCGGAATCAGTAAGGCCCGTCATACATAATCACTGGAGTCGTCCTCGTAAAAAAAATCCAAACAGTTATGAATAATAATGAAAACTCCTGCATACGCGTTTCACCAGTACTGAAGGATCGACGCTCATTTTAGCGAATTTTCAAAGAAAATGAAGCTATTGCAATGGCTTCGAAATTTAAATAATATAAATTTTTGGAAATTTTCTTCATAGAAATCCGTTTCAGACCATTCTAAAACGATTCCTGAAATTTAACACTTTTTTATATGTATATATATATATATATATTTATATATATATTTATTTATATATGTGTCACTCCAGACGATAACTCTCGATAGAATTGAGATAAACAGCTCAAATTTGCACAAAAAATCTATCTTGGCAATCGAAAGGCTAAGTTCGAAGATGGGCGAAATTGGCCTACTCTAAGGAGGGTTTTGGCGCATTTAAAGTGCGCAAAAATTACCCAAAAATCCCCAAAATGTTATTTTCCAACAAGTGACCCCTCATTTTAAAGGTTTTTGCACGCTGAACACGATGGTGGAATCGGATTTTAGATATCTTGATCCGTTCTCAAATTAGAGCATTTAAAGTGCGCAAAAATTACCTAAAAATCCCCAAAATGTTATTTTCTAACAAGTGACCCCTCATTTTAAAGGTTTTTGCACGCTGAACACGATGGTGGAATCGGATTTTAGATATCTTGATCCGTTCTCAAATTAGAGCATTTAAAGTGCGCAAAAATTACACAAAAATCCCCAAAATGTTATTTTCCAACAAGTGACCCCTCATTTTAAAGGTTTTTGCACGCTGAACACGATGGTGGAATCGGATTTTAGATATCTTGATCCGTTCTCAAATTAGAGCATTTAAAGTGCGCAAAAATTACCCAAAAATCCCCAAAATGTTATTTTCTAACAAGTGACCCCTCATTTTAAAGGTTTTTGCACGCTGAACACGATAGTGAAATCGGATTTTAGATATCTAAATCCGTTCTTAAATTAGAGCATTTAAAGTGCGCAAAAATTACCCAAAACTAGGATAATCTTTAAACTCTTACCCCCACCCCCTTAGAGTGGTCAGATTGAAAAATGTGAGAAGTATTAATTGAAGACGAGAGTTCGAAGCAAAAAAGGGGGAGGCAAACGATTAGTACAACTCCTTGAATTTACCCACAGCGATCAAATAAATAAGCACTTAGTACAATTACGTAATAAACAAACGGTAGAATCAGGATGGACAAAACGTACAAATTAAAATAAATACGAAGAGAATATACATAGAAAACCAAATTTTAGACCGAAGTTTTCCTTTATTCAAAACCATAGCCATTAATTCGAATATTTCTTTGAAAATTCGCTCATTAAGTCATGCTGCATGACTGATTTTTTTTTGTTCCTTTAAATGTCCAAAGACATACGTATAGTGTCCAGTAAATTTGCTCGCATTTCATTTGATGAAAACCACTTCGATAGGGCTTGAAGTTTCACCATTGAACACGAAGGGGGTAGTAGAGCCTTCCAGCTGTTTCATGGGCTGAACAAGGATTTTCCATCGATGAATCGTGCAGCACAGTTAATATGGAACAATTAAATTGTTGACCCAAATCACGAATCATCCTATTATGAGAGAGGAACTCTCTTAATATTGCGCACTTTTCCAACCCTTTTGAGTAAAGAAATTTGATACCCGTGGTTGCATCCTGTAGAATTTAACGTATTTTTCGTAAGACGTATTTACATCGTTCCATGCTAAGCCGTAGTTTCTTCCGACAATATCTTGATTGGATGGTGTCTCCTTTGTTGAGGGTTTTTTGGAGGCAGAAAAACGAAATATTTTATGACGAATGCAGATGGCCCATCGTGAGCGATAACTGACAACTCCTTGATGACACGCTCACATGGCAAAGTTGAATCGATTATAGAATAAGACATTTTGCTAATGATTACATTGCAACGGCGTTTGAGTAGCTACTGGCAAGTTTCAAGGCCTCCTTCCCAATAGGAGAACTGTTTGGTCTGCTATAATACATGTACCATCATGAATCCTATGGTTGCTCTTTTTTTAAAATCCTACTGCTGAGAGAATGAAAATTTTTAATGACTTTCCGTCAGATAAATTTACCATCCGGGTCATTCTCGTTTAGAATGTACATTTGGCCCTCCCGGCATCGTCCATTTACCAAATTTCCAAACTCACATTTCAAGCCTGTCGTAATTTTTTCTGGCTCCACTCAACTCTCAAGAGCACTGCACAATTTGAAATTTGCGAGTTCATTCAGTGGTATTCCTGTAAATCTTTAGTGTTTGCAAAATAACGTGGCCTAAACCTCATGTGTGTTACCATCATTGAACAATTATTTTAAGCCTCCCAAACTGTCGAGTTGGTCAAAATTATTTTCAACGGGCTATGCGGAACTACTTTTAAGTCATTTAACTCGAGCTCACTGGTAAAGAACCCGTAAAATCTATGTTTTGTACCATAAATCTCATGTGTGTTACCCACTAAGAGTTGTGTTGGTCATTCAGTTCATGGTTACATTCAACTACACCATATGAACTCTAAAAAACCTTTCACTACTGTTCAATAGCCATTACCTTTACTATTATCAAGGTGAGGTAGTACCAAAACTTTAATAGCTGATCCTCCATATCAATTTTTATGGAATGGACACAGTAACACACATGGTAACACGCATGAGCTACAGTGTCCTGAGATAAACGCTCAAAGGGAAACAACGTTACAGACAAAAAACATTTACATAAACGACTAGCAAACGAATTTGTATTTAACTTTGTAAATAATACTGCTATTCAAAATTAAACATAATTATTTCAAACTCAAGAAAAAGAATTACAGAACTGTCCATTTTGTCGAAATATAGAAAAAAAATTAACCCGCAACTTGACGTAGAATTAAATGTTGACTCAAATATTGCTTTTGGTTTATTATTTTCAATAATAAACCATTGGAATTAAGCATGAAAAAAAAAATTCTAAACCCCCCCCCCCCCCCTCAAAATTTCATGAAATTCGGGTTATAGGTTCCGTTCGGGGTCTAGTTGGTCCTCTAAGGGGTTCAAAATAGGAATTGAAATTTACAGAACGCCGTAGCTCGAAAACTTTCGATAGAAGGGTATGGTTTTTTTTACGATATTAAATTTGTCTTGAGCTAAACAATTTTTTGAGACCACCCGGAGCACTGTACGTCCAGCCGTTCGTGTGCACCAAAAAGCTTCGTCAACACAATCGTGAATCAAACGGTATAAATCCGGCCGGGATATCATCACTAGGGATCACATGATTATAATCAAGGATGGCTGTATGAACTCGAGTTGGTTGTTCTGCGATATTATTTAATTTGATAAGTGATGGACTATTGGATTTTGAAGGTAGGTACTTGTGAAACTTGAACAAACGTTGAAGTATTGTTGATGGGTAAATTATTACACAACGGTAAATTATTTCACAACGGTAAATTATTACACAACGGTTCATCTACCAAGAAGGGGCTGGATTTTGTTGATCGGTACTTCTGCAACTTGAACAACCGTTGACGTCTTATTAATGGGCAAGTTATTGCACAACAGTGCATTATACTTTACCACGAAGGTAGGTATTGACCACAGAAAAAAGTGATCTACGCAGAAGGGGCATCTATTTCACTCCACATCAACAATTTTCCTTCAAAACTTCATTATTTGCGTTTCTTTTTGCCTTTTTAGTTACTGTTTGTCATCGGCTCTATTATTTTAGCAACATTTAACTCGTGATTTAGGTAGGTACCTAGTAACGAGTACGGGGTTAGGTACTAACCTACGGAGGGTCTGCGATCCACATAATATGTATATAACTAGTACATATTATATAATATAGACGGGTTATCTATACAGAGAGCTGTGATCTGTAACAGAAGGGTATTCTATACAAAATAATAAACCGTTGTGCAGGGATTTGCAGCGTTTTTTACTTAGAATAAATGTAAAATTTGGTACCTTTTCTAAAATTGAAAATAGAGTAAATAAATCTTAATAAGGCACCTCATCAGTCTTATTGTTCTTTGACTTCAATGTTCTTAGGAAATTTGTAAAAAACTCGGTGGCCCTTCAGAATCATCGCTGGGTTAGGAAGTATCTCTAATATCTGTGAATACTCAACAGGCCATCAGTCATTATTGTGAACAGTGTTTGATTGTTTGATCGTCCGCTACCTGTCTATAAAACATTACTCTGATTTCTCTCGTTCAGTGGGCATTGCGAGTTCCAAAAATAACTCAAAATTAACCAAAACAATGACCCACTAATGTGAAATTCGAAGTAAATCAGACGTTCCAAAATATTGTCAGTGAGGACCTCATGTGTGTTACCAGGAGCTCATGTGTGTTACTTCACCATTGGTAACACACATGAGCGGTAACACACATGAGAATCTTACTTCAAAACGACTTTGTAGCTAACCTAAACGAGCTAGGAGGCCTACTCACACGTCAAATGAAACATGCATACCACTATGATTGGAGGGAAATAAGTGAAAAACTGAAGTATTGATTGTTAAGGTTACATCTTAGGTAACATACATGAGGAAGAATAAAAATACGCGTCATGGTTTTTGGAGAAACTGTTTGTAAAATCCCCCCACCCAGCTTCCACTGCAGGATTACAACGAACACTGATTGTGGACCTCCTTCAGTGATAAGGAAGAGCTTAACGCCAAAAATGGCTTCATTGTTTCCAACAAAACAACGGTAACACACATGAGGGTAAGTTATCCTGAAAACCTATGGACACGCCTTTGTAATGACGCCACAATAATAGAGAATGTCTTCCAAGACCGAGCCTTCAAAAATCTGAAACCCAATGTCCAACTCTACGAGTAGGATGAGCTAGAAACCTCCTATTAAATTCATGCTGTTGCTACGCGATTGAAGAACAGGACGCCTGGTCACTGTGGACGGTAACACACATGAGGTTTTACCACACTTTTGTTCATTCTAAGGGCAATAAATCCCAGAATAGACGTACGATTGATGTTTTTTTTAGTGTTTTGTGTCAAATAGGATTGGTAGATAAGGAAAAAAATCAGGAAACCGGGATAAGCCTGAATGTGGGATTTGTAGAAGAGTGAGGACACGAAATGTACATTCCAAATGAGAATGACCCATCCCAGCCCTGCAGCTAATGGGTCGATGCTGGTTTCATTTGGACACGTATAGATGATATTATTGTATGTCCGTTTTGTTCTTTGAAACTCAACAAATGGACGGAAGAGGATGAACCCATAGCCGATCATGAGAGGTGGCGACCTAAGCACGTGTGAAGAGTTTTGGATCCTAACGATAAACCCAGATTTTGTTGCTCTTTACTATGTCCTGTCGAACCAAAATCTCATGCAGATGGAGTCACTTGTTCTAGTTGTAAATAATATAATTATTGTAAATGCACTTTTAATATGATGAAAATGCAATTAAACGAAAATTGAAATACCTCTGACACTTTGTCTATCTATAAACTTACCAAACATATGAACCTAAGTAACATTCCTTGCTTGTTACCTATATGTGAAAATTTCGAGTGGCTGATTGATTGTGATCATAGCATTAACGGAATCATTAACTCATCTAGATGCTATACAGCTTTATGATTACCTACAGAAGATGGACGTACATTATCACCCTTGTGTGATGCAAGGAACAGGAGTTGAAGTTGCGAGGGAGCGTTATTGGTTAACACAGCTAACCTTACACATTTTATCAGCCCAGTGTCTTTGAGAATCCTCAAAAAGTCACTCTCCCCCCCACAGCGGAGAGATTTGATCTAACGAATCAACATTAGACTCACATATACTCACAAGGAGGTAAGACAAATTATTCAAAGAGGGTACGAACCACTGCACGGAGAATTTTTCATGTTAATTATGGCTCAATACTTATGAATCCTATAAGGAACACTGCCCTTATAAACCTGCCCTATAAACCTGCCCTTATAAACACTGCCCTATAACGAACCTTATAAACTTTAACATGACCATGAAGAGAAATCTTGCCGAAAATCTGCATAAACCTAAACAGTGACATTACCACAGGTCGAGGCTTTTGGTAAAACATATTCTCGATGACTTATGACAAGTTGACTTGATCGATTTACTTAACTACTCTGAGAGAGGGTTCAAAATATTTTTAGTGACAGTAATTCATGTTGGATCGAAGAATAAAATTTGCCAAAGACGTTAGCATTAGTTTTCCGAGTCGGATACCGAAAAATCTACATGTCGATCGTGGGAAGGAGTTTTACAACTGCACCCACACAGAACTGAAGGCTTCGGTTGTGGGGAGATTAAATCGTACGGATGTAGACAGAATTCAGTGTGCAAGGTAACAGAAGGTGTGTAAAATTGATACCTACCTATACTTCTTGATAGCTACAATCGGCGGCGGATACATAGTTCAACAGGTATGAAGCCTGCTAATTTTGAGAAGAAGGATGAATAACCTATCCTTGCACGTCAGTTTTCAAAAGTAACGGAGTCCCAGCCAAAACTTGCCATTAGAGACCGAGGTCGTGTGCAAAAAATTAAAAATCTAGGTTTTAGACAAGGAGTACCTACTTACCTTCATGAGCCAACGAACTATTAATCGTAGCACGCATACCGCGAAATGATAAAGTACCTACCTACCAACTTATAATTTCATTTGCATGAGCAGACGATGAAAGTAATTTCATTTTGTTCTTCTTCCTTAAAATATCTTTATTACATACGTGTTAAGCTAGTTCCTAACACTTTCTGTGGGTCCGGGCTGCATACTGCCCTTCTTGGGATTCGCCGCATACTGAGGGGCAGCATGAGGGCCCTGATGGGAACCGTGGTGGGGGGGGGGGGCACTGGATGGCCGCTAGAGAAGTGTCTGGAACCCGCGTCCTGGGGACGGAGACTAGCGCGATCTACAGGTCACTGAGAGTCAGAACCGCCGTCAGTTTTGCCAATCTCACTGTTTTTCCGGATTCTGGTAGATCTACCGAGTTTTTCACCCATAAAATTCTACATACCTGTTTTCTACATTTTTTAATTTTCCTTCAGATTTCTTCTGTGTTGTGCATTACACATTAGTACCTGTCTTTTTAGGACATACTGCCTTAGTAAGAGACCCAAACCCATCAAACCTATGGGTAACTACATACTTCATAAAGTTCATACCCACTTTTTTTTACCGCTGCAAATTATTACACAACGGTTTATTATTTACCGGTATAGATGCCCTTCTGAGTAGACCACTGTTTTCTCTGGGTCCACCGTACGGCGTACAGACCGAAATGATTTTTATTGCATTTTCGGATTCTACGTACCTTGAAATGTAAAAACCATAAAATTTTGAGGGGCAAAATTTTTGATTATCAACAATGAAGAAGTTCCCTAAACCGGATCGCCTTGATGTGGACCCATGGGATCCCCAACTGGAAGCATACACTTACTTTTCAAAATTGTCTGGGTTCCTCGGCAGAAGTCCTTGAACTGGGAAGAGCACTACTAAAAAGACATTTGCGCACCGATTAACGCGAATGGAAAACTTGACCTCAAAGGGCGGACGTTTTGATGCGCTTTAGAATTTGTTTCATACAATCATGCTGTATGACGGATTTTTTACCCCTATGGATAGTTTTAGGTACCTACAGTATAAGTTTGTTTTACTTTGGATACCATTATTGAAATTATTTCTGTTCTATTTTCATTAGTAAGCAGGAATAATGTTTAATTTTTTTTCAAACGATAGATTTTTGTACTTGTTGTTATAAAAAAACTAATGTTTCTGTTGTGAATCTACATAATAATTGTTACCATACACACAGAACTAGAATCCCTTCTTAACACTGCATAAAATGGAAAACACCATAAATTAAATACCATCAATAAATTATGACTGATGTGTCCAGGCTTATTATTAAGAGAAAGGCGCAACTGATAAGTAGCAGGTGCCTATTAAAAAAATACACAAGTAATAGTTCTTGGTCATTTTTAATTCACATTTTGTAAAACAGGAAATTTAATAGAGGTAGTGGTGAAAATTACCTTGGTAATATGTTTTATAACATCGTTTTAAAATAATAAGTAACCTACCACTTGAGTATGTGGGTGTAGGTACTATTTATCAACTCTGACGAAAATACAAAAATGACACCACAAGTCTGAAAAAATAACTACCTACCTATCCTAGTGACTAGAGATGAAGCAGTGAACTGACTGCGTCTAATCCGAATCTATTAGATAGTTACTGATAATCTGTCCGAAACCAAAAATCAGAGTCAAAAGCAGCAAGGGTTGGAACCAAAATGACAGACTAAAAAAACTAAACGTGACTAGAGAGAAAGCCGTGAACTGTCCGTTTCTAAAAATCGAAAACGAACGCGAATTAAATCTAGATAAAATAATAAAAGAAGGCAAAACTAAGACAAAACTAGGGCCGGGTAGGTGTGATATTGATTGTGGTTGGCGGGTTTATTTGTGATAACTGATCTCTCTCAGTGACCTGTAGATCGCGCTAGTCTCCGTCCCCAGGACGCGGGTTCCAGACACTTCTGGCCGCTAGCCCCTCCTCCTTTGGGTGTAAACAGGATGGGAAGGGCTCCACGTCCACGGCTTCAGTAGGACCCCATGGAAGAAAGAAGGACCCAAGGTGTCATTCAAGACGTTCAGGAGTGTGATCCGTCGTTCTGCTCATTTTTTACGTATTTTTCTTCCGAACTCGAACTTATTTCATCTTTTCCGGTGAGTAAATTTTTTTTTTTCAATTCTGTATATTCCTACTGCTCTATGCACAACCGCAGTACAATAATACAACACGACAAACCATTATTTTCACGAAGAACGGGGGGGGGGGGGGGGAAACGCGAAAAACACAGAGAAAACGTAGTTTTCACGGAGCGGCCCGCTTGAAGAGGCCCTTTTTCCCCAGAGTTTGCGTCCGAGATTTCTCGTTTTCTACATTCCTCTGTATGATGTCTACCGACACATAGGTATACGTTCATTCTATCATTTCTGTTTCTGTTCTTTTATAAAGATACCTCAGCTTCGAACTAAATCACTCGCGACGAAATCGTGGAAACCCATTTCAAAGAAAAACGGAGTTATTGAAAAATAGTCTATTTCCACTAATACACGAAAAACGCAAAAAACACTGTTAACAGTGCTAACAGTGTTTTTTGCGTTTCTCGTGTATTAGTGGAAATAGACTATTTTTCAATAACTCCGTTTTTCTTTGATACCTCAGCTTCATGGAACCGCAGCAATCAACCAGCGGAACAGGCAGGCGGAAGAGTTTGTATATAGTATGTTGTATTGTAAATATTTTGCATATATTGTTGGTATGTATTGTTAATATTTTATATATATTGTATGTATTGTACATTTTCACATTTTATACTACTGTTCATATTTTATACTGTTACTATTGTTCACATTTTATAAGTTTTTTTCAATTTTGTATTCATGATTATAATTATTATTACTTTGCCTTTATCTTTGTGGCGTCTTTTATCCCCTGGTCCTACACACCTTGACGAGGTGGCGAACACTGGTTCAGTGCCAATTTGTGTAAAACATCCTATCCCTATTTCCATCCTACTACCAACCTCCATTCCAAACCCCCTGCAAATAATTGAAATAATGTCGTACTCACTACCAATGAAGGAATAATAGACTCGAAATTCAAAATTATTTGTAATAGAAAAAAAAATCCAAAATCATGAACATTTGTAATAAAAATAAAAACATCGAAAATTGTAAACAATAACATTCAAACGTAAAAAACAAACTAGAAACATTCAGTTCAATAACCAAAACCTGATTTACAACAAATAAATTCGAAAATCAAAAGTATTTTGACTATTATTGAAAAAGAATAAACATTTGTAATAAAATACAAAAAGTATCGAAAAACTTCCCCAATAACACTCAAACGTCAAAAACATTATTATATACTAGGAGGCGTCATAGTACTTTTTACATCTAGGATGAACGCATCTGTATCCATATACACCTCCTCTCATCCACCAAGAGAGGGACGAAGTCTATCATAGAATAAGTATTACATCCAGGATTTCGACAATAACTCTAGCAGAACGAATCCGTCATAGGTGGGCATATGTAACATGTCTGTTTTCCGGTCCACTAGAACCCCTACAAAATTTTCATCGGCGTTGAAATGTTGTCTGTTAACTGGTTTCATAATAATTATCGAGTCGGTGGTTAATACCATTTGAAATCTTTGAACTTGCGCTTGTTCATCACAGATCGTTCTAAAACGGAGTTTTAGGTTAATTTGCAGTAATCTTTATCGAATTCCGAAACCTATCGAGCACTCAATTGGGTATTGTCCTCCACATAAGGACCAAATAGAGACCTGCACATGTTTGGATATGCAGATGATTATCCGTAGTTGACGATTGTGTTATCATATTATGTTATTTGAATGGGGTTAGGACGACTTGATATATTTTAGTAAACGCTCAATATCTGTGTAAATCACAAGGGGACATTAATCATAATATTATGCTGTATTTTTTTAAATTCATCTATTTCGTTTTCCGGAACTTGATAACGGATGGGAGGAAAGAATGATACAGATTCATGTTCTTGAAGCCTCTTTTTCAACTTGAACAAACTTTATGCTCATGAATAATATTAATTTTAGAATTCTTGAATTCACTGCATATTTATGAAACTTTAATTCCCCGACCGGGTCCAGTACTCGATTTACAGCTTTCCCAAGGGAAGTATTGACCACAGAAAACAGCGATCTACGCAGAAGGGTACCTACCTTCAGCCACCAGAACTACCACTATGTCATAATTTGCAGCATTTTTCTGTAGTTTTCATAAACTACTGTTTGCAAAACAATGTATTCCTTAAAATTTCGAATCTTGAAACGGCCCCAAACGTTTTGAGCGTGGCCGTAGTCCCCGTCAGTTATTTGCAAACCGATCTCCAACTAAGGAATTTTTCAGACTAACAAGAATATTGGACATCCAGCCTTCAGTTCACAGTAGGGGGCAGTAGGGGAGAAATCATTGCTGGTGAACACATGATTATAACACGCATGGCTGTATGAAATCGATTTGGTTGTTCCTATATTATTATTTTATTTGCGTTCATTTATTTACATATTTCACGGGCGAGCTCAATTACATTACAGTATTCAAAAAGCAAGAGGAAGGAAATATACTAATATAAGTAAGTAAATAATGCAAAAAGAACTTGAAAAAAAATTCATTAATAAATTATCGAGTCGGTGGTTACCATTTGAAATCTTTGAACTTGTGCTTGTTCGTCACAGATCTAGGACGGAGTTTTAGGTTAATTTGTAGTAATCTTTATCGAATTCCGAAACCTATCGAGCAGATCGACGTATATGCAGGATGATACTCCTTAGTTCACGATTGTGTCATCATTTGTATTATTTGAATGGGGGTAGGACGAGTTGATATATTTTAGTAAACACTCAATATCTGCGTAAATCACAAGGGGACAGTAATCATAATAGTTGAACTTTTTTAAATTCAACTATTTCGTTTTCTGGAACTTGATAACGGATGAGTAGGGGAGATGAGAGACAGCCGGCATTGTGTAATAATTTGCCTTTTGAGTTTGGGCCCCTCAGCCAATTTAAATCTGTATAATATACAATTTCATTCTTGTTGGAGAAAATCGCCTCGTAGTCAAGGCGCGCCGTGAATCTCCTCGCCACGCAAACCACACATCTTACCTGCGCAGCGGGTCTTGTTCCCCCTGTAGCTCGACCGAACCCCTCCCAGAGCCGGCGCGCCTCGGGACCGCCACCCCCCCCCCCCCCCCCCCCCGACCCTTTCCCACCACGCCCACCCCACTTGCACCGCTCCCAAGCGCGGTCCGACGTCCTACCGGCCATTTCTAACCACCCTAAAGGGTTGATTGTAGTCTTTCCCATTCGCCGCCAGGTAGAGTTTGAATGTCGCCTCTGACTCCTCTCCGAGCTTGGTTCTGAGCGCGAAGGCAGAGCCGGCGCGCCTCGGGACCACCACCCCCCCCCCCCGACCCTCTTCCACCACGCCCACCCCACTTGCTCCGCTCCCAAGCATGGTCCGACGTCCTACCGGTCGTTTCTATCCGCCCTACCGGGTTGAGTGTAGTCTCTCCCAATGGCACAACCTTACCTCGTGCTCCCGCAATCCAATGGCAGAGGGACATTTTCAAACCACCACCCCCCATATGGGTGTTGGTTCGAGTGGGAGTTGAGACTTCAGGCTGGTTTCCACAGGAGGGCCCTCCTTCCATCATGACCGGGGGTGGTATCTTGCTTCGGTCTGCTATCCCATTAGTAGGCCTGCCAACTGTGAATCCTCTTCGACAGGGGACAGTAGGGACTCCCCCCCACGCCTTGGCTCGTGTGGGGGGGGGGGGGGGTTCTGGAGCGAGGCTTTTAAATTACTGATGACGTCACAGCGGCGTCATGTGAAACCCGCGATCTAAATATTTCTGATTACGAATTTCACGGTGAAAAAACTTTACCGCCTCCAGTGAGATTCGTACCCCGAACCTCTCACTTTAGAGTCTCCTAACCACTGGACCGTCGATAGGCACTTAAGGAATGTGTAGAATATGATGGTATACAAATATCACGCGGCAAAATATATCGATTGGCTACAAGTTCGGTTAGTAACCAGGAAACACTCCCCAACACGCAGCTAGCATATAGGTGGATATAGGTGGTGGCCCTAGGTTTATGAGATTAATACGCTACCTACATAAAATACTAAATAGCGGTGACGTCTTCCTTTAGCGTCAGTTTTTTCGAAAATATTAGGTCAGACTTTTACGGGGGTCGGGGCTTTGGCTCAGGGGTGGCGAGAGGTCCGATCGAAAGTGAAAGCGAAAGCTCTCCCAAACCCTGCCTCGTCCAGGTCTCTAGGTGAAGATCAACCCTTTCTGTGTAGTTTCAGGGGAACCCACCTCGTTTCCGCTCCCGTCCCCTTCTCCCCGCCTCTTCCAAATAATCCATTGATTCCATTTTTCACCCGCTAGAAATTTCAATATCAGAAGGGGGTTGAATAGCGCACAACTAATTCTGTACTTGCGTGGGGGTCGCTCGTGCGTTGAGCAGAAATCATTCTCAGCTGGCCCCACACCCACATGAACTTAGAGGGAATACGATTAAAATTCAACCGTATTTACACGAAATTCATGCGAATATAAACATATTCCTACAATACTCGCATGAACTTCGTTTATTTGGTTAAACCTTTCCACATTACATAGGAGTGGTTAGTGCAGATATTTGAGGGGAACCATGACAGGGAATAAATTATAGCTTGGAACAGGTGGTGTCGACCCTTGACTCAATCAGTGATCCTAAGACTGTTGCCTACGGGGTGAGCAACGCCTACAATTTTCCACAAGCACGTTTGCTTTCGATTTGCGGAGGGAGTCGGATGTAAGTGCCCCCCTTTAGAGGCAAATTTTTATTAATTCTTAAACGCAACCCTACAATACGATCCAAAGTCCACCCACTCTTTTTGAAATTGACTCTCTTCCATTTCATTTTTCAGTGTTTCACTAAATTTATTAACAACATCATCGAGATTTTTATCAGCATGATGTATTGCTTTGTTTCTGGTTTTGAACGCTGATTTCCAGACTTAGCTGGTCGGACTACGAGAATGAGAGAACAGGAGCGAGGAGGAGCCACGATCTCGCGGGGTCCCCAGCTGCAGGGACCCCCTCCAGTTCGACCCAGGTCTTGGTGTGGCAGTGGGAGGCCCGCTGGGGCTCCGCGAGATCGCGGCTCCTCCTCGCTCCTGTTCTCCCATTCTCGTAGTCCGGCCAGCTAAGTCTGAAAATTCAAATGCTTCTCCCCCCCACTTTCCCATATCTGCGGGTATGGTCTCTCCGATTTAGTCCCGCCGCCACCGGCGCCGCCGACGCCGCTAGGTAGGAATACACGAACAACGGGGGTGGGTGCATGATGCCGCGGGAGTGGTCTGTCATAACCGCGACCTGTCACCTGTCACTTTTGATGGGAGGGCATCTTATATGTAAAAATTTTTGTAAACACACAGGCTCCATTTGGGCCCTAGTTGTGTCCCGAAACTTTCAGGCGCGGATCCAAGGGGGGGGGGGGTCACAGGGGTCATGACCCCCCCCCCCCCCCCACAGAATCAGCCTGCATTTCAAAAAGCAGAGCTGAAGGAATTGTTCACAAACCCGAAAACAAAAAAAAACCAACCGAAAACGAACCCAGTTTTTGTGAAATCAAAAAAGAACTATAAAAAAACTAAAAAGATTCGATCAAAAATGTCAAAATTAGTCGAATATAATCGTACACTTGGTCCTACCAATGTTACTTTATATACAATTATGTCAATAAATTTTCCTTGGTGTATCCGTCAAATTACACCTTGTTTATTTCTTCTTATTTTTGTTAATTATTATCTTGTTTTTGTTTCGTTCTCGCTTTCTTTCCTGCCAAATTCAGTAAAAACGATACTGAACTCACTGAGATCAACAATAGATTGTTGTGGTCTCAATGTTTTGATTTCCAAACTCTGAAGTTAGCTACGCTGCCATGAAATGCGCCAATTTGTTTGAAAACACATTAGGACACTTTTTTAGAAGAAAATTGAAAATAAATACTTTATCAGTTAAATAATTAATAGATATTGAAAAATATTTTTTACATAAACAATGAATTTTATAAATAAATACAATTAATTTTGTAAGTAGACAAATTGGACGAGTTTAGGCATAAGGTTGAAAATTCGGTTTGTATTGTTCGTTTGGTTATTTTGTTATTTTAGCGAATTTTCGAAGAAAAGGAAGCTATTGTTCTCGGTCCAAAATTTTTAAAACTCGAATTTCCGAAAGATTTTTATACCAAAATCCGTTTCAGACCATCCTGAATTCACTGCCGAAAGACACCAAAAATTATATGTATATATATATATATATATTTATATATTTATATATATCTTTATATATATATTTATATAATATATTTATATATGTATGTGTCATTCCAGACGATAACTCTCGAAAGAATTGAGATAAAAAGTTCAAATTTGCACGAAAAATCTGTCTTGGCAATCGACAGGCTAAGTTCGTAGATGGGCAGAATCGGGTCACTCTAAGGGGGAGTTTTGGGGAGTTTTAGGGGGGGAAAATTACCCATAAATTCCCAAAATGAAACAGTCTGACAAGTGACACCTCATTTTAAAGGTTTTTGTACGCTGAACACGATGGTGAAATCAGAATTGCGATATCTCATTCCGTTCTCAAACTGGAGCACTTTGAAGATTAAGGAACGTGGTTATTTCTTCGAAAATTCGCTCTTATAGCCATGCTGCATGACTGTGGTTCTTTTAATATTGTTCTACCCTGTGACCCCCTCCGGAAAAAAATTCTGGATCCGCCCCTGGAAACTTTGCAGCCCGATCGGAATATACCCAGGGATGTTATGAGTAAAAATGGGTATAAAATCAACATAATGCAAGGAGGTCCTGCGCCTTCCTCGGTTGTAATATAATATTTTACACAGAATCTCAAATCATCCATAATGTTATTAAATCCGTTGCAAAGGATAATAATTAAATAAAATCAATTGACATATCGAATGAAAATACCATCCGAAACAAAATTTTTATGTTGTATGGAGATACCTACTGCAAAAACACAAACGGTGGGTACAGCTTCCGTACAAGTACGCAACCACGAGGGACATTTTATGTCTTAGCGCCCCCTCCCGCACCCACACCAAGTACTTCGTACTTAATTGTTTTGGTCACCTAGTCCGAACAGCCTTCAGTCCCAATTAGTTCGGATTAGCCGGACTCCCTGTATTATGTACGTAAACATTCATTTAAACAATCACGCTCATACCGCAGCTTGTTGGCCACGCAGTCCGCAGTGGTTAACGTAGTATGGTTAGGTAAATCGAGAGCTATCCAACGAGTGGTGAACGATTTTTCTACGATGATAACTGGCGAAGATAACGTTCCGTAGCAACGAATCGGTTGTAAGCGAAAATCATCAGAAATATTTTCGTGACGTTGTTTCCGTTGCATGTCTCCGTTGCATGTCCCGCGTTTCATTTTCGAGTTTATGTAGCAAAGTAAAGACATAAAATGTCAAAAATATATTAATCAACGAAACAGTCGCGATTTTAGCGTCTTTACCAATGTTTGGCGCATAAAAAATTCAAATTAGACCCCTCCTATGGTGGGTAGGGGCTTTGTAACGTCATAAAACACCTCCATACCCTACTAAACATTTTTTGTAAAAAAGCATATTTACCAACGAAACAGTCGCGATTTAGCGTTTTGTAATTCTGTGACCATGTCTCTAGAACAAAGATCTTTGCTTCATTTAGTAGCTATAGCGGTTCACTGTGTATCAATGAACTAGCCAGGGATGGTTTTTTTTCATATAGAAATGGCACCATAGTTTGTTCTGCGTGTAATTTAGAATTGAATGTAAATGATCTTATACAGGCGGACGTGGTGATCCATTTGGCATGCGAACCTACATGTCCTTTTTATTGAGCGATGCCAGATATTTACGTTACCTGATTTCCATTTAATCGGTATTTGTACGCCGTCGTACGTATATGCTGAGGGTCTCATACATCCATCATGTGTTGAGCATGATAATGATTGTACAACGGTGGGGTGTGCAACTTGCTGTACGCAATTAACCTGTAAAATTTGTATGAGTAATACAATTGAAATTTTAGTTATACCTATCGTGTTTCCACGTGAGTACTTAGGTACGTGTAGACAGGGTAGTAGTTGCATCGATTTTTGTCCAATATGCAACGCGTTTATTTAGTCTTTTATGTAGGTAGCGTATTAATCTCATAAACCTAGGGCTGGGTGTTACTATCCACCTATATGCTAGCTGCGTGTTGGGGAGTGTTTCCTGGTTACTAACCGAACTTGTAGCCAATCGATATATTTTGCCGCGTGATATTTGTATACCATCATATTCTACACATTCGTTAAGTGCCTATCGACGGTCCAGTGGTTAGGCATTCAGACTCTAAAGTGAGAGGTTCGGGGTACGAATCTCACTGGAGGCGGTAAAGTTTTTTCACCGTGAAATTCGTAATCGGAAATATTTAGATCGCGGGTTTCACATGACGCCGCTGTGATGTGATCAGTAATTTAAAAGCCTCGCTCCAAACCCCCCCCCCCCCCCCTACACGAGCCAAGGCGTGGGGGGGAGTCCCTACTGTCCCCTGTCGAACATGAATCTGTATCATTCTTTCCTCCCATCCGTTATCAAGTTCCAGAAAACGAAATAGTTGAATTTAAAAAAGTACAACATAATATTATGATTAATGTCCCCTTGTGATTTACACAGATATTGAGCGTTTACTAACATATATCAAGTCGTCCTAACCCCATTCAAATAACATAATATGATAACACAATCGTCAACTACGGATAATCATCTGCATATCCAAACATGTGCAGGTCTCTATTATTTGGTCCTTATGTGGAGGACAATACCCAATTGAGTGCTCGATAGGTTTCGGAATTCGATAAAGATTACTGCAAATTAACCTAAAACTCCGTTTTAGAACGATCTGTGATGAACAAGCGCAAGTTCAAAGATTTCAAATGGTATTAACCACCGACTCGATAATTATTATGAAACCAGTTAACAGACAACATTTCAACGCCGATGAAAATTTTGTAGGGGTTCTAGTGGACCGGAAAACAGACATGTTACATATGCCCACCTATGACGGATTCGTTCTGCTAGAGTTATTGTCGAAATCCTGGATGTAATCTTATTCTATGATAGACTTCGTCCCTCTCTTGGTGGATGAGAGGAGGTGTATATGGATACAGATGCGTTCATCCTAGATGTAAAAAGTACTATGACGCCTCCTTCTGCGTGTACATTATACGATAAATTTGAGAATATCGATAGGTAGTTAACTTGATTGATTATTGATTTATAAAATATGTAAGTCGTTTAATCAGTAATGAGCTCAGTATGCACCAACATGCTAGTTAAATTAGTACGCGATGCTTCAAGACACATATCAGAGTGATTGTTTAGGAATGTCAGCGAAAGAGAGGCTTCAAGAACATGAATCTGTATCATTATTTCCCCCCATCCGTTATCAACTTCCAGAGAACGAAATAGTTGAATTTTAAAAAGTACAACTTAATATTATGATTAATTTCCTCTTGTTACTTAAGCAGATATTGAGCGTTTACTAAAATATATCAAGTCGTCCTACCGCCATTCGAATAATATATGATGACACAGTCGTGAACTAAGGATAATCATCTGCATATACAAACAAGTGCAGGTCTCTATTTGGTCCTTATGTGGAGTACAATACACAATTGAGAGCTCGATAGGTTTCGGAATTCGATAAAGATTACTACAAATTAACCTAAAACTCCGTCTTAGGGCGATCTGTGATGAACAAGCTCAAGTTCAAAGATTTCAAATGGTAACCAACGACTCGATAATTATTATGAAACCAGCTAACAGAACAAATTTCAACGCTAGATTTACCTTCGATGAAAATTAGGTAGGGGTTCGAATCCCTCCGTCCCACTGTTGATGGTAGAGAGGAGGTGTATATGGATACAGATGGATAGTGTGTTGGGTGGGTTCATACCCAGATGTAAAAATTACTAGGACTACGTGTACAATAAACGATAAATTTGAGAATACAGATAGGTAGTTAACTTGATTGATTTCAGCAACTATCATAATCACCACCCCCTTGACTGTCACTTGCGAATAAAAAAGTAGTTGGGAAATATGATTATTGAAGGATAAAACAAGGTAGCAGGTATTCCTATCAAATAGTTTTGTCGGCCTGCATACCAAACTTAAGGACTCAATATACGGAAGCCGCGCAATCAAAAAAGCTAAAGGCGTCGATCCATTTCATAGATTTCATGAACGCACCCTAGGTAAATTCATGAGAGAGCGTTTACCTACTGTGAATTTAGGAAGATATCGTCGAAATTCAGAACTTGGTACTTCTAAGAATATTGATCTAAGCTACTCGAGTCGAAGGTACTGGTTGGCGTCAGAGGAATAGGAACTAGCTTAACACGTATGTAATAAAGATATTTTAAGGAAGAAGGACAAAATGAAATTACTTTCATCGTCTGCTCATGCAAATGAAATTATAAGTTGGTAGGTAGGTACTTTATCATTTCGCCGTATGCGTGCGACGATTAATAGTTCGTTGGCTCATGAAGGTAAGTAGGTACTCTTTGTCTAAAACCTAGATTTTTAATTTTTTGCACACGACCTCGGTCTCTAATGGCAAGTTTTGGCTGGGACTCCGTTACTTTTGAAAACTGACGTGCAAGGATAGGTTTTTCATCCTTCTTCTCAAAATTAGCAGGCTTCATACCTGTTGAACTATGTATCCGCCGCCGATTGTAGCTATCAAGAAGTATAGGTAGGTATCAATTTTACACACCTTCTGTTACCTTGCACACTGAATTCTGTCTACATCCGTACGATTTAATTTCCCCACAACCGAAGCCTTCAGTTCTGTGTGGGTGCAGTGGTAAAACTCCTTCCCACGATCGACATGTAGATTTTTCGGTATCCGACTCGGAAAACTGATGCTAACGTCTTTGGCAAATTTTATTCTTCGATCCAACATGAATTACTGTCACTAAAAATATTTTGAACCCTCTCTCAGAGTAGTTAAGTAAATCGATCAAGTCAACTTGTCATAAGTCATCGAGAATATGTTTTACCAAAAGCCTCGACCTGTGGTAATGTCACTGTTTAGGTTTATGCAGATTTTCGGCAAGATTTCTCTTCATGGTCATGTGAAAGTTTATAAGGTTCGTTATAGGGCAGTGTTTATAAGGGCAGGTTTATAGGGCAGGTTTATAAGGGCAGTGTTCCTTATAGGATTCATAAGTATTGAGCCATAATTAACATGAAAAATTCTCCGTGCAGTGGTTCGTACCCTCTTTGAATAATTTGTCTTACCTCCTTGTGAGTATATGTGAGTCTAATGTTGATTCGTTAGATCAAATCTCTCCGCTGTGGGGGGGAGAGTGACTTTTTGAGGATTCTCAAAGACACTGGGCTGATAAAATGTGTAAGGTTAGCTGTGTTAACCAATAACGCTCCCTCGCAACTTCAACTCCTGTTCCTTGCATCACACAAGGGTGATAATGTACGTCCATCTTCTGTAGGTAATCATAAAGCTGTATAGCATCTAGATGAGTTAATGATTCCGTTGATGCTATGATCACAATCAATCAGCCACTCGAAATTTTCACATATAGGTAACAAGCAAGGAATGTTACTTAGGTTCATATGTTTGGTAAGTTTATAGATAGACAAAGTGTCAGAGGTATTTCAATTTTCGTTTAATTGCATTTTCATCATATTAAAAGTGCATTTACAATAATTATATTATTTACAACGAGAACAAGTGACTCCATCTGCATGAGATTTTGGTTCGACAGGACATAGTAAAGAGCAACAAAATCTGGGTTTATCGTTAGGATCCAAAACTCTTCACACGTGCTTAGGTCGCCACCTCTCATGATCGGCTATGGGTTCATCCTCTTCCGTCCATTTGTTGAGTTTCAAAGAACAAAACGGACATGCAATAATATCATCTATACGTGTCCAAATGAAACCAGCATCGACCCATTAGCTGCAGGGCTGGGATGGTAAATTTATCCGACGGAAAGTCATTAAAAATTTTCATTCTCTCAGCAGTAGGATTTTTAAAAAAGAGCAACCTTGATTCATGATGGTACATGTATCATAGCTGACCAAACAGTTCTCCTATTGGGAAGGAGGCCTTGGAACTTGCCAGTAGCTACTCAAACGCCGTTGCAATGTAATCATTAGCAAAATGTCTTATTCTATAATCGATTCAACTTTGCCATGTGAGCGTGTCATCAAGGAGTTGTCAGTTATCGCTCACGATGGGCCATCTGCATTCGTCATAAAATATTTCGTTTTTCTGCCTCCAAAAAAACCTCAACAAAGGAGACACCATCCAATCAAGGTATTGTCGGAAGAAACTACGGCTTAGCATGGAACGATGTAAATACGTCTTACGAAAAATACGTTAAATTCAACAGGATGCAACCACGGGTATCAAATTTCTTTACTCAAAAGGGTTGGAAAAGTGCGCAATATTAAGAGAGTTCCTCTCTCATAATAGGATGATTCGTGATTTGGGTCAACAATTTAATTGTTCCATATTAACTGTGCTGCACGATTCATCGATGGAAAATCCTTGTTCAGCCCATGAAACAGCTGGAAGGCTCTACTACCCCCTTCGTGTTCAATGGTGAAACTTCAAGCCCTATCGAAGTGGTTTTCATCAAATGAAATGCGAGCAAATTTACAGGACACTATACGTATGTCTTTCGACATTAAAGGAACAAAAAAATGAGCGTCGATCCTTCAGTACTGGTGAAACGCGTATGCAGGAGTTTTCATTATTATTCATAACTGTTTGGATTTTTTTTACGAGGACGACTCCAGTGATTATGTATGACGGGCCTTACTGATTCCGCAGATCGGTTCAAAAATATATTATTCCGAATCTTAATAATATATGATCGATGTGACTTTTTATAGTTTCCTTTAGTTATTATTTATCTCCTAAAAAAAACACTCCCTGTAAAAAAAGATGCCAAGCTACAAAAGGTGTGATATCCAGGTTGTGCCAAGCACTGTGCCTAATAATCTTCCGTCCACATCCGACAGTTCATTATCGACGTTAATTTTGAGGTAGGTATAGACTAGACTTAGCTAACAGGGTGTGGAGTGAGTTAATCTTTAGGAAGTGTGCTGCTTGGCCGGTCTAGTTACTGATCTATTCAGTTCCTACACGAAGGATTCGAAGCCATCAAAATTAATTATTCACATGCTATGTGCCTGATATGTCGTGGACAGACAAGCAGCACACTTCCTAAAGATTAACTCACTCCTCACCTCAAAATTAACGTCGAAAATGAACTGTCGGATGTGGACGGAAGATTAGTAGGCACGTAGAATTTGAATCATTAATTTTGATGGCTTCGAATCCTTCGTGTAGGAACTGAATAGATCAGTAACTAGACCGGCCAAGCAGCACACTTCCTAAAGATTAACTCACTCCTCACCCTGTTAGCTAAGTCTAGTCTATACCTCAAAATTAACGTCGAAAATGAACTGTCGGATGTGGATGGAAGATTATTAGGCACAGTGCTTGGCACAACCTGGATATCACACCTTTTGTAGTTTGGCATCTTTTTTTACAGGGAGTGTTTTTTTTTAGGAGATATCACAAATTTTGAAAGGTCGCAAGTAAGTTTCGAAGCTGAAATTAATGTGGCTCCATGTGGCGCAACAATATCCGAAGCCTGAATCAATGTGGTGCAACGACGATATTCTCACACAAGCAATGCTAAAAATGCTTGACACTTCACATTGGAAAGGGTAGACCTCCCGTTATTCGCCATGTCACTTCGGCGTTACAGTTTTTAATTTTCGTTTTGATGGAAACACCCAAAATCACTTCACGCATTAACATGATTTGGATCGGTACTAAATTTCATAAAGATCGGTCTAGGGAAGAGGGTATATAAGTGGCGTGACAAAGAATAGGTGGAACAAACAAGCCCCCATCCCCCGGAACCCCCCCTTTGCTTGTGCGAAAACGGCTACAACTCCCAAAAGGTACTTCACCACGCCAAACCTGATCTACATACCAAATTTCATTAACATCGGTCGAGGGGAAACGGTAGAAGTGGCGTGACAAAGAATGGGTGGAACAAACAAGCCCCCATCCCCCGGAACCCCCCCTTTGCTTGTGCGAAAACGGTTACAACTCCCAAAAGGTACTTCACCACGCCAAACCTGATCTACATACCAAATTTCATAAACATCGGTCGAGGGGAAACGGTAGAAGTGGCGTGACAAAGAATGGGTGGAAAAAAGCAAGCCCCCTCCCCCGGAACCCCCCCTTTGCTTCCGCGAAAACGGTTAAAACTCCCAAAAGGCACTTCACCACGCCAAACCTGATCTACATACCAAATTTCATAAACATCGGTCGAGGTAAAAGGGTTGAAGTGGCGTGACAAAGAATGGGTGGGGAAAAAAATGGGAAGAAAGTCACCAAACACGTATTTTGAGCCCTATTTTTCGCAGGTTTTCGAAACACCTACCGCTTCGAATTTGGTGTCAGGCGACTCAGGGTGTTTGCCCCACAAAATATATACGTGCGAATAAAATATAGAAATAACGGGGAAGGCCCGGGAGGGGGCCAAAGTTGGCCCGATTCTTCGCTCAGTTATATTAGGCTCTGGGGCAGCCGGGCGCGGGTTCATGCTTGGCATCGCTAGGCTACCGCCTCGCTTGATTTTTATTGCAAGTACCTAGTAGTTGTACAGGCCCAATAGCAAACAAATATGTATGATCTCTTTTCTAATGGCACCTACTAGTTATCGTGAATGTAGATGAATAATTATTGAGGAAATATAGACATATTTTATAACTCGCATGTGTGAATTTTTGTGTTGAAATCCTTTCTTCCATACCTGACTCAAGAACGACGATGATGATTAATAAAATATTTTCGGCTGACATGAAAATGATAGGAAAATCTGTCCTTACGGAATTTATGATAGGTACATATTTTAAAATATTATTGTTGGTGTAGGTACATGTTTCAAGCTTTGGAACCTAAGTATTCTTATTTCAAAGTATAGGTATATTTCACAAAATAGTATGCATCTACCTTGTTACCTGATGGAAGTTCAAAGAATGGATGGTGAAGATAATTGATTCTATCGACTGCAACGACTTGCGTCGAAACGGACGAGTCCCGAGGTTCCCGCAGCTTGCTGATGTAGCGCCTCATATTACACCCCTTTTGGTTTATTATTCTGTGAATAATACACCTATGTATTCGCTCAGCAAAAAAATTTTATAACACCCCCTCATATTTTTTTCTTTTCCGTTTCAAGGTGCGTAGATTCCAAAAATGCAATGTCCGTCCGCCGTACGCCGTCCGCCGTACGCCGTACGCCGTCCGCCGTATCACGTGTACAGGCTTCATTTTTGGTCTAAAAAAATCGTTCTTTCGCACACATGCTCCACTTGGGCCCTAGTTGTGTCCCGAAACTTTTCAGCCCGATCGGAATATACCCAGTGGTGTTATGAGTGAAAATGTGTGGAAAAATAGGTACTTTTTGCGGTTTAGCAACATGTTGGTAACATGAGCATCTGAGATATCTTTTTCCATGTTTTTGGGGACGAGAAGACCGAATATGAAGTCGATTTCGACCAAAGAGTGTAAAATTTAGTTCTACCGAATGTTCAGCTCCCAAAATTTATTTTTTATTAGTGAAAAACCTGGGAAATCGTCTGAAATCACCATCAATTTGTATAATAACACTGGAAGTAGTATCAACACGTGGATCAAGACGATTAAATGGCGCTACCAATGATCAAAGATAGTTGAAAAAAAAGCGTAGGTACCTAATTTGTGTTTTAGGGGCCAAAATTAATGGAAACTGTGATGATCCAGCGGGAGCTAAAGCTATGAAGAAGTACACGAGACTTAGTAGTCGGTTTGTGACTTGATGAATGCATGTTTATTGGTTAAATACATCGCCTTTTTATACCCCTTATTACAGACCCGGAGGGGGGTAGGGGAACCCCGCTCCGGGAAGCCGCCAAGACGCGGCTTATACCTCAAGTGACGCTAGTTACATTGGTAGGTAGGGAGCAGCCGATCACCACACTGCTCCCCCCAGAATTGAAGTTAAATACGGCAATTATAAATTTGTTTCTTGACGGTGAATCATGTTGAGGCGTCTGTGGAGGTAGAAGAGGCTGCGTGTTGTCTTGATTTGCTGGTGCGGTGTCATCCTGCAT
Source organism: Leptopterna dolabrata (assembly GCA_954871275.1). Classification (NCBI taxonomy): domain Eukaryota; kingdom Metazoa; phylum Arthropoda; class Insecta; order Hemiptera; family Miridae; genus Leptopterna; species Leptopterna dolabrata. Next base: position 50,228,409 of record OX940982.1, read on the forward strand.
TAGCGGCGGCTGCGGTGCGGGATCCGTGAGCGTGCTCGGAAGTTGGAGCGTGCTTGGAGGTGGTTCCGCTGGTGATGTCGGGGGTATCGTCTGGGAGACCTCTGGGAGGCGCGGCTGACAGGCGTGGCCCTGCGGGTCGCTGGCATGAAGCGGGGTGATTCCCTGTGGTGGCTTCATCTTCTGATTCATCTGGTTGATGGATGGTCGAGGTGGTATCGAGGCTGCGCTGAACCGTGTGATCGCCATTGCTTCTCGTATCGTGGTGGTTGGGGGACACCTCCCCGGGAGTAGTGGCTTCGTCTTTCTTCTCTTTGTTGGCGAGTCGTGATGGCCCGGAGGCGAAGGTGTCAGCGTGAGGTCCTTCAACAGTTGCTGTTTCGAGATGGTTTTCGAAGGTGTGTTCGGTGCCATTGTGAGAGTGAATGACCTTCGCGGCTCGCGGTTCGCGTTTTATACCCGCGGAATCCGCGGATGAATTCGTTTGGCCAATAGGGAGCGAGCTTTCTTGACCAATCGTAGTAGAGGGAGGCGGGGCCGGCTTGCATCTATCAATGGAGACTGTTGGTGTCGTGGAGTCATTGTTTTCCTAACAAATAGTCTTCCCGTCGTTTGTGAGAACTCGAAAAGGTCCTACGTAAGGGGGGTCGAGTTTACCTTTCGGTGTATCGACTCTTACGTATACGTGTGTCGCTCGCTGAATTGTGTTCGGCAAATAGGCCTCTGCGAATGTTCGGTACGAGTCATGTGTGAGGAGTGGTACCGTAGCGGGTGGTGGTTGTGTGAAGAGGTCCCCCGGAAGTCGCGGAGTGGCCGAAAAAAGTCGCTGTGAGGGCGAGTAGCCGTCGGGGCCAGGCCTGTTGCGTAGGCCGAGAAGGAGGCCGTTGAGGTCCGATGCCCAGGTTCTTGACGACGAGGTAGTGATGATAGCGTCTTTCAGGACACGGTGTTGGCGTTCCACGAGGCCGTTGGCTTGCGGGTGATATGTGTTCGTGTGATGTAGTTCTATCCCCATTTTTTCGCAGAATAATCGGAAGGTGTTTGATGTGAACTGGGTCCCTTGGTCGGAAGTTAAGTGTGCCGGGGAACCGAATCGGGTGATCCAGTTATCATGAAGGGCGTTGATCATGCTCTCCGTTGTTATTGTTGATAGCGGGACGCATTCGAACCATCCGGTTGCTCGGTCGATCATCGAGAGAACGAATTTGTATGATCTAGAAGGTGGAAGTGGTCCGAAGATATCAACATGTAGATGTGAGAGCGGTGTTGATTCCGGAAAGGTACCTAGGGGTGCTCGAACGTGCCGGGTAATTTTCGCCCGGTTGCAGCTAGGGCAGGCGCGTGTGAAGAGGCGAACCGAGGAGGTCAAATTTGGCCAATAATATCGGGCGCGGATCAGGGCGGTCGTAGCTTTTATTCCCGGATGCGATAGTCCGTGTATGTGCCGGAAAACTGGGAGCCGTAGAGATGTAGGTATATACGGTCGTGGTGCTGAATCTGACAAATCGCAGAAGATCTCGTACCCGTTGATTGTTTTTCTTTGAAGGCTCATCTCGCGGGTGTGTTCATCGGCGGACTGGGCTTCGAAGAGTTCTCTTGTTGAGCAGGGAGGTCGGTATTTGTCGACCGCGTGTGTGTCTAGGCCAGTGTTATTTTCTGTGGGTGGTAGACGGGACAAATAATCAGCGATGACGTTTGAAGATCCCTCGGCGTATCTTATATCCGTGGTGAATTCTGATATGAATCGTAGGTGACGGAGTCTGGTCGGAGGAGCGGTGTTCGATTGTGTAGTAAGGGCCGTGGTGAGAGGTTTGTGATCTGTGTACACGGTTAGTGTACGTCCCTCGATTTGCTGGCGGAACTGTACTACGGCGAGGTATATTGCGAGGAGTTCTCGGTCGAACGTGCTGTAATTTCTTTGTGCTTGATTGAGGGATTTTGAGAAAAATCCTAGTGGTCTAAGATGGTCACCGTCTAGGAAGTGGAGGGCAGCGCCGACGGCGAAGTCCGAGGAGTCCGTGTGTAGGACTAGCGGTTGTGTGGGGCCTGGATGCGCTAATGTTACTGCTCGTTCGAGGATGTGTTTCGCTTCTTCGAACGCGGTCTCGGCTTTACTGGACCATTGAAGTAGACGTTTATCTCTCTTCCGAGCGTCGGGTGGGATCATGTCTATCAGTGGTCGAAGTGTGGCAGCAGCGCGAGGTATCGCACGGTGATAAAAATTTATCAAGCCGAGGAACGTGCGGAGGTCTTGTACCGTAGTAGGGCGAGGAAACTTAGCGATGAGGGCCGTTCGTTCGGGTAGAGGTGCTACCCCGCTAGGTGATACGATGTGGCCAAGGAACTTGACAGATGTGCGGGCCAGTTGACACTTCGCCATGTTGACTTGGAGGCCGTAATTCGCTAGAGTATCGAGTAATAATTTTACGTGAGTAAAATGTTCTTCGATATCTTTTGAGGCTACTAGAAGGTCGTCTAAATAGCAGAAAACGAAAGGTAGGTCTCGGAGAACGTGGTCCATGTATCTCTGCCAGGTTTGTGCTGCGTTTCTTAAGCCGAAATTCATTCTTTTGTATTGATAGGCGCCGAACGGGGTGAGAATCGTTGTTTTCGGGACGTCGTTTTTGCTGATTCTGCAGTGGAAGAAAGCGCGGGCGAGATCGAACGTAATGTATATAGTCGTCCTGAAAAGTACGGTTGTGAAGTCGTGGAGGTGGGGTACCGTGTACCTATCGGGGACGGTGAGTCTGTTGAGGGCGCGGTAGTCTCCGACGGGGCGAATGTCTCCGTCTGGCTTCGGTACGACGTGTAGAGGGCTTGACCAAGGAGCTGCCGATGGTTCTATGATGCCGGCGTCTAGGAGTTCTGTAAAGTGGGCTTTCGCTTTGTGTAGATCGCCAGAGCTAGTCGTTGGAGCTTAGCATGACATGGTGGGCCTTTCGTTATAATATGGTGTTCGATCGGTGCTTCGCAGGGCGTTTTAGAAGGAGCGTATGCGTCTAGAAGTGCTTGAAAACGTGGCGAATTATCTGTGGTTAAACAGATAGAGTTTCCCGGATGTACGAGGTTGATTGTGCCTTTGATGAAGGTGCTAGTCGCTGCGTTGATGAGGCGGGCGTTCGGGAGGTCAACTAGTAGGCCGTGGTACTGCAGGAAGTCGGAGCCGAGGATCGGTGTTGAGACGTCTGCTACGACAAATGTCCATTCATATGGCGGTTGGTCGGGTAGGTGTACCGAGGCGAAGTGGTTGCCGTATGTGTTGATCTCCGAGCCATTAGCTGCTCTTAGGAAGCCGGGTTTCTTTGTTTTTCTCCGAAGTATCGAGTTAGGTACAATTGAAACATCCGAGCCGGTGTCTACGAGAAATTCTACTGCAGTCTTCTTACATCGGAGGAAAAGCCGAGAGTTGAGGTGTGTTCGCACGGCCGTTACGGCTGTTGGGGTCGTGCGTCGGCGTTTCCCGTCGGTTGGTTTCGCCAGGTGCATGGTTTGACGCATTTCTTCGCTCGGGATCCCCATCTTCTGTGGTAGAAACAGAACTTCTTGTTCGGTCGTTGAGGGGATGGTTGTCTCTGCGTAGAAGGCCGTATTCGTTGGCGGTGCTGGATCACTTGCACTTCCTCGTCAACGGTAGCCACACGAGGAGGTGTTACGAAGGGTATAAGGCGGTCGGCGGCCGCCGCGAGCTTCGTGATATCAGGTTCTACGCTGGCTGTGATGTGAAGGCGAAGGCTCTCAGGTAGAGATCGTAAGAAGAGTTGTCGGAGAAGCGAGGTCGGAGTTTCCGAGGGTAGAGCACGTTGAAGGCGTCTGGCGAGGGCCGAAGGCAATTCGTCAGTCACCGAAGGCTGAAGCAGAGTTGTGAGCTGGGAGCCATCTGAGGGTGCATGAGCTGCGATGAGCCGGTCTTTCAATGTCTGGTAGCTTGTGGGGTGTGAGGCGATGATGTCGGTACAGATGTCCGGTTGGCGAGGCTCGAGCGCGAGGAAGGCACGGGTGAAGCGGGCTTCAGAAGTTTTCAAGCCTTCCTGGGCGAAAATTAGTTCGAGCTGCGCGAACCAGACGTGCGGGAAAGCCGGGTCAAAAGGCCGCAGTTTGAGAGGTGTTTGTGCCGTTTCGCGTGTCTTCGTGGCACTGGTCTCCATTTTCTTCTTTGTAGTTCTCTTGGTTGTAGATCTGAGGAGTGTATGCTCCGTTGGTGGTCGCTCTCGTTATATAGGCAGCGGGAGGGGCAAGATGGTCTCTAATTGGTTCGCTGGAGAGACGATAGCTGGTTGGTCGCTTGAGAGAGGACGCTGATTGGTCGTGACGAGTGGTGGGGGGTTCGCTGTCGATCGCAAGAGGACGATGGTTCGTAAAGAATCGGTTTTAGTCCGAAGATGGCCGGGGCAAGGGTACGTTGCTCTGCCAGCGTTGCGGTCGCGAAAGTCCGAGGTGGCTGAAACTGAAAGGCTGAAACAGACAGTGGTCCTGAAAAGGACCTTTGTAAGTCCGTTGAAGGTCAAAGCGAATGTGCGTTTTAAGCCGTCGCTGGAAGCGAGAATGCGGGGCGCTGTTCGCGGAGGGCAGGAAGCCGGCGAAGGTGCGTATCGAGCCGTCGCTAGAGGCGAGAAGGCGGGATGTTGTTCGCAGAAGGCAGGAAGCCAGCGAAGGTGCGCGTTGAGCAGTCGCTAGAGGCGAGAAGGCGAGACGCTGTTCGCAGAAGCCGGTAGCCGGTGAAGGTTGCGTGTTCGTCGTTGGGGTGACCAGTGTGATGATCCAGCGGGAGCTAAAGCTATGAAGAAGTACACGAGACTTAGTAGTCGGTTTGTGACTTGATGAATGCATGTTTATTGGTTAAATACATCGCCTTTTTATACCCCTTATTACAGACCCGGAGGGGGGTAGGGGAACCCCGCTCCGGGAAGCCGCCAAGACGCGGCTTATACCTCAAGTGACGCTAGTTACATTGGTAGGTAGGGAGCAGCCGATCACCACAGAAACCATCAGAAATAGTTATTTCGATTATTTCACATGAAAGAAACAATAAATAAACAGCCAGCATTTCTGTAGGTATGTCCAGTAGAATAATAAACTCATGTGAAAAGGACTTTGCAGCGTTTTTCTCCTTCAACGCTAACCGAGGTATTCCTCGCGTGTTTCTATATTTCAGTCTACCGATAGCTCCTTCTTGTTTCTGTTCTCCTTGTAAATCTCAATGCTTTCTTGTACTACCTTCTCGAAATTTGGTAAATTTTGGGGGTTTTAAGGGGTTCGAGTTTCCTATATTCGTCACGTCCACTGAAAGAGCTTTCGTTTGAGGGGTTACACAGCTATGGCCCTACCTACTCGACATCCAGGACCTGTCAAATAGAGGACCACCACCGAAATTGGACAGCAGCTGACTTTTTGGTTCATCCATAGATGTCGATTCTCCCAGAAAAATCGCTTTCTTTTGAGCCCCAACAAGCCTACGTAGGTGGGTCTACACCCGAAAAAACAATTGAAGACCTTTATCTATATCGTAATCGTTATCGCGTGATTGAGAGCTATAAAAAGAGCCTAAACTCGATGGGTCTACGTTATACCAGTTGCCCAAATATTTGGCCCACCCTAAAAATTTTGATGTTGCCGAAATGAACGGGAATGTGTACAGATTATTATTATCGGTTGAAATAGCGGCGTGGGGAGGGGGGTAAAAATAACATCAGCTGATTCTTGAGGGGGAGTGGTCGTGGTGGGATAACGCCCAAAAAATAATAGTAACAGGAGAATGACGTCACAACAGCTTGTTTGATAAAAGAAAGGTCTGGGGTCCTCAGCTGGATAAGAGGTTGGGAAGGGGAAATTGAAAATTAGATGGAAAACCATATGATCAGGTGGCGGGGAAGGGGAGGGGGGATGACAGTTTGAAAAGGCGGGAATTTAGTAAACAGCTGGTCTTATGTCATTCATGGGAGGGGGGAGTATTGGCCGTTGAAAACTGGAGCATCAGCTGATGGCCGAGGGGGGAGTGGGAGAAATTCAAAAATTGGCGGTAAGGCGGGAAATTGATTAGGTACCAGCTGATCTATAACCTATTATTTGACGAGGGGAGGAGGAGAGGTATTTTGATAATGTTAGAGAAACCATATTATGATCAGGTGGATGGGAGGGGAGGGGGACGACAGTTTGAAAAGGCGGGAATTCGGTAAACAGCTGGTCTTATGTCATTCGTGGGAGGGGGGAGTATTTTGGAAATGAGAGGGAAAGCCATATGATCAGGTGACGGTGAGGGGAGGGGGGATGACAGTTTGAAAAGGCGGGAATTCGGTAAACAGCTGGTCTTATGTCATTCGTGGGAGGTGGGTGGGGGAGTATTTTGGAAAGCCTTGGCCTTTGATAACTGGAGCATCAGCTGATGGTCGAGGGGGGAGTGGGAGAAATTAAAAAATTGGCGGGTAATTGATTACCAGCTGATCTAACCTATTATTAGGCGAGGGGAGGAGGGGAGGTACACTGAAAAATTTTTTACTGCGATTTGCTCGAGTTGCCTTGTTCAAGTAGTATACTGCGTTTTCTTCTTGCCATTGAAATTTCTTGCCATGGGTCAACTGGAGTGCTTTTTTTGCCCGTTTACATTCAGCTTATCAGTGCATGTAGTAGAGCACTCAAAATGAGCGAAACAGTGGCTGCATTAATGGTTTTGTGGGGGTTGAGCATAGAAGCTGTTGAAAAAGTGATTTGTAAGTCATTTCGTTTTACACTTGCTATTTTTTAGTTTACATCAACTGAATTTAACCTAGCATGCTATTGCCTTCTCTTGCCTTACATTAAATTAAATGCACATACCCCACCCCTCTCTCTCATGTTGCATAATAATTTCTATTTCGTCTCATTTCAATTCATTTTCTGGAAAATTATGTTGAACGTTGTTGCATCCCTCTTTCCAACGGTCATGTTCTTCCAGCTGCAGGGTTCGACTCACTTGAACTGCTGAAAACGCTGCAGCCTACGGAATTTAATTTCGGAGAACTTAAATTCTCACTTTTGGAGAGAAACGTATATACAAGTTATAGTAGGTTCCTTGGGAGTTGACTTTTTAAAAAGCACGAACTGGGAATTTACAAGTGTTCTTTATTTTCGGAAAATACACGGAAGACTTCGTAGTGGTTAAATTACGGGGAACACGGAACACAGGGTTGATCGTACAGCAGCGAGCCGAGAACTGAAGGTTCGAGCTTGCTCGCAGGGGTTATATCGTCTATCATGACTGCGTCAGCAGTAAGTGTCGGTCGGGCGCTATAACTCTAGAAAAAATTGAAATTTAGAAGAAATTTCAATTTTTCAATTTCGACGAACAATCATGACATACTATACAACCTTACAGTAGCATAAAATGAAGTGGACACAGCTTGGTAGAAATTTTGTTTTACAATTAATTACAATACAAGTATACGATTAATCCGATCAATTAATTAAATTACAATATAATTATACGATTGATATAATCATATACAACCAATACAACAATATAATTGTACAATCAATGTAATTATAGAACAATATAAACATAATAACGTATGATAACCAGAATTGACAACATAACGATGGTAAACAGACGTAAAACTGACATAATTTTATGAACATGATAATTTGAGTTTCATTTTAGGGGTTATTTTGTGAATTTGGAACGTTTCTTTTATGTTTATGGAAACGATATCCTGTGTACACAAAGAATGATATAAGACTGACGTACAATAGGATTGTCCAAGCACTGGGAGATATATGACTTATTATGAGTTCTTTCGTACTTGGTATGGGGATCGAAGGGGGTGATAATTGCTTTAGGTTTCTTAATTTCGTTATGGCAGTGGGTTTCTTATTCAAATCCCAATTATGCTTTTGGAACATGACCATGGAGGGGGTGTGGTTACTGTGGGAGGGTGGAGTCGTTAAAGTTTGATTCCTGTATTCTATGGTGCTCTTGCCCGGGGAGATAAGGAAAATTCCGTGGAGGGTCTTGAATTGTATATTATCATGGAGGATAATTTTTATCTGATCTTCGTAGGGGAATAGAAAGACGTAACGGTTTGTTTCTTCCAAGAGTTCCACGTGATTTTGCGGTAGGTCTAATTGAATTAAGTCGCAGCGACCGTTGATACCCTTAGTGAGAATGTCTGACTCGCAGTCATGTTCACCGGATAGCTGAAGGCTGTTAGGGCATAAGTAATAATCACGTCCGTATTCGCACGGTTTGTCGAGAAATCGTATCTCGTTTTTGGATTTTAGAGCATACTTGGCAGTGGGTAGGACAGTTGCATAATAATTGGGGATGAAGGTTGGTAGGGATTGAAGGAGAATCAAGTCGTAATGTGCAGGATGGACGATGGGGACATCCAGGAAATAGACGATTTCCTCGTAGCCTATGAAGCATGTTACCTTGATGTGATTTTGGATTTCCCAGAGCGCTTCTCCTTCAAAGAGGGGTAACCTATCACCATAAAATGGTATTAAGTTTCTTAGGATTCTCTGTAGGGTTTCTGGTTTAATAATACTAGGGTGGAGTTTGCCTAATTTACAAAAAGTGACTGAATTTTCTATGTCTTGGGTCAGATCTGAAATTATTTGTAGCAACAGTAGATTATGCTCGAGCGCGTTTTCTACCTGTCCTGCATGGGTTGCAAGGGAACTTGCTTCCTTTAATCGCTCTATTTCGAAGGCCAGAATATCGTGATTGTAGTTGATATCTAAGATGGTCCTGTTCAATTCTTCTACAAATCCTTCGTTTATTGAGTAGTGATGACTAATTTGTTGGGACAGTATCTCTTGGTTTGTGTGTAGGTGTTGGAGGATCTGATTAAATTTTTCCTCGTCGTTGGCGTCTAAATTTCCCGTGATAAATTTGATTACGGAGCCTAAACCGTTAAGCAGTCCTCGCCTCTGACGGCGGGGTAAGGTTGAAGCAAATAATCTTCCTTCTATTATTTTTAGCATATGTTCAATGGCTTGAGTTCGAGTTCGAACTATCTTTTGGACTTCGCTGTCAGTTTCTATTATCTGGTTAATGTCCTGGAAATGGGCTTTAATTTGGTTTACTTGATTGAGAACTCCTCCGAGCTGGTAGTAGTGAGTAACAGTGTGGTAATAGTGGATCGTTCGGGCGGAACCTAATCGAATGGGCAATAAACCTAAATTGGAGGTAATGTTTTCAATTTCTAATCCTTTGGTAACTAGTATAGTCGAGAGTGATAGAAGAACGGTGACGGCAGAGCGGCTGTCCATAATCCGGACGTGGTTCAAGTCAGTAACGTCCTGGAATATTAAGGATCATGAGCTAGAGTCGGAACCAGAGCTGGGTGGTGGGGAGTGGTAGGGTTTCCTTGCTATAGGAACAGGAATTCCAGAAGTACTGGGCTGAGGGGAGTCTATACGAGATAGCCTAGCTGGAGGGGTGTCTGGTGGTATGGGTAACGCTTTACGAGGGAATCTAGATGGAGGGGTGTCTGGTGGTATAGGTAACGCTTTGCGAGGGAACCTGGATGGAGGGGTGTCTGGTGGTATGGGTAACGCTTTGCGAGGCAACCTAACTGGTAGGATGTCCGGTGGTGCGGGCAATGATCCCTCAGGAGAAGGTAGAGGAACTGGGGAGGGAGTTGACTCCATTCTTGGGATTCTGGAGAGGTCTTTACAATGTCGTTTTGGGGCAGGGCTCGACGAGCTCGTCTCTGAAGGAGGCGGTCTCGAGTTGGGTGGCGACGGTAAGAGTCTATCCCGCTTTTGGCTGTTAGTCGGTGGGGGAAAGGAATAGAAAGTGGCCGTTTGGGGAATCGTGGGGAGGTTAACGGGTGAAGGGAAACTGTCTTCGGAGGGTGAGTAACTAGAAGAACTAGACATCGGGGTTTGTGGTACTACTCTGGGCCGTTTGATGTTAGACATGTGGATCTTTGGTTGGGTGTTAGCATGCCGGGGTGTTATTTCGGCCGTATGCTTGGTTTTGTCCACGGACTTCACCTGTTCCGGGTTATACAGGGGTTTGGTCTTACTTTGAAGTTGTTTAGTCCTTACATAAACAGTGCCAGGGATTTCTGGAGGATCTTCCCGAGTAGCATTTCTGTTTTCCATTACCCTTTCCTTGAGTTGTGTGCCATTGTCCTTAATGTTTTGGTAGAGCGCTTTCATTTTTTCGCGGTGTTTGACGAGGTAATCGTTGGCGAGGCGTTCGTCCAAGTTTAACTTGAGGAGGTTTTCGTCTGAAATGTGACCTTGGATTATTTCGAACGGGGTCAGGGACGTTGTAGAATGGATCGAATTGTTGTATGCGATCAAGGCATACTGTACCCGGGTTTCCACATCGTCTCTTTTGAATGCTTCTTGGCAGTTCAGAAGCCGGAGATGTTCAATTACGGTCGAGTGGAATCGTTCGACAGGGCCATTCGAATCTGGGTGTTGGCTCGATATGAAGTGAGCATCAATATTGTGGTTAGCTAATAATTCCTTGACTAGGGAAGAGTTTAGGTCGGCCGCGTTATCGGAAATGAGTTTTTTGGGAATGCCATGGTGCGAGAAATATTTGAGCAAGGCTCGAACTACGTCGAGACTAGTATTAGTCGGTACCATGTACATTTGGGCGTATTTGGAAAAGGGGTCGAAAACGGTCAAGAATTTTGTTCGGTCTATGGTGATTTTGTCAATGTGCAGGGTCTCGAAAGGCCGGGATGCCGTGGGAGTCAAGTTATATTTGATTTTCAGGGGATGCCTGTAGTACTTAGTTCGTAGGCAGACGTCGCATTGGTTTATGAAGCTCTGAATGGTCGCTTTCTGGTTGGGCCAGAAATAGCTTCGTTTAAGATGTTCATACGTCTCAGGAATTCCTCGGTGATTAGTCTTACCTACATGATAGGACTTTATGAGTTCCTGGACGTCCTCTTCAGACTCAATGTCTTCCAATAATTTAGGAAATTTGGCCATGAGGATTTCTGACTCCTTGAATGTGCGAGTCATTATGGCAGCAAATCTCTGGAAGAATCGATCGTCTGGATCGTCATGGAAGTAGATCGCATAACGAACTTGGGGCCTGACATACTCCTTGACGAACTCGACTATGTCCTTGTCCAGATGGTAGTGGGATAGTTCTGCGGTCACTCGGGTTTTGGTGGAATTAAAAAGGTGCTTTATTGAGGGTTTCCGTGGGAGTGAGGTCACTAATTTGAATATTATCTGATTTTTGGCCTGGTTAACGGGTCCTTCTCTTACGGGGATTGTCATGGGCGGTATGTTAGTGGTAGTGTGTTCGGGGGCCGTCAAAGAGGGAGCTTGAGTGTCGGCGTGGACATCTAGAGATTGATTGCTTCCTCCAAGTGCTTGCCTAGAACGCGAGAATGTTGCCAGTATTTCGGAAATGGCTCGATTTTCGTTTTCTGCGGTTCTGGGGGAACTAGGGGCTGCGAGGAGTGCGTCCAGTTGCAATTCGGGGAGTTCCATTGGAATGCTCTCAAGCAACTCCTCGATATTGATCGGTGACATGGGATTTGCGGCTGGTGGATCTGACTCCAGGTGATTAAGCTCAATTCGAGAGAGAGCGTCAGCTACATAGTTGGACTTTCCAGGGTGGTAGTGGATTTCGAAGTTAAAATCACTGATTTTCAACCTCCATCGATAGAGTTTGGAGTTGGGGTCCTTCATTGCAAATAACCATTGCAATGGTTTATGGTCAGTGAATAACAGGAACTTCTGCCCGTATAGATAGTGGCGGAAGGCCTTCAGGGCATTTAGTACGGCAAGAAGTTCCTTTTCATTAGTAGCATATTTTTTCTCTGTCTCTGAGAGCGTTTTGCTGGTATAAGCAATTGGGAGATCAGAACCGTTAAAGTCTTGCCTCAAGACAGCGCCTGTAGCAAAATCGCTTGCATCACAAGTCACTCTGAACTGTTTGTTAAAGGGTATTTTAATATTGGGTCATTGCAAAGAAGCGTGGTACAAGTTTTGAAGCTTCTTTCGAATTCTGGGGACTTGGATGTTATTTTCCCATCCTTTTTCAAGGCGGAGGTCAGAGGTTTAGTCAGAGCAGCAAAGCCCTTGATAAACCTACGGTAGTAGCCAATGAGCCCTAAGAACCTTTTGATCTCGGTTCTTGTGCGAGGCATTGGGAATTTTTCGATCGCACGTATTTTCTCGGGGTTTGGTTTGACTCCATCGGGGGTTACTACGTGACCTAGATATGCTAACTCCCTTTTCAGAAATTCCGTCTTGTCTGGCTGGATTTTCAGGTTTGCCTGTCGAAGACGGTCGAAAATTTTCCTCAGACGAACAACGTGTTCTTGCAAACTAGCCGAGAATATTAAGATATCGTCGAGATAAACCAGACATATCTCATTATTCAAGCCCCTCAGACAGTTGTTCATCATTCGTTGGAATGTAGCCGGGGCGTTACACAAGCCAAAGGGCATTCTGAGGTATTCGTAATGTTGGTTGTCAGTGGAGAAAGCGGTTTTGGGAATTGAGTCTTCATCTAGTTCAATTTGATGAAAACCTTGTGCGAGGTTGAGGGTCGAAAAGTAATTGCAACGGCCAAGTTTGTCGAGGAGTTCGGATATGTTAGGTAGGGGAAACCGATCTGAGATCGTGGCTTCGTTTAATTTTCGGAAATCGATGACCATGCGATATTTGGTTTTTCCTGAAGCGTCCATTTTCTTTGGTACAATCCAAAGGGGCGCATTGTAGGGAGAGTTAGAAGGGCGTATGATTTTCTGGGCAAGTAGGTTGTCAACTTGTTTGGCCACTTCTTCTTTATAAATGTGGGGATACCTGTACGGTTTTACAAAGATGGGAATTTCGTCCTTCGTACGAATGTGGTGTTTGACCTCATTCGTGAAAGTCAAAGGACCTTCACTCTCTTGGAAAAGATCTGCATAGTCATGAATCAATTTTCTAATAGCCTTGTTCTCTTCGGGGTTTAGGTGGTCTAGTCTAAATTTCGAATAGTCTATCCAACGGTTTTGCTTACAGGAGGGGGAGGTGTCGCAATAGTTGTTAAGGTTGTTTTCGGGTTCCTCATTTTTAAACTGTCCTTTAGGGATTGGTTCTGCATGGATTGGGTGAGTCAAGTGGAACCTAACAGGTTTTTCTTCTGAGTTCGTGACGTGTACAAATGCTTTTGAGTTCTTAACCCTCACTATGGCTGATGGTATTTGCAAACCAGGGAAATTGATAGAGTCGATCAAAGCTTCGCCATTCTCGACATTACCAATCTCTACCTGTACCTGCTGAATAGTCCTGGCATCGATTAGGAATGACACAGTATTTTCCTCGGGGCACAGACATCCGTTCGCAAAGTAGAGGGGTAAGTTGACGTTTGGTGTACGCAGCAAGTTATTTTTCAGGTCCACGGAAGCATTTAGTGTCCGTAAGTTGTCTAGTCCCAATAGTGCTTGGAAGTGGCTATGGAAATTGAATAATCGGAAGGGGAGATTTAGATGTTTTTCATTGAAAATTTCCCCACAAGGCATCAGGGTCATTTCCGTTATTGTGGACGAGCCGTGGGCTGTCTTAACTATACCCGATGCCGGTTGGATTTTCTTTTTGAAATAATTATGCGCTGTTTTTGGGAGAACGAAGGATCGAGTTGATCCGGTGTCGATTAGGAATTTTATCCCAGTTTTTGGGCAAACTATGAAAGGTAATTGGTAGCCGATGTGATTTAATTCGATGTGTTCTGGTTCAAATTTTTCGATGGGAGCTTTTGATTTAGGGGCAGGTTTTAACATTGGTATAGGATTTAATTTGGGAGCAGTTGCGGGGGCCGAAAAGGTTGGAGCGGGAGCTGACATTACTGTTGGGTGACCTCTGACGGGTCCTGAGGTTGTCCTAAAAAATGGTCCTGTGTGTGGTTCTGGTCGTCTTCAGTTGGAGGTTGGTCCTCCACTGATAAATTTTCAAATGTTTGAATTAGGTTGGGGTCATAGTACACCGGGGCTTGCAGGAAAGGGTCATAAACGAAATATCCTGAATTTGGCGAATACTCAGGGGTTTCGGGTTGCCGAATTTCCGAGTCTTCACACTGCATTTCTACATTGTGAAGGTTGCTCTTTGAGTGATCCTGACTGGAAGAGCGTGAGAGTTGGTGGGACCATGGTCGATTTGGGAGCGATTGTCTTTTGGGGGGTTGCTGACCTGGCGTAGCGGGTCTTTGGTTGAAAGAGTGGTGAACTGGTGGTCTATGGAAATTTTGGTAATGCCTGAAGGGCTGGTTGTAGGGTGTTGATGAAGGTCGGTAATTGTTATTCAGGCCAGAGGGACGGAATTGAGGAGTGGCGGGGCCGGTTTTTTGTGGCGGGGCTAATTTGGGTTTAGTTCTAAACTGAAACTCGTTTGTCAAAATCGCCATGCATTCTGCTAGGGTTGCTGGGTTCCTTGCTCGGATCAGAGATCCTACTGAATCATCCAGTCCCGTTACAAACACTCGAAGGGCTAAGCCCTGCACGAAGTCAACAAGTTCTTGCGAACTTTGTTCCTTCTGCAAGGAGGCGATGGTACTGTTTAAAATTGCCTCTAATCGAGAATAAAATTCAAAGCAACTTTCAGTCTGTTTCTGCCTGAGACGGGCTAGTTCCGCTGTAAGAGTGAACTTGTCCCTGCGATCTCCGTACGACTCCAGTAAGACGGAGCGTAACTCCGCCCAGTTGTGAGGGTCGGCAGCGAAAACGCGTTTCGCTGGATCGCCTTTGATTCTTGATAGGATGCCCTCGAATAACAAATCGTTTTGTAGGGTATTTTGGTTTGTGGGGTCGAAGAAATGGTTGAAAAGTTTATCGCATACCGTTATAAATCTGGTAAGGATAAGGGGATCGGTGGCGTTAAAGTCTGGGAGCAATGCGAAATGTGATTCCTTTAATGTTGGAAAGGGCATAGAATTTTGGCTTCTTAAAGGGAGATTGAAATTTTGCCTACTCGTAATCGGGGTTCCGACGGAATTTTGTTCGTTTCCCGCGCTTGTTCCTTGGTGGGTTTCCGATGAACCTTCCATTTCGGTGCTGTCTAATCTGGACCAACGGAGTGTTCTAATCCAATCAATATAAGGATCGGACCTCGAACGAGACGATGATTTCGTAGTTTTGGGAATTTTGGACAGCCTTGTACAATACTATAGGTAGGTTGTAAAATGTGGCGACAGATAATGTGATAAAATATGACAGAAATATGACAGAAAATATGACAAAATAGGAAACAATTATGAAAGCTGAAAAGATAAATATGTTATGCAGTTAAGTTCAGAGATTCGTCAATTGAGAGGTTCGTTGGATCTGCTTCGAGATGATTTAAAGGGCGTCGGATGTTGTAACTGGAGAGGTGTTGATAAGATTCTACGAAGTGTGACTGAAGCGAGCGGACTGCGTCCCTTCCGATGATTTTTTTTTTTTTTTAAATTTTATTTGTTTGTTTTGTTTTAATTCTAGAAGGACTTCTCTTGGAAGCTACTAACCACTCATGGGTTTGATAATTGAATTTAATTATTTAATTTTGAGGTTTCTTAAATTTACAGGCGGGGGATGCCTGGCTTCGGTAATCAGGGCAGATTGGATCGAAGTCTTTTCAGACGGGCGTGTCTGACTTCACTAGTCAACGACTGGAATGAAGATTTTGTGAAATGACCGGGCTTGGTCAGTACTAGGAACTATATGGGTCAAGATTACCTATAGAATCCTAGGAGTTCTTGGCAAGCTGCTGAGATAGTATACCTGGTATGGTAATCCGATATTCCCTGATGTCTGCGTGATCGGCGAAGTGGAGAGCCGATGCACTTTATCCGATTGTAATTCCGATGCACTTTCACTTATCACAGTTCGGTTGACGAACTCCCGGGCACTTGAAGGCTTCGACGAAATTTCCGCGGAGACGATGGTCGGTCGCGAATATAATTTCTGAGTGTCGAAATTGTGTCTCCAAATGTCCTCCAGTGACTGCGTCAGTTATAGTAGGTTCCTTGGGAGTTGACTTTTTAAAAAGCACGAACTGGGAATTTACAAGTGTTCTTTATTTTCGGAAAATACACGGAAGACTTCGTAGCGGTTAAATTACGGGGAACACGGAACACAGGGTTGATCGTACAGCAGCGAGCCGAGAACTGAAGGTTCGAGCTTGCTCGCAGGGGTTATATCGTCTATCATGACTGCGTCAGCAGTAAGTGTCGGTCGGGCGCTATAACTTACATACTATTGGCGTGAATGGTCAGCTGTAAGTGTTTACCAAGACATGTTTGCCAAATAATAAATTACTCCTGGGGCTTTAGTGATTTTAATGAAATGTTCCAATTTCTCTTGGATTAGGCATACCGTCGAAGCCAACTGGTTCAGAAAGCTTCTATCGCAATGGACGTTGACGCCGACGCCGACGCTGGCGGTTCGGGCGCTCCCACTTTCGACTCTTCCCAACTGTCTACTCCCCCTTCTGCTACTGAAGGGTTAGTACAAGACACAGCAAAGATCACAGCAAAGAATTCATCATGTTACTGATCTTATTTTACTTATTTAAAATTAATTGTTCTGCAACTACAGTACTGCGTACACAAAGACATGTAAGCGTGAAGAAGTATTTAATACAATATGATTATAAATTGAAATTGTGTTTTACACTTTCCCTTCTTCTATTCTGGGTATTGCCGAATATTATTTGTTCTTGCAATTTTTAATTTGGAACATTTTCACTGTTGAATCTCGTAAAATCAAATATTTTTTCTTTCAAAAGGTTTATTATTTTATTTATTCATTTTTTTTTAAATCACTTTTATTGTATATTTGTACAGTTTTCTTAGAACATTAATTTTTAATTTTGCATTTCATAAATATTCTTCTACATGAAAGTTCTTACAATATGGAATTTGGAACATGTTCACGGTTGAATTTTGTAAGATGACATATTTTTTCTTGCAATATAACTTTAGAATGTTGAATTTAATAAATTGAAATATGACAGTAACTTCTTCTTTTCTCTTTGGTTCGCAGGTACCTTTGGGTGGACTGGTGCGCCTTGGCTACATGCTGCATTGTCACAAACCAATTTGACACAATTTGTGGCTTGCAGAATTTAGCGCATGCGCGTCACTCCTTCAGCACACTCGACGCCAACCGCCAGTTTCCTCGTGGATTTCCAAGAGCAAATTAGGAGTGCTCGTGGTTTGCAGGTGCCACAAACAACCGCGAGCAGATGCAAATAACCGTTAGCTGACTTACCTTTGCTCGCTGTAAAAAGCGAGCAAAGTAAATGCAGCTCTAGGTTATTTGCATCCGCTCGCGGTTGTTTGTGGCTGCTGCGAACTGCGAGCGCTCCCAATTTGCTGTCGGACATCCGCGAGGAAACTCGCGGTTGACCGCGAGTGCGCTCGCAGAGGTACTACCAGTAGACCGCGAGCTTGCTCGCTTAGGACTACGAGCAGGTGGAGGTAGACCGCGAGCTTGCTCGCTCAGGACTACGAGCAGGTGGAGGTAGACCGCGAGCTTGCTCGCTCAGGACTACGAGCAGGTGGAGGTAGACCACGAGCTTGCTCACTTAGGACTACGAGCAGGTGTAGGTAGCTTGACCGAGAGAAACTCGCATATAAGCTAGAGCAGGGCAGGCCGTAGGGGTAGGTAGACCACGAGCTTGCTCGCACTAGTCCAAGAGAAACACGCGCACAAGCGCGAGCAAGACTCACGGTTAACATAGGGTTTGCTCGCTGTATACATAGAGCAAATCACCCCCACCCCATTATAAAAATCGGCGTACAACCGCGAGTTTGAGCTAGAAGACCACGCGCAAGCTCTATGTTAACTGCGAGCAAACTCGATGTTAACCGCGAGTTTTAGGCCTCGGGGGGGGGGGGGGGGGGGTCCCCTAGGTGTGATGCGGGTTTAGTATCCAAGGGTGTGACTGACCGCCAGCATGAAGTTTTTGCTCGAAGAAAAGGGGATCGGTGAGCAAAACTTGCGGTAAAAGTATGCAACACGTATAGGAAATGACGGCCATGCTTACTTTACCGCGAGTTGGCAAACTCGCGGTTGTGCGCGAGCGTTGCTCACCGATCCCCTTTTCTTCGAGTTTGCACCGCGAGTTTTGGCCCGAAAAATTTTTCAGTGCATTTGAAAATTAGAGGGAAACAGCATTTGAAAGATTGGCGGGAACCAGTTAAGGAGGAATTTACTCTGACGTAGGATCCTGTGACGTAGGAGGCTGTGACGTAAGAGCCTGTGACGTCACATCAGCTGTGACCTTGGGCGGGGCGGGGGGTGGTGATAACAGTGATAGGCAGAATCGGCGTTTGTATACTACTGGCGTTTAATCTCAGTTCTTCCCGGTTACGGGTTACCCCCAGACGGCCTCCAACCTCCCCTTTAGCCGTACCCAAGCCTCTCAAATTTATTACAGATATGCAGCAATAGGGACATAATATGCTGATATATGCAGATTTATTGCGGTAGTTGTGACCAGGGTCGATTCACTGCAGGTAAGGCCAATGCCGATGTACAGTATTTATGACTAGTTTCGTCATACCTACTATATTATGCAGTATTTATACTACTGTTTAAACCAATATACTACTATATAATAGTATATATACTATTATTATAGTAGTACATTTACTACTGTGCTGATTCCTATACAGTAATCATGAGATCATGACCAATGCTAAGTCCAGTCAGACTAATTCCAATTATCACGTTTAGGACCATTGCCGATTTTGTAGTAATTGATACCATTGCAGATATACTGTAATCTAGACAGATGGAGGTTTACATAATATTTCAGATATAACATTTGTCTGAAGAACCGAGATTAGCTGAAGATTAAGAAAGTTAGTGTCATATACGAGTACATACATAATAATATCAGGAATTATGAGGATACGTCAACCGTAGGTATGCAGAGGTTGACTTACCAAGATAACAGTTGCCTTCATCGGGTTGCGACACTAACTGCCCGCACGGGGCATCCCTGCATACACTGTAGTATATGTAGGGATGTCCCTTTGAGAAGTTGTTGCTGAACTGTTAATATAATGACTGATACTTATGACTTGGTTTGTCATTGTCGGGGTAATCGCAGTATTGCGACAGCACCACTGTCTCAATTTTATCCGTCTGTCAGCATATTATTATACCTACCTACATTTTTTTGCACACAAAGGTTAACCGAATTAGTTGAATTTTTAAGAATATGTCCTACATTAAGAATGTGCCCTACATGAAATCTACGGTTATAGACAATGTGATACGGACGGGGGGGGTGTAACGATCAATGCCAGAAATTTAGGTATTTTAATATTTTTCTATCGCTCATTTCAAAATGGCCAAATCAAATCATTTAGGAAAACCGTTAATTTGGTTTGAAAAATCGTTAGATCTATTTGCCAAACTGTTATTTTATTAGGAAACTCGTTAATTTGATTTAGAAAATAAAAACGCTGCAAATCCCTGCACAACGGTTTATTATTTTGTATAGAATACCCTTCTGTTACAGATCACAGCTCTATGTATAGATCACCCGTCTATTATAATATGATATGTACTATTCTATTATAACATATTATGTAGATCGCAGACCCTCCGTAGGTTAGTACCTAACCCCGTACTCGTTACTAGGTACCTACCTAAATCACGAGTTAAATGTTGCTAAAATAATTCTGCCGATGACAAACAGTACCTAACAAAAAGAAACACACATAATGAAGTTCTGAAAAGAAATTGTTGATGAGGAGTGAAAAAAGTTGCAAAAGTACCTACCAACAAACTCCAGCCCCTTCTACGTAGATGGTATAATGAACCGTTGTGTAATAATTTACCGTTGAGTAATGATTTACCGTAGTAATAATTTACCCATCAATAATACTTCAACGTTTGTTCAAGTTTCACTACCTACCAACAAACTCCAAAAGAGCCATCATTTTTCAAATGAAATAATATCACAGAACAACCAACTCGACTTCATACTCCGCCAATATAATCAGGTGATCCCTACCAATGATTTTATCTCCGCCAAATTTCCTATTGTGGGCGCGTCTCTGGTTACGAGATTTGGTTTGAATTGTACCTATACAATTTCATTCACACTGGAGTCGAAAATGCCTGTCGGTGCAAACTTCGGGGCCTTACTGTGAACGAACGGCTGGACGTACGATGCTCCGGATGGTCTTAAAAAACTCGCAAGTTCAAGAACTATTTAAAACCGTAAAAATATTTACGTAAAAAAATGGTATAGGCGTTTTGAAAATTTCAACCCCTATTTTGAACCCCTTAGAGATGACTCACAGTAACGTCGAGCTTCGAGGACCAACTAGACGCCGAACGGAACCTATAACCCGAATTTCATCAATTTGTTTTCATGGTAACTAAGAAAAGTGGCCCGTACGGCGTACGGCGGACAGACAGAAATATTTTTATTGCAGTTTTGGATTCTACATACCTACCTTGAAACGTAAACCATCAAATTTTGAGGGGGGTAAGAATTTTTTTTTTCATGCTCGATTCCAATGGTTCATTATTGAAAATAATAAACCAAAATTCAATTTGAAAATGATATGTCTAGGAAATCCAAATTTGAATTCGGAGATCAAGTGAATTTTGGGAATCGGACTGAATTATGTTATTGGAAAGGGTGGTGGAAATGCCCTGATTGATGCCAAGCTGAGTATCTATTCGTATGATCCGATCAGAATACATTAAAAGTTGGTGACGAATTTCAGTCACTCTCTATCATGAGTTGAAAGAGTATGTATCATGCTGGCCAACAGGAGACTAACCATTGGGACTTCTTGTAAATCTCGAGACGTTCCAGAGAAATTTTGGAATAATTTTGACTTATCAACATCACAACTTGAATTCAGAACCTCACTAAATCTGTGATATCGTAAGTTATTTCATTGAATCTTCAACAAATACCAAGTTGATTTGTACCAAGTCAACCTTACAGCACTTAAAACAGGTATGGGCGGACGCCCTCATCCCAAGGCAGGCACCCACATGACGATGTCTCCTGTCTATGTGACAGTTTTGTGACTGTGATTGATTATGAGAAATGAAGAAGTGGACTAACTCACCAGGTAGGAGGGCCGGTCCATTAGGAGGCGTAGGAAGGTGGTTGTTGGGCGACAGGACTGACACCTGAGTTAAGGGTGGGTCAGGATCATTGAGTTGAGATCCTCCAGCCCACCCAAGGCTGAGCAGCCTGCTCATACACCGCCACTACCCATCCGTTGACCCCGCTCTCGTCACCTTCATCCGTCCGCTGCTACGACCGCCCCAGCGGCCATCCAACCCTTCCCCGGCCCCGCACATCCTCCAACATCGTAGCTATCTGCAACAACAACAACGTTAACTGAAACAAATTCAACTACGTTTAGTTTTGGGAGTGTACAAATATTTGAACGTACTCAAAGTATAGCATGCTGCATAAATCGCTTCTCAACGTGGGGACTTTCACAACTGGTTTGAGTGTGTATGCGGCCCAAAATATTCGTACAGATCTGTAACATTAGGATGGAGGAGGGGGTACAGCGAAGTAGCTGAACACCGGGAAATGACAACGCATTTTGGTTTATTATTTTCAATTATGAACCTTTGGAAAATTTTAATCCCCCCCTCAAAATTTGATGGTTTATGTTTCAAGGAATTTAGATTCCGAAAATGCAATTAAAAAAATTCTGTCCGTACGCCGTACTGAGCACTTTTCTTAGTTACCGTGAACCAAAATTGACGAAATTCGGTTTATAGGTCCCATTTGGGGTCTACTTGGTCCTCGAAGCTCGACGTTATTGTCAGTCATCTCTATGGGGTTCAAAATAGGGGTAGATTTTCAGAACGCCTATGCCTTTTTTTACAAGAATCTTTTTACGGTTTTAAATAGTTCTTGAACTTACGAGTTTTTTAAGACCACCCCGAGCATTGTACGTCCAGCCGTTCGTTCACAGTAAAGCCCAGAAATTTGCACCGACAGGCTTTTTGAACAGCAGGGTGAATGAAATTGTATACATTTAGCCCAAATCCCATCACCAGGGAACGCTAACAATCGAACTGACCCGAGATAAAATCATTGGTTGGGATCACCTGATTACATTCACGGAGTATGAAGTCGAGTTGGTTGTTCTGTAGTACTATTTCATTTGAAAATGTTGAAATAGGATCTTCAAATGAGATGACTCCATGAGCACTTCCTCTATGGAACA
Organism: Leptopterna dolabrata; assembly: GCA_954871275.1. Lineage (NCBI taxonomy): Eukaryota > Metazoa > Arthropoda > Insecta > Hemiptera > Miridae > Leptopterna > Leptopterna dolabrata. The sequence goes on from OX940982.1 coordinate 50,250,556, forward strand.
GAGTTCATAAAGTATCCATAGCATTTGTTCTATTCTACACTATGTGTACAACGAATCGAATAGAAAATATATTGTATAGCTCAGAATTAATCTGCATGTATATATATATAACATAAACGTAATATTGTCTCTATGAACTGTTATATTATTCGTATATTCATGTAAGGATCATATGTTTTATGAGCTGTATAGTTGGCACTACCGTTATATAGAAAATGCGGTGGGGTTTGTTAAACCCCACTCCTCTCTCACTCGCTTCCGTATCGTTGACGCTATAGCCTCTTTTACGATCCGCATAGTTTCTTTCCTCATATTGTACAAGTTCTCAAATATAATATCGTTCATACTCTTTAAATTCAGTTTCGTGTGCATCATTTCGAATCTTCCCCAAGGATCAATCCTTCAACTCCAGATTCTCCTTTTACGGTGAGTGGTTCGTTTAATTATTTGATTGCTAAAGTAGCATCTCAGTTTTCATTAACCTCACCTCCAAACGGCTTTTGACTTTGATACGATATCGTGACAACGCCGTCATTATTGCTTTTGGTCAGGTCGTTGAAATTATATCCATTTCCATCCAGAAGCCCAACTGAAGAAAATTAGATCGTTTGAATTTTCTATCAAGCCTTGGCGTGAAATCGGTCTCATGGCGTCTATTTTTCCCCTCCCCGCTAGGTAGCGTCCGAGTCTACACAGGAGACCGCAAGCGTCGGAAGATGGCCACCGTTTCTCTTCGAGTAATTTCGATAAATACATCGAAAATTAGATTTCCCCAACCAGGTCACTAGGAGTTGCTCCGAATCAACGTAGATCGACGTCGTTGTAGACTTCCTTCATTCTTTTTGGGTTCGTCGGTCCGAAAGAGTTTGTGTCGGTTAGTATCCGTGATAGAGCAAATATCGGGACGCCGATAGCTTTCTGTGAGCCGTGCTCGAGATCGTTGCCGGATAGCTCTCTGTCTCCAGCGTGGTGGACGAAGTCTGAACTTTCCTGCTCCTGACAGGAAATTCAGGCGCCGAGTTGCGCGATAGATATTGAATCGCTAGCCCGAGTCAGGAAAAGGTTGATCATGGCGTGCACAATTTTTTTTTATTAGTTTCGACCTCGGATCAACAGTGCACATTAGAACCTCGCCTGGCGACATATAGGGTACCTCGAGTGACTGAGTGCCCGCTTTGTGATCGGGATCTTATCACCAGCACAGTCTCAAAGGCCGCAACTCAACGGGGTATGTGAATCGGGCTGGACCCCAGGAGCTAAGGTCCTCTGAATCAATCCAAGAGATTGAGGCACAGAGAAGATCGCAACTAAATTTGTTTCGAATTATGATCACGGATAGACCGAAATCACGCCAAGGGCTCGAATTTGCCTCGGAAATTTCATTCGGGACCGCCCCTATCTACTCCATCCCTTCTGAGGTAGCCGGAGTGAGAAACCAGGTGTGCCCAATTTTGGGAATTAACACATCTCAGTTCGAACCCGAGGCTCGCTCAGTGAATACATAGAGGGGACGGGTTGTTTCGTTTCGATGTGTACCTTATGGGTAACATCGGAACTGAATGGGATAGGGGTCGGAGATCTCATTTTCTTTATGACGGAAAATCACGCAAATCGGATATCTAGTCTTCGGGGAGTGCACCCCCATGAAATTAAGTTACATCTCAAAATAATGAATTATTTTGTTTTAAATATGAGATTGATTTCGTTGGAGAGTCAAGTGTCGTTTGATCCTGGAGGAAAATAATATACATATTGAACTTACCAATTAACTTTTGAAATAACCTCTTTTAGTTTGAATCATGCTATTTTCATCTCTAGAAACAGGTTGGCCAACCGATTTTGAATCTTTTCACAGGAGATTGGATATATTCCTAGTATGTATTTGAACCAAGAGTCTTATTCATGAAACAATGAATCTTTCATGACATGTAGTTTCTATCCATTCATTGAATCACCCTGGTGTCTCAATAAATAGCATTTAGGTTATGTTTTATTTGGTAAAGAAAGGAAATTGCGGATTTGTCAACTGAAATATTTCTACAGGTATCAATATGTCCCAATCTGACTTGGACTGTGACGGGGATGACGTCTCGTTAGATGGACCGTTTTCCTCCAGTTTTGCCAACTGGTACCGCTTCGGAAAACTCTTCCGGTTTATTTGCCACCACTGCCCTGGTATCCCATTCTGTTCCTATGGACGAAGGTTCCACCATGGAAGTGGAGGAACCTTCCGGTCAGGAAGTTAGGAATCAATTAGACTGCGACACTTCTCGTTCTGATTCTTCCAGTGGTCCTCGGAAGCATAACCCCAACTGTTTTGTCCGGCACTCTGACCGTCACTCAGAGCATCGTGTTCGGGAGGAGCCGTACATGATACGCAAGGTTGATGCCGTCAAACTTCGTCCTCGGGACAAGAAGCTTGACAAAGAGGATCAGTTCGAGTACTGGAGGAGAAGTGTGGTTGGTCAACTTGAGACCCAGGACTGCATCTTCGTGCTCGACCCTTCTGAACCTGCTCCTGGCGATTTCTCAGTACGTAATCGAGAGACTGCCAGGAAAAAGGTCAGGTATTTTATTTTTGAGTCATTATCCCAGTATTTTGAAGACCTAGTCCAGGATCTTCGTGATCCCAAAGACATCATGGACAAGTTGCAAAATACTTGTGATCCCTCCTCAAAATTTCAGTTGAAAATACTCGTTACTGAATTTAATTCAATTCATTTCGACCCGAAAAGTGAAAAAGCGGTTGGGTTTCTCGGTAGGTTCGACGAGATTAGAAACAAACTCATCAGCATCAATGCTGACATGCTGACACCCGGGTATGTCAAGACTATCTTTGAGTTGTCAATCGATGAGACTGTCACATACCAGAAGGCTGAACTCCATGGGTTCAAGTTCTCTCTGGGCGAGCTTCGTGACATGCTCTTAGAGGAGCAACTCAGAAGTGAGGAGTCATCCTCGGGGGGTTCGAGCTTCAGCTTGATGAGGAGCCGTGTATTGCCACCACTAGGGGCCGAGGTAGATCAAGGGGTGGGAAGGGTGCCGTCGCACGAGGTGGCTCAATTCCTGGGTTTACCAAAGCCCCTGGGGACAAGCTTCATACGACTCAAACTTCGAAGCGAAAAGCGGGGTACTGCATCTACCGACGCCGAACGGGTCATACCAGGGCAAAATGCTTCAAAGCCAATAAGACCTGCTTTAACTGTGGCATTTCAAATCAGCATATTGCTAAAGACTGTCCCAGTCCACCGACCAACCTAGTTACGGTCCTCAAACGTCCTAAAAAGTCCAAGCCTCTCCCCAAAAATTCTAATGCAGATTCGCTTCCGAATCGACCTAAGTCATCGTCGGTAACCAGAAAGCCGAAGCTTTTCACGATGCTCCTAGGTCAAGCTAGAAAACTGGCTCAAGAATTTAGGGGACACCCGGACTCTGTCTTCTCGATTGTCGGTTCCTCTGAAGGGGACGACGACTCACAGGTCTGGGTCACCATGGGAGACGAGGAGGAGCAGGCGGTCAGTACGTTTAATTACGTCAGTGAACGCAACGGCCAGGGCGCTGTCTTCCAGCTATCTGAAGGTGAGCAATGTTTCAAAGCAATTATTGATACGGGATGTACAGAGCACTTGACATCAAATAAAGCCCAATTGGTCAACTTTCAACGTTTGCCATCGACTCGTAAATTTAAATGTGCTAATAGTAATGATAGTGCTGATTTGTCCGTAAATTATCGAGGTGACCTCGAATTTCTGAATAATGGCCAAGTCTCTACGTTGAAAGATGCTCTGTACACACCGTCTCTCATCAAACTTGTTTTCAGTTCGTAAGGTTACTCAAGCTGGGCTAAAGGTTGTGTTCTCAAAAGACGAGGTCGAATTCATTCAACCCTCCTCAAACACGGTGATAAAAACTGGGTATTTTCGTGACAATCTCTGGTGGATTGAATTGCCAGTCGTTTCCCCTTCTACTAAGCGAACTGGGGCGCAGTGTACTGCCCTGGAATCTAAGAGACTAAAGTTGAGTCTCAGTCTCTCGGCTTCTCAGGATCAGCCTTGCAGTTCTACTGCTCCTTTAGATTCGGGTTCACAATTTGATTCAGTGGGAGGGAGAGACCACCCTTGCAGTCCCCCTACATATATGACTCAATGGGAGGGAGTGATTCATATATGCCTCAATCCGTTGTGTCCACTGCAAGTCTGGGAGGGAGAAGTGCTGAGAAGCATTATGAACATAACCTTGTCAGATCAAAGCCAGCTTCCCTGGAAAAACCAGATTCACCTGACCTCAAAATTGCTAGATTCGATAAGCATAATTTAGATAAAATTTATAGTTCACTTCAAAATTCTGACATATTGTGGCATATTCGCTTGAATCATGCCACCAAACAATACCTCGAAGCAGCTAAGAAGTTTCTCCCTGAACTTAAAAATGTTAAAGTTACAAATGCCATCTATAATTGTGAAGACTGTCACCAGGCAAATACGGTCAGGAGATCTCATACCCAACGTAGGCACAGGGCTGAAAATTCCTTTGCTACTCTCTACTCTGATCTGTCGGGCCCAATCAGTCCTTCTAACTTTAGAACTGGGGATTCCTATATTGTGATTTTTGTCTGTGACCATTCGCGTTATGTCTTTGCATATTCAATTAAAAATAAGAAAGAGGTTCACGTGGCTGTCGTAAGGTGCCTCCGTGAAATAGAATCAATAATCTCCCAAACGAAAAATGTTTTTAAGCTCAGATCGGATCGGGGTCTGGAATTTCAAACTTCTGATATGAAAAAGCTGTTGTTTGACGAGGGAATTATTTGGGATCCATGTCAGCCACATACTCCTCAGCAAAATGGGTGCGCTGAAAGAGTATGTCAAGAAATCAAACATAAAGTTCGAGTGAACCTGCTTTCTGCTAAAATGCCTTATGCATTCTGGGGACATGCTCTCAAGTATTCTATCTTTGTTTATAACAACATGCCTCATTCCTCAAACTTGTTTCGAAGTCCCTTTGAACTTGTCAAGGGTTATCCGCCTGGCCTCAAGTTACTGAAACGCTTTGGCTGCCTTGTACACTATGTGGATGTTAATAATAAAACTAAATTTGCTCCATATGCTAAAAAGGAATTTTTGCTTGAGTGTAATGAAACGGGGTTCGTGATTTTCTCTGAGCAACATAAAACTCTTGTAAATCCTAGTGATGTAAAATGTATCGAAAATGGGTACTTGGGAACTTGTCCCTAAGTCTAGTCTTCCACCCTGTACCAAGGTAATTAAATCTCGATGGGTACATAAGAGAAAAGTGGAACCTGACGGTTCATATAAGTACAAAAGCCGCCTGGTTATTAAAGGTTTCGCCCAAGGTATGTGAAGGTTGATCACTGTTTTTGATTAAGACCTTTTATCATAAAGCTTGACTCATACTAATCCAAACTGATTACTGAATCACTTACGTTGGGGAGTCTCCAAACACTTGAGTCGAACGTAGTAGCAAAAAAAGCACTCAGGACTATTAGGACAATACTCTATACAAAGAGGCTGGCTGCAAAACTCAGATTGAACGTATAATGGCAGAAGGCATACAACATCAACTGAAGAACTGAACTCGGAACAAAAGTAATTTTGTTCATACTAGAAACAAAAGAAAAACGTCTTCAGCTCTAGTGGCAGATCTAGCGGATACCATCGGTAGCTCTTCCTGAAGTATTTAATAGTCAGGCCAATAGAGGTCGGAAAGGTTCATTTTTCCAACACTCCCTCCACCTTGACGTCCTTCAGAAGGATATCTGGTCCAAAATTAACAACCAATTAGCTCCAGTTCGATATACCAACAAGGAGCTACTCTTCCTCCCCTCATTTTTTGAAAAGGAGGCGTTCCAACCAATTTTGGCAGAGGGACGAAAACGACCTGAGAGCCGGTAGACCGCTCCCTCCTACCCAAATATTCTTCCACGCCACTATCCTTGTTCATAAATTCATCGAATTTCTTACTATCCTAGTTGATAACCGTACTGCATTTCCTGAATTTCGACTCAAGGAAGCTCGAAACTAACGAGTATCTAGCATTGTATTAAACAATACGTTGTTCGCATTAAAAACCTCTCATCCGGCATGCGCATTGAGGCAATCTGTACAACCCCCTCATTGTCAACGATAGCTTGTGCTTCACAATTATTTAACAAAAATAACCCAAACTCTAGAGGAGTCCCACTCTTTGGTCTCCACCAACAATTTGCACAATTTTGTTTAAATTTGATTTAATTTTAGAATTCTAACATTTCAGAATTCAAACATTTCAAGCATTTCCGAATTCAAATTTCAAGAAAACAAATTAAAATATTTTCAATTAGCATTGGTTAGTGTTATACATATAATATCATGAAAAGAGGACCGAAGGGGTAAATAAACTAATCGTGTGGATCAATATTTTTCATTGCACTGTAATGGTCATTCAAAGCCCAGAACACATCTTATGCACATAAACTACATGCCGTGTTTAGGCTTATTGACTGTCAGCGAGCTCCGCCGATCTCCAGCTCATTGAGGCCGGAGGTACAACGTATATGAACTCGGACAGGCGTCGGCTTCCACACCAATCAAGTTTATCTACCAGGCCATACACCCGTAGTGAGGCAAGTGACAATGAGGTACCCCAAAGAGATCTGCTTCAGTAGGACCCCACTATATTCATTGGTATCACAAAGTGGCGAAAAACCCTGCATGCCCCGGCGGTTTTTCAATGGAGATGGCTCGGATCAATTATCAATTGTTGATATTTTGATACGAGTACCCTCTGTGTCGATCGCGTTCAACTTTGCGAACAACATGAAAACATTATTAAGTATACCAACTGAAACGATATTTGCAGATAAGGCACTCCTACAATGGGCATCCCAGGTTTCAATGCATCGTTTCAACTATGTACATAGATTTTAAATTTCGATCGACGGGGGCGCATACCCCCTCTTGGAGTATGTCGCATCTCCTGGGGCGCGTACTGTTTGGGGCTAAACAGTAACGGGCCAGTCCATTCCGACAGTGTACGTACTATCACCACATTTTCGTTCCATAAACGTACAAACCAATGAATTAGGGTCTTTTCACAACCGCGCCGTATAATTGGAAGCCTTGGCTCCACTACACAGCCCAGTTGAGTCAACCACAAACCAATAACTATGTACCCACTACCACACTGAAAAACAACACAGGAGTTTTCCAAAGCGAAATACTTCGCTTTCATATTGCGAAATATTCGATTGGATGACGACAAACCCTAAGCCTAACTCTACCTAGGTGAGCTCTAATATTTTCTAATCATACAAAGAGAAGGTAAAGTCATCCACTCAATCATGCAGTCACAACCAGTACATAGTTATTTTACGTTCCTTGAAGTCCCACTGAAACAATCTAAAGGTTGTACCAACACCCAATGTTAGTAATCATGATAGCGCCTCAATCAATTAATGATCGCCTTGCAAAGCGGCGCCGTGAAGGTTGATCACTGTTTTTGATTAAGACCTTTTATCATAAAGCTTGACTCATACTAATCCAAACTGATTACTGAATCACTTACGTTGGGGAGTCTCCAAACACTTGAGTCGAACGTAGTAGCAAAAAAAGCACTCAGGACTATTAGGACAATACTCTATACAAAGAGGCTGGCTGCAAAACTCAGATTGAACGTATAATGGCAGAAGGCATACAACATCAACTGAAGAACTGAACTCGGAACAAAAGTAATTTTGTTCATACTAGAAACAAAAGAAAAACGTCTTCAGCTCTAGTGGCAGATCTAGCGGATACCATCGTTAGCTCTTCCTGAAGTATTTAATGGTCAGGCCAATAGAGGTCGGAAAGGTTCATTTTTCCAACAGTATGTTTTGATTGTTATTTATGTAGATGATTGTCTTCTAGCGTCCAATGATAATCAAATGGCCTTGGATGTAATTCAGGCTTTACAGAAAGAAATCAAAATTAAGAACTTGGGAAATCCTATAAAATTCTTGGGTTTTGAAATCGTTAGGAATGTGTCGAGTAAACAGCTGCTCATTCACCAGAGAACCATGATCCAGGGTTTACTGGACAAATTCCTACACCCAGAAGAAAGTATCAGCGAAATTCCCATGTCGCCCATAACATGCACGTTGGGTGCTCAATTAGAGTCGACTGCAGACTCGGAATCATCTCCAGATGTTCCATATCGAGAAGTAATAGGTGCTCTCTTATACATCCAAAATGGAACGAGACCAGATATCTCTTTTGCAGTCAACTTTCTCAGTAGAAAACAAATAGGATATACTCTGAATGATTGGAAGTGTGTCCTAAAAATTTTGAAGTATCTTAAAGGAACGGTGTCTCTGGGTATCATGTATACTGGGAGAACCGAGAGTCTGGTTGCCTACTCAGATGCCTCATTGGGTACTAACGACTCAATGGTAGGTCAACTACAGGATACATGATTAGGTCTCTTGGTGATCTGGTGTCGTGGAGATCGAAAAAGCAGACACATGTGGCCCTCTCAACGTGTGAATCTGAGTACTTACTTACTTAGCCATGTCGGAGGCGTTCAAGGAGATCACAAGTGTACGGACACTATGTGAGTTTCTTGTAGGCATTGACATGCGTCCCACGTTGAGGTGTGACTGTGCTCCAGCTCCAAGACCCTTAAACATGTGGTCAAGCTCTCTCTACATTTTATCCATGACCTGTTCAAGAAGGGTGAAGTCCATATTGAATGGGTTTCATCTCAGGAACAACTTGCTGATTGTTTTACCAAAGCTCTGCCTCGTGAAAAATTCTTTGAAATGAGAAATGCAATCTTGACCAGAATTAATGCTGTGATGTAATTGTTTCAGGGGAACAAGAGCCGTGGGCCTAATCTGGCCAAAGAATCGTCGCTGCTGTCCACCTCTACGTGTTTATCGTCATGCTTCAACACGTCATCACAATCAAGTTCAGCCCACGCATCATCAGTATCGTCGCTTGTCAGCTCTACGCCTCAGCTACATGTGTCTCCGATGTTGTGTTTCGATGTGCGCGGGTCAATTTGTGATTGTGCATTAATTCAGTGTAAAACTAGTTCAGGCAATTCTTCCCTGCTAATATGATAATATAATATGTTGTGTTTTATATTGTATTTCTAGAATCTTAGTAGGGAACCTATGTGAGCTGAATGACTTCCTTCTGTTGTAAGGCAAATGTATTTAGAAAACTCTTTTGAACCTGCAATTTAGAATCGCAACTACATTAGTATCGGATTCAGACTCATGATCTTACCGCTGGTACTGATCATTCCATGCTAATATGTTGGACCTCTGGTGTGACATTAGGACGTGTGTCGTTTCTGTGTGCTTTGTTGCTGAAACAGCTTCTAGTCCTGTCACATTGGCCTCGTCATTTGCAGAGGAGGGAGTGTTGAAATAGGATCTTCAAATGAGATGCCTCCAAGAGCACTTCCTCTATGGAACAGAGTTCATAAAGTATCCATAGCATTTGTTCTATTCTACACTATGTGTACAACGAATCGAATAGAAAATATATTGTATATCTCAGAATTAATCTGCATGTGTATATATAACATAAACGTAATATTGTCTCTATGAACTGTTATATTATTCGTATATTCATGTAAGGATCATATGTTTTATGAGCTGTATAGTTGGCACTACCGTTATATAGAAAATGCGGTGGGGTTTGTTAAACCCCACTCCTCTCTCACTCGCTTCCGTATCGTTGACGCTATAGCCTCTTTTACGATCCGCATAGTTTCTTTCCTCATATATTGTACAAGTTCTCAAATATAATATCGTTCATACTCTTTAAATTCAGTTTCGTGTGCATCATTTCGAATCTTTCCCAAGGATCAATCCTTCAACTCCAGATTCTCCTTTTACGGTGAGTGGTTCGTTTAATTATTTGATTGCTAAAGTAGCATCTCAGTTTTCATTAACCTCACCTCCAAACGGCTTTTGACTTTGATAGAAAACGCTGCAAAGTCCTTGTCACATGGGTTTATTATTCTATTGGATATACCTACAGAAATGTTGGCTGTTCATTTATTGTTTCTTTCATATAAAATAATTGAAATAGCTATCTCTGGTGGTTTCCACCAATTGTGGCCCCCAAAACACGAATAAGTAAGCTCCTCTTTTTTTTTTTTTTTTTTTTAAATAAATTATCTTCGATCATTGATACTACCATTTAATCGTCTTGATCCACCTGTTGACACTTTTTCCAGTGTTATTCTACAAATTAATGGTGATTTCAGACGATTTCCCAGGTTTTTGACTCATAAAAAATCAATTTCGGGAGCTGAACATCTGGTAGAACCTCAATTTTCTAATCTTTGGTCAAAATCGACTTCATATTCGGTCTTCTCGTCCCCAAAAACATGAAAAACGATACCTTAAAAGCTCATGTTACCAACATGTTGCTAAAACGCAAAAAGTACCTACTTTTACACACATTTTCACTCATAACACCCCTGGGTATATTCCGATCGGGCTGAAAAAATTCGGGACACAACTAGGGCCCAAATGGAGCATGTGTGCGAAAGAACGATTTTTTTAGACCAAAAATGAAGCCTGTACACGTGATACGGCGGACGGCGGACGGCGGACGGTGGACGGCGGACGGCGGACGGACATTGCATTTTTGGAATCTACGCACCTTGAAACGGAAAAGAAAAAATTTTGAGGGGGTGTTATAAAAATTTTTTGCTGAGCGAATACATAGGTGTATTATTCACAGAATAATAAACCAAAACGCTGCAAATCCCTGCACAACGGTTTATTATTTTGTGCAGAATACCCTTCTTTTACAGATTACAGCTCTCTGTATATTTATATAACCCTCCTATATAATATGTACTAGTCTATACATTGTTGAACGGAAACTTCATTACCTACCAGTTCACACTCTCGACTCCATTTTTACACACGAGTTGTTGTTCACCTTTTCTATGAGTTTAGCCCACATGTTAAACCAGTCCGTTCACTTCTACTCAAAAATTCGTACAGTATAGTTCAATATATTTTCACACAGTTCAAATGTTCAATAGTGCTTTCTTATAAATCTGCGTTTACTCTAAGAGGTTATGGGCCCAGCACGCTTCCACTGCGTGAAAATTCACCAACGTCAAGTTGGTGAATTTTCATTTTTCTTTCAACTGCAGTCGCAACCATTGTGCGAATAGTACTTAGTCGAATCACAGGGGAGAATGTTTCTTCAAAGTCTATACCAGGGCGTTGAGTAAATCCTCTGGCTACCAGACGAGCTTTCCTCCTTTCTATGGATCCATCTGATTTGTATTTAGTTTTTAGGATCAATCGGCTTGTGACTGCATATCTGAATGGAGATCTCGATAAAACCATTTACATGGAAGTACCAGAGAAATTGAAAGAGTCTCTACAACATATCTGATCCATTACTGAAGAAAGATGCATCAAAAATGCTCAATCAACTCAAAGGAGACAAAGTGTGCCTCCTGGAAAAAGCACTGTATGGACTCAAACAATCAGGCCGTCAATGGTATCGGAAACTACATAAATCCCTTCTAGAGGTGGGACTCGAGCCAACCAGCTCGGACCGATGCCTCTACATCAAAAGAGAGGGGGAAGATATGCTTTTGATTGGGGTATATGTAGATGACCTCCTTATTGCTTCAAATAGAGACGATTGGATCGGGGAGATGAAAGTACGTCTCAATGAAAAATTCCAAATGAAAGACCTAGGAGTCTTGAATTATTGCCTGGGAATTGAATTCAATTGCAAGGATGACGGCATCGCATTATCTCAGAAGAAGTTGTTAGGTCCTTGTTTGTAATGGTCCCTAACAAAATAATGCCTCTGTTGAGGTGTGTTGAAAAAGGGTGATGATAAAATAATAATCTTCTGTAAAATAAAACTAAAATGTATTTCTATGCGAGGTTAGTAAGTAACCTAAACTGAAAAATAGTCCGCTCCAAAGAAAAAGGTTCCAAATGCACCACCAAAATATAAATATGGATAAAATAAGTTCTGACCTTTCGTTGTTGAAAAATATCCTGGGGTTTTACTAACCACTGCACAATTATATTTGATTGTTAGCTCGCAATTTTGGGGGAGGTACGACCACGACCGCGGGGAAGAGGCAACTGCCTTCCTCGTGGTAAAAGTGGCTTGTCGCATCCTGATGACGCCGTGACGTCATCTCACGATGAATCATCGCCGTCATCAGGCCAACATTCGACGAGGGCAAAGGCGATCGTGACATCACCCCCCTCCTAGGGAAATTTAGGTATTTTTTGTGTACAGCTGTGGTTGGGGTGAAGTTTCCTGGTGGTGTGTAACTATGGAATGGGTTAGTGAAAGATGCTGTAGTTAAAAACCCCTGGCTGTTTTTCATGGGGAGAAAAAACTGTCAGCGAATGCAGAAAAGCCAAGAAGATCATTGAATATTCAGACTGGTTTTTGTTGTGTTTATGATGATGGCTTTTTGCTGATTATGTCACGATTGCCGTCCAATGTTCGTCTTGGCATAAAAACTGCAACCCCTAAACCTCGGTGTACCATTCGCAGATGGTTCGAGGCGAGTAAGTACGCCTATAGTGAGGGGCGGACTTTGATTCACAGTGCAGTCCTAGATATCAGGGGGCATATTTCCTGATATCGAGAAAAGTATTTCACAATTTGTTACATAAATAATGGATTCTTCTGTCTGTTACATTTTTTATTATATTTTATTTTTGTCTTTCCCAAATCATCACTGCAAATCACTGTTGTCGCCACTGGTGCGGATCACTTTCACTTTTGCGTTGAACCGTTTCACTTGCACAGATTACACATGGTGCAAATGTGGAGCATTGTGGGGAAGGTGGTGCATGTTCATGGTGAAAGAATGTTAATGTGAACAGGACGTAAATACTGCCTTCGGTTATTGGGATAGGAAGTTTTTTTTGTTATAGAAAATAAATAAAATAAAATAAATGTCCTCTTGTATTTTTCTTGATGTTGGAAATAAAGTATGTCCTTTTGTAGACAAGCTCAACGGTTGTGTTGTGAGATCCGCATGGTTATTGTGTTTGTTAGGTAATTACCGGTTCGTTGATTGTTACTGTCCGCGATATAGTTTCAGTTGCGAAATATGAGCGATTTTATTGATATTTGGTTTCGCGAAGTCAGATAGGACGTAGGATACTGGAGATGTGATTTTAATGATTTTGTAGGGACCTTTATACTTAGTAGCGAGCTTCGACGTAACTTTCTTCTGCTTGGCAGATAGTATGTAGGTTTTCAGGTAGACAAGATCTCCTACGGAGTATTGCGTCGGGATGTGTTTCTTATTATATTGGGCGGTGTGCCGGCGATGTGCAGCATGGATGTTATGTACGGCAGATGTCCAAAGCTCTGGGAGGTCCAAATCTTCTTGTTCCATTTCCCATGCAATTTCCAAGGGTGTTAGCAGAGATCGTCCGAAAAAGATTTCTGCGGGGCTAAATTTAGTCACTTCATTGTAGGCAGAATTGAGGGACATTTGTGTTAGGTAAATGTCTTTCGCCCATTTGCTGTGATCTTCGTGGCATTTGGCGCGCAGAGCCGATTTCAAGTTTTGTATGTGCCTTTCTGCTTTATTGGGATTCGGGTAGTGGGGAATTAGGAGGGTATGCTGCATCCCGCTGGTGAAAATGAAGTTCTGAAATGCTTGGGACGTAAAGGCAGTTGCATTGTCGGAGACAATTCGGCGCCATAAGCCATAGTGCTTAAATACGTGGGTGTTCAAGGCGTTGATAATGGTCGTGGAATTGACGGAAACGAGGGGAACCAAAATTGTGAACCTTGACATGCCGTCAACGGCCACTAAAATGTGATGATAACCATGAGAAGATGGCAGTGGTCCGGCGGTGTCTATGTAAAGGGTTTCACCAACTTGGGTTTCTGGGTGTGATGACAATTTTCCCTTTGGTTTTCCTCGTTCCGTTTTCGTTTGTAGGCAAGTTTGGCATTTCTGTACATGTTCCTTGATGTTTTTGTACATATGGGGCCAATAGAAGTGACGACGTATTGTGTGGAACGTCCTTTTGATACCCCAGTGAGAACCAATATTGGAGTCATGGTAGTACCTAAGTACGGAATTAACCAGTGAGGTAGGTACTACAGCTCGATAAGCTCCAGGTTTTGCCTCAAACATTAATCTTTTGTTTTTTATTGAGTATTTCGGATTGTTATTGGTGTTCGTTGTTATCGCGTCTATTATCGGTTTCAGTTTCGGGTCATTGACCTGGGATTCATTGAAGTCCCCGAAAATGTCCGGAAATTCTGTCAATACTACAAGAGTGTTCTTTGAACTTGAAGGTTTTTGGTGGTGCGGTGGTGGGGATACATTAGCTGCTGTGTTCTCAGTTTCAGTTGCGCCGGTTTGGTCGTGTGGTGTTAATGGGTGCCTGCTCAAATAATCAGTGATCGTGTTTGCTTTCCCTTTTATGTGGTGTACCGTGTATTTGAACGGCATAAATTGGATTACCCATCGAGCTAAGCGCCCTCCATTCTTTGCTAAACTGGTGATTGCGGTGAGTGCTTTATGGTCCGTAAATAGATCAAATTCTTGGTGTTCAAGGTAAATACGGTATTTATTGAAGGCATAAGCAATTGCTAGTGCTTCCAATTCATAGGCTGAGTAATTCTCTTCGCATTTGGTTAATTTCCGGCTTGCGAACGCAATGGTTTCAAAATTCCGTCTTGATGTTGCGCTAAAACTCCAGATACTCCTAGTTTCGAACCGTCAGTGAATAACTGGAATCGTTTATTGAAATCGGGGGTTCCTAGCACAGGTGGTTCCGTTATCAGCGTACGGAGTTTGATCCAAGCTTCTTCCGCACTTTGAGTCCTGAGCATCGGAGAGTCCTTTTTCCTCAAGTCATTGAGGGGTTTGGCTACAATACCTACATTAGGTAGGAATTTGGCGAAAAAATTGATGCTTCCTAAATAGGAGGCAATTTCCTTTGGGGTACGTGGTCGTGGTATTTCGAGAAGCGCTTTTATTCGGTCTGGGTTAACAGAGATTTGTCCGTGTGAGATTCGGTGTCCGAGGAAATCAACTGTTGTTTGGGCTAGAACCAATTTGTCAGGGTTCACTGTTAAATTGGCATGTTTTAATCGGGTTAAGATTTCATAAAGATGGCGTACATGGTCGTCATAGTTGGCGCTGTATACAAATATATCTTCGTGATAGAAAAAACAAAATTGGTACTTACCTAATATCGCTAAATAAAGTGTTCATCAATTTGGATAATACTTGGCCACCGGTATTTACTCCAAACGGGACACGTTTATATGCGAAGGTACCATATTCACATTGAAATGCAGTTAGTTTTGGTTTATTATTTTCAATAATGAACCATTGGAATCGAGCATGAAAAAAAAAATTCTTACCCCCCCTCAAAATTTGATGGTTTACGTTTCAAGGTATGTAGAATCCAAAACTGCAATAAAAAACGCTGCAAATCCCTGCACAACGGTTTATTATTTTGTATAGAATACCCTTCTGTTACAGATCACAGCTCTATGTATAGATAACCCGTCTATATAATATAATATGTACTATTCTATGCATATTTATGTAGATCGCAGACCCTCCGTAGGTTAGTACCTAACCCCGTACTCGTTACTAGGTACCTACCTAAATCACGAGTTAAATGTTGCTAAAATAACTCTGCCGATGACAAACAGTACCTAACAAAAAGAAACACACATAATGAAGTTCTGAAAAGAAATTGTTGATTAGGAGTGAAAAAAGTTGCAAAAGTACCTACCAACAAACTCCAGCCCCTTCTACGTAGATGGTATAATGAACCGTTGTGTAATAATTTACCGTAGTAATATTTTTCCCATCAATAATACTTCAACGTTTGTTCAAGTTTCACTACCTACCAACAAACTCCAAAAGAGCCATCATTTTTCAAATTAAATAATATCACAGAACAACCAACTCGACTTCATACTCGGCCAATATAATCAGGTGATCCCTACCAATGATTGGCCGTATTCACAAATTCCTATTGTGGGCGCGTCTCTGGTTACGAGATTTGGTTTGAATTGTATACAATTTCATTCACACTGGAGTCGAAAATGCCTGTCGGTGCAAACTTCGGGGCCTTACTGTGAACGAACGGCTGGACGTACGATGCTCCGGATGGTCTTAAAAAACTCGCAAGTTCAAGAACTATTTAAAACCGTAAAAATATTTACGTAAAAAAATGGTATAGGCGTTTTGAAAATTTCAACCCCTATTTTGAACCCCTTAGAGATGACTCACAGTAACGTCGAGCTTCGAGGACCAACTAGACGCCGAACGGAACCTAAAACCCGAATTTCATCAATTTTTTTTCATGGTAACTAAGAAAAGTGGCCCGTACGGCGTACGGCGTACGGCGTACGGCGGACAGACAGAAATATTTTTATTGCAGTTTTGGATTCTACATACCTTGAAACGTAAACCATCAAATTTTGAGGGGGGGTAAGAATTTTTTTTTTCATGCTCGATTCCAATGGTTCATTATTGAAAATAATAAACCAATATTTCTGTCTGTCCGCCGTACGCCGTACGCCGTACGCCGTACGGGCCACTTTTCTTAGTTACCATGAAAGAAAATTTATGAAATTCGGGTTATAGGTTCCGTTCGCTGTCTAGTTGGTCCTCGAAGCTCGACGTTACTGTGAGTCATCTCTAAGGGGTTCAAAATAGGGGTTGAAATTTTCAAAACGCCTATACCATTTTTTTACGTGAATATTTTTACGGTTTTAAATAGTTCTTGAACTTGCGAGTTTTTTAAGACCATCCGGAGCGTCGTACGTCCAGCCGTTCGTTCACAGTAAGGCCCCGAAGTTTGCACCGACAGGCATTTTCGACTCCAGTGTGAATGAAATTGTATACAATTCAAACCAAATCTCGTAACCAGAGACGCGCCGACAATAGGAATTTGTGAATACGGCCAATCATTGGTAGGGATCACCTGATTATATTGGCGGAGTATGAAGTCGAGTTGGTTGTTCTGTGATATTATTTCATTTGAAAAATGATGGCTCTGTTGGAGTTTGTTGGTAGGTAGTGAAACTTGAACAAACGTTGAAGTATTATTGATGGGTAAATTATTACTACGGTAAATCATTACTCAACGGTAAATTATTACACAACGGTTCATTATACCATCTACGTAGAAGGGGCTGGAGTTTGTTGGTAGGTACTTTTGCAACTTTTTTCACTCCTCATCAACAATTTCTTTTCAGAACTTCATTGTGTGTGTTTCTTATTGTTAGACGTACTGTTTGTCATCGGCAGAATTATTTTAGCAACATTTAACTCGTGATTTAGGTAGGTACCTAGTAACGTGTACGGGGTTAGGTACTAACCTACGGAGGGTCTGCGATCTACATTATATGTATAGAGTAGTACATATCATAAATTATATAGACGGATTATCTATACATAGAGCTGTGATCTGTAACGGAAGGGTATTTTCACTCCTCATCAACAATTTCTTTTCAGAACTTCATTATGTGTGTTTCTTTTTGTTAGGTACTGTTTGTCATCGGCAGAATTATTTTAGCGACATTTAACTCGTGATTTAGGTAGGTACCTAGTAACGAGTACGGGGTTAGGTACTAACCTACGGAGGGTCTGCGATCTACATAATATGCATAGAATAGTACATATCATATTATATAGACGGGTTATCTATACATAGAGCTGTGATCTGTAACAGAGGGGTATTCTATACAAAATAATAAACCGTTGTGCAGGGATTTGCAGCGTTTTTAGATGACTCGGTCAGTTCAATCTGATGATATGCTGCATTCAAGTCGATGACGGTGAAAATCTTGGCGTCTTTTAGGTTCAAGAAAGCACTTTCTATTGTGGGAAGGGGATACTGAGTGTATTCTAGAATATTATTCAGTGCTCTGTAATCCACAACCAGACGCCAGTTAGTAGGTGAATCTGTCCCTTTTTTCGGAACGAGGAAACACGGTGATGCAGATGGTGTATCGATTCTTTCGATAACACCGTCTTCTATTAATTTATCAATGATAGTTTTCATTGCCTGTTGGCGAATGGGTCCCTGGGTGTAAATAATTTTAGAATGTTTTAGACGAGTACCATTTTTTAGGGTTAGTTGACATTTTATTAAGTTCGTGCTGCCAAGTTTAGAAGTTAAAACATCCGGGAATTTCCTTTTCAATTCCGATAGAAGTTTGTTTTGTTTTATAGATGTGATTTCCATCATTTTTGATGTTTTTATGGTTTCTTCGTTCTTGAGCTCATATGGTGTTCCACAATCAAATTTGAAGTAAAATGACGATGTTGAGGGATCCATGATTAGATTTGTTGATGATATGAAATCTATACCTAAGACGATATCTCTCGGAAGTCTAGGTACGACGTGTAGTACAATCGACCATGTGTTTCGGCCTATACGTAGTTTTAGCGATACTCTTTGTTTTATTAGAATTGTTGACGAATCGCCTAGAGTTGCTGACATGTTGGTTTTGAATGGCTGCCCGTTGCTTTGGGTTCGGAGAAGTTCCAAAAATTCCTGATTTATACAGGAAAAACTTGCTCCTGAATCAATCAAGGCTGTTGCAGTTATGTCATTGACCATTAGTTTTGTTAAATTGTTGGAGTTACTTTCGTTTATTCTTATTTTATGCAATTGGTTTGTGCAATTACTGTTGATTGAATGCTTCTGACCACGGACCCCAGTTATTAGTTTTTTGTGTTCTGTTTTGTGTTGTTTTGTTGCTGTTGACTTCCGTTTGTGCGGTTTGTTTGTTTACTGCGTCCCGTGTGTGAACGGGCTGTATGTTTCGAACAGTTCGAGTCGTGGTCTGATGGGCTATTCGGTCTTGGTTTGTTATCTCCTTGGTATTGCCCATTCCCGTACGGATTATACATGTACGGTGCGCCAAAGGGGGTCATTAGGTGCTGGAAATAAGGATATGGTGGGACATTTTGAATCATTGCCCCAAAATATGGTTGTTTAAATTTTTTGTTATAGTTGGGATTGTTTTGTTTGAAAGTAGGTTTTTGATCTGAAGTGTTTTCACTTGTATTCGTTATTGTTTTCTGCGTTGAGTTGTCATTCATCTGATATGGCGGTTTCGGCGATGAGAACTTCGAGTAGGATCCTTCATTGCCCTTATTAAAAGTATTAGGTTTATTTTCCCATTGTTGGTTCGGACGATTTGAATATTGTTGTGGCCGTGTTTCCCCATTATATTGCGCTGTGTTAGGTTTTTTTGTTGTTGTTGCTTTTGATTTATTCAAATTTTCGTTCAATTCCAATTTTTCTACGTCAGCTACGAGTTGTTGGAGATCGGCAAAATTGTTGGGACGAGTGCTAAACTGAAATTTGGCTCGTGTACTCAAGTTTGCTCCTTGCAGTATACTTTTTACGAGTTCATCTTCAGTGTATTGAGAGAGAATGTCGTTGAACTTGACAATCTGTTCGACGTACGTACGAAAGTTCTCACTGTTGTATTGTGTTCGGAGAATTCGTTGTTGCACTAAGTTTAGTTTCGTGTGAGGTGTAGTCAATTCGTCCAACAGATTTTGCGATAGCGACTTAAATGTCAGTCTAGGTGCAGTTGCGAGTCGTAAAGGAGATTGAGTTGTTTTGGTAAGTTGCGACGCGTTGAAAAATTTGTTTGAATAAATGGTTGTTCATGCTGTTTAGTTGATGAAGCTTGTCTAGGAATTTTATTAAGCTCCATGGGTTATCGGTCGCTAACTTAGGTACTTTATTTATTTCTTCCTCGATGTATCGTGGAATTTTGTCTTCATTACGGAAATCTGTGTGTTGTTGTGCGGCGAAAATGGATGTTATGGGTTCGGATGATAATGATCGGTCTACGCATTGTCTTAAATTTTCGTTTTCTGTACGTAATGCGTTCAGTTCGATTTTTATTTGCGCGAGCTCTTGTGGTAAGTATCCTTCGGTGTTACTTTTCTTTTCTAATTCTGCGTATTTCGATTTCAGTTCCTCATTTTCTTTCTTTAATTGAACCATATCAGCTGTCATTGTTTTTAAGTTGTCAAGCAGATTGCTATACCAAGTTGGTGTTTCAGCAAGAGGTGGATCTTGCGAGCCGACGGCACAGAGATCGCATTTCCATGAATTGCGTTTTTCGTAGGATTTTTTAGTCCATTTCTCAATAACTTCTAATCGGGTACATGCCGCATGAAAGTACTGTTTACAAGTCACACAGCAAATATTGTCGGAAGTAGGTTTTTCGCACTTGGCGCAATGCATTGTGAAAGTCGGTAGGTACCTATTTCCGTGGGTATTCTCGTATGTCGAGTAAATGCTCTGCTACCAGTTTTGTTAGGTCCTTGTTTGTAATGGTCCCTAACAAAATAATGCCTCTGTTGAGGTGTGTTGAAAAAGGGTGATGATAAAATAATAATCTTCTGTAAAATAAAACTAAAATGTATTTCTATGCGAGGTTAGTAACCTAAACTGAAAAATAGTCCGCTCCAAAGAAAAAGGTTCCAAATGCACCACCAAAATATAAATATGGATAAAATAAGTTCTGACCTTTCGTTGTTGAAAAATATCCTGGGGTTTTACTAACCACTGCACAATTATATTTGATTGTTAGCTCGCAATTTTGGGGGAGGTACGACCACGACCGCGGGGAAGAGGCAACTGCCTTCCTCGTGGTAAAAGTGGCTTGTCGCATCCTGGTGGTGGTTGTCGCCCAACTTGATACCATACAAAATGAAAACAGGAGTAGTTTTACGCAAAGTAAAATTTGGGGTGGAAGGAGGGGGAGGGAGAAATCAAAAATGTTTGGATTCCCAGAAGAGTAGGTATTGGATACGTAACAAATTTTTTGTTCCATTTTTTGCCGAGTAACACCTCGGTTTGTAGATTTTCCAACGCTGAACACGATGGTGAAGTCAGAATTGCGATATCCCATTCCGTTATCAGATTAGAGCAGACGAACCAGGAAGAACATCTCAAGAAATAACCACGTTCCTTCATCTTCAAAGTGCTCCAGTTTGAGGATGGAATGAGATATCGCAATTCTGATTTCACCATCGTGTTCAGCGTACAAAAACCTTTAAAATGAGGTGTCACTTGTCAGACCTTTTCATTTTGGGAATTTATGGGTAATTTCCCCCCCCTAAAACTCCCCAAAACTCCCCCTTAAAATGACCCGATTCTGCCCATCTTCGAACTTAGCCTGTCGATTGCCAAGACAGATTTTTCGTGCAAATTTGAACTTTTTATCTCAATTCTTTCGAGAGTTATCGTCTGGAATGACACATACATACTTATATAAATATATAAATATATAAATATATATATAAATATATATATATATATATATACATATAATTTTTGGTGTCTTTCGGCAGTGAATTCAGGATGGTCTGAAACGGATTTTGGTATAAAAATCTTTCGGAAATTCGAGTTTTAAAAATTTTGGACCGAGAACAATAGCTTCCTTTTCTTCGAAAATTCGCTAAAAACGCTGCAAAGTCCTTGTCACATGGGTTTATTATTCTATTGGACATACCTACAGAAAGGTTGGCTGTTCGTTAATTGTTTCTTTCATGCGTAATAATCGAAATAGCTACTTCTGATGGTTTCCATTAATTTTGGCCCCCAAAACACAAATTAGGTACGCTCTTTTTTTTTTCTTTTTTTTTAAACTATCTTTGATCATTGGTAGTGCCATTTAATCGTCCTGAACCACGTCTTGACACTTTTTCCAGTGTTATTATACAAACTGATGGTGATTTCAGACGATTTCCCAGGTTTTTCACTTATAAAAAATCAATTCTGGGAGCTGAACATTTGGTAGAACTCAATTTTCCACTCTTTGGTCAAAATCGACTTCATATTCGGTCTTCTCGTCCCCAAAAACATAGAAAACGATATCTCAGAAGCTCATGTTACCAATATGTTGCTAAAACGTAAAAACGCTGCAAAGTCCTTGTCACATGGGTTTATTATTCTATTGGAGTTCTAGAGATTTTTTTTGGCTGTTAAATGTATTGTTTCTTTCATGTGGAATGATTGAAATAGCTATTTCTGATGATTTCCACCAATTTTGGCCCCCAAAACATGAAATAGGTACTTTTTTTTTAAAGATCATCTTTGATCATTGGTAGTGGCATTTAATGGTCTTGATTCACCTGTTTACACTTTTTCCAATGTTATTGTACAAATTGATGGTGATTTCAGACAGTTTTCCAGGTTTTTGACTCATAAAAAACCAATTTTGGGAGCTGAACCTTTGGTAAAACCTCAATTTACGCGTCATTGGTCAAACTCGAATTCATATTCGGTCTTCTCGTCCTCAAAAACTTGGAAAAAGATACCTCAAAAGCTCATGTTACTAACATGTTGTTAAAACGCAAAAAGTACCTATTTTTATACACATTTTCACTCATAACACCCCTGGGTATATTCCGATCGGGCTGAAAAGTTTCGGGACACAACTAGGGCCCAAATGGAGCATGTGTGCGAAAGAACGACTTTTTTAGACCGAAAATGAAGCCTGTACACGTGATACGGCGTACGGCGGACGGCGTACGGCGGACGGCGGACGGACATTGCATTTTTGGAATCTACGCACCTTGAAACGGAAAAGAAAAAATTTTGAGGGGGTGTTATAAAAATTTTTTGCTGAGCGAATACATAGGTGTATTATTCACAGAATAATAAACCAAAAGTACCTATTTTTACACACATTTTCACTCATAACACCCCTGGGTATATTCCGATCGGGCTGAAAAGTTTCGGGACACAACTAGGGCCCAAATGGAGCATGTGTGCGAAAGAACGATTTTTTTAGACCGAAAATGAAGCCTGTACACGTGATACGGCGGACGGCGTACGGCGGGCGGACATTGCATTTTTGGAATCTACCTATGCACCTTGAAACGTAAAAGAAAAAAGTTTGAGGGGGTGTTATAAAAATTTTTTGCTGAGCGAATACATAGGTGCATTATTCACAGAATAATAAACCAAAACCAGAAACGGAAGATGAAGAAATAATGAAGAAGTTTCCATATCGACCCCTGATTGGCTCGCTCATGTATTTAGCTGTAGCAACGCGACCTGACATTGCTTATGCTGTTAGTGCACTCAGTCAATTCAACAGCTGTTACAATGAAGAGCATTGGAAGGCAGCTAAGCGTGTTCTTAGATATGTGAGTGGGACCAAGAATGAAGAACTGTACTTCAGGAAGACTGGCAAAGCCATTGAAGGTTTTGCAGATGCGGACTGGGGAAACTGCGGAATTGACAGACGCTCATATTCTGGTTATTTTTTCAAGTATGCTGGAGCTGCTATTTCTTGGGAGGGAAGGAAGCAGCGAACAGTGGCTCTGAGCAGTGTTGAAGCAGAATACATGGCTCTCACGGATGCAGCCAAAGAAGCGACGTACCTGATGAACCTGTTCCGAAACATAGGGGTACCTCAGGCTATGATCAATGTGAAGTCGGACAGTCAAGGAGCTCAGCGGTTAGCGGAGAACCCTATACATCACGCAAGGACGAAACATATAGATATTCGGCACCATTTTATTCGTCAAGCACTAGAAGAGAGAAGATTGACAATATCATACCTGCCCACTGCCGAGATGCCTGCTGATGTGCTCACTAAGGCACTGCCAAGGGAAAAACACAAGTTATGCAAGTCCAACATGGGGCTCATGAAGTCATCGATTGAGAGGGGGTGTTGAACGGAAACTTCATTACCGACCAGTTCACACTCTCGACTCCATTTTTACACACGAGTTGTTGTTCTCCGTTTCTATGAGTTTAGCCCACATGTTAAACAAGTCCGTTCACTTCTACTCAAAAATTCGTACAGTATAGTTCAATATATTTTCACACAGTTCAAATGTTCAATAGTGCTTTCTTATAAATCTGCGTTTACTCTAAGATACATATTGTATAGATCGCAGACCCTCCGTTGGTTAGTACCTAACCTAGTACTCGTTACTAGGTACCTACCTACGAGTAAATCACGACTTAAATGTTGCTAAAATAATTCTTTCGGTGACAAACAGTAACTGAAATGGCGAAAAGAAACGCAAGTAATGGAGTTTTGAAGGAAAATTGTTGATGTGGAGTGAAATAGATGCCCCTTCTGCGTAGATCACTGTTTTCTGTGGTCAGTACCTACACTCTGGTCAAGTATAATGAACCGCTGAGTAATAACTTGCCCATCAATAATACTTCAACGGTTGGTCAAGTGGCAAAAGTACCGATCAACAAAATCCAGCCCCTTCATGGTAGATGAACCATTTTGTAATAATTTACCGTTCTGTAACAATGTACCGTTGTGTAATAATTTACCGTTATGTAATGATTTACCGTTGTGTAATAATTTGCCGTTGTGTAATAATTTACCGTTGTGTAATAATTTACCCATCAATACCTAATACTTCAAAGTTTGTTCATGTTTCACAAGTACCAACCAACAAAATCCAGCCCCTTCGTGGTAGATGAACCGTTGTGTAATAATTTACCGTTATGTAATAATTTACCGTTGTATAATAAATTGCCGTTGTTTAATAATTTACCGTTGTGTAATAATTTACCCATCAATAATACTTCAAAGTTTGTTGAAGTTTCACAAGTACCTACTAACAAAATCCAATAGTCCATCACTTATCAAATGAAATAATATCGCACAACAACCAACTCGACTTCATACAGCCATCCTTGATTATAATCAGGTGCTCACTAGTGATGATATCCCGGCTGGATTTATACCGTTTGATTCACGATCGTGTTGACGAACCTTTTTGGTGCACTCGAACGGCTGGACGTAGAGTGCTCCGGGTGGTCTTAAAAAATTGTTTAGCTCAAGACAAATTCAATATCGTTTAAAAAAACCATACCCATCCATCGAAAGTTTTCGAGCTACGGCGTTCTGAAAATGTCAACCCCTATTTTGAACCCCTTAGAGATGACTGGCAGTAACGCCGAGCTTCGAGGACCAACTAGACCCCGAGCGGGACCTATAACCCGAATTTCATCAATTTTTATTCATGGTAACTAAGAAAAGTGGCCCGTACGGCGTACGGCGGACAGACAGAAATATTTTTATTGCAGTTTCGGATTCTACATACCTTGAAACGTAAACCATCAAATTTTGAGGGGGGGTAAGAATTTTGGTTTATTATTTTCAATAATGAACCATTGGAATCGAGCATGAAAAAAAAAATTCTTACCCCCCCTCAAAATTTGATGGTTTACGTTTCAAGGTATGTAGAATCCAAAACTGCAATAAAAATATTTCTGTCTGTCCGCCGTACGCCGTACGGGCCACTTTTCTTAGTTACCATGAAAAAAAATTGATGAAATTCGGGTTATAGGTTCCGTTCGGCGTCTAGTTGGTCCTCGAAGCTCGACGTTACTGTGAGTCATCTCTAAGGGGTTCAAATTTTCAAAACGCCTATACCATTTTCTTAGGTGAATATTTTTACGGTTTTAAATAGTTCTTGAACTTGCGAGTTTTTTAAGACCATCCGGAGCATCGTACGTCCAGCCGTTCGTTAACAGTAAGGCCCCGAAGTTTGCACGGACAGGCATTTTCGACTCCAGTGTGAATGAAATTGTATACAATTCAAACCAAATCTCGTAACCAGAGACGCGCCCACAATAGGAAATTTGGCGGAGATAGAATCATTGCTAGGGATCACCTGATTATATTGGCGGAGTATGAAGTAGAGGTGTGCCGATACCGCCGGATCGGGAATGTGGAACCTAGTCTCACAATGGAACTGTTCCGGAACTGTTCCAGGCCGCTTCACTTACCGGTCCTACTGATCCGAAGACTGGCTGGTGAAGGGTGCCAGCTCCAGTGCTCCACCTTCTCGATCCAGTTCCACCTTCCCGATCCAGACTCGTTCAAATTGTTCTCGATCCTCCAACTAACCATACCGCCCTATCGGTCCTCGGAACTTGATCCCTTACCGATCTCCGACTCGACCGCTTTCCGCTTTGTCGATCCTTAGCGATCATTTATTCCGAAAACATTTCCCTCGCCATTATTATTTAAATTAAATTCATTATTATTCCTCACATAATTTATTATATCCAACCTTTATTTTTTGAGAATGCATACGACATGTACCTAACCTTTAACGCAATTAAAAATTTTGGTACCAAAATGTTTAATGAAGTAAGTAATATAATGTACCTAGGTGCTTACCTTTAAAAAGTAAAAACGAAAACGGCCTTGTTTGGCATTTGGTACATATTTACACCCTTCTCTTAAATGGCTCCAGGGATTTTGATTGAATTTACCAGACTTCCCTTTGCTTCTTTCTTCCCCTTAAGTATTTTAAGCAGGTTGAAATCCCTACATATTGGGTTCCTTCATTGGTCAAAACTAGTAAACAGATTCCATAAAATGTAAAAGACATCAGAAATAATTAGAAATAAAACTGAGGAACCCAGAAAGCAAACTGAAAAAAAAAAGACAAGCTGCCTCCTCTTTCTCCCTCCGCCTTTGACCCGAGTTCGAATTTGAGCGTTTTTTCCAGGATTTAGGGTTCATTCGACTTTGGACTTCTCGGACTTCTTTATTTACGAATAATCCTGGAAATACCCAACTGGGTAAATACCCAATGAAAGAAGTCCGAAAAGTCCTAAGTCGAATGAACCCTAGGCAGGAGCAGGAGAAGAGCGTTAGCAAGAGGAGATTGATGCGGTGGGGAGAGGGGTGGAATACCTTGTTCTGGCCCCTCCCCAACCCCCCCCCCGCGACGGATCGGTAAGCGGAACAGGACCGGTAATTTGGAACTGTTCCAGTCGTGGAGCTGGAACAGCGGGGAACGGTTCCGATACAGATCGGTATCGTCACACCTCTAGTATGAAGTCGAGTTGGTTGTTCTGTGATATTATTTCATTTGAAAAATGATGGCTCTTTTGGAGTTTGTTGGTAGGTAGTGAAACTTGAACAAACGTTGAAGTATTATTGATGGGTAAATTATTACTACGGTAAATCATTACTCAACGGTAAATTATTACACAACGGTTCATTATACCATCTACGTAGAAGGGGCTGGAGTTTTTGGTAGGTACTTTTGCAACTTTTTTCACTCCTCATCAACAATTTTTTTTTCAGAACTTCATTATGTGTGTTTCTTTTTGTTAGGCACTGTTTGTCATCGGCAGAATTATTTTAGCAACATTTAACTCGAGATTTAGGTAGGTACCTAGTAACGAGTACGGGGTTAGGTACCAACCTACGGAGGGTCTGCGATCACATAATATGTATAGAATAGTACATATTATATAGACGGGTTATCTATACTGAGAGCTGTGACCTGTAAAAGAAGGGTATTCTGTTCAAAATAGTCAACCGTTGTGCAGGGATTTGCAGGTTTTTTTTTTTTTTCTAATAAAATTCTATGAAACTTTCACTGTTTAAAAAGTGGTTGATAGCACTACTTTCCATGGAAGTAGCACTTGAAAGTCTCATTGAATAAATTATAATGTTAACTGTACTTGAGACAAGTACAGCCGATTCTTGCGCTTAATTCATACACATGTAAGCACACACTATGTGACAATGTCCATAATGTGACGACGTCGAACCTACTAGTCGCCGGTATTCTGAAGCCGTCACCGACGAGAGGGTTAAAATGGTATTCGTTTCGTTAGATAGACAAGTTGAGGTATTTGGTAAGCATTTGCGTGGGAATATCCATTTCAAAATCGTTATAGAATTCTGTTGTTGTTACCGTCTCCTGAACTGTGAGCGTGATATTGATATCGCACGTCCATATTGGTTGGATGAGTGTTTTGTACATAATATTCAACTGTTTAGCGAAACATTACAACTATCGAGCAGGGACTTCAAATATGTGATCCTACTGCGCACTCTTCCTTAGGCTCCGAAACGTGTTCATTATTATGTGAGCCGCTTGTCTAAGAAAACTCCTAGATATTTATGTCCTATGGCTTTTGGTATTGGCTGTAATACAGAGGTGGCTCGTCGTACAGAAGGATTCTGGTTGACGAGACTGTTATTTATATACCCCACAGGGGTCTTTGATCTAGGGACGCGGAAACACACCAAGAAAACCGAAAAACTCAAGCGACCAAGAAAACTGTTTAAACGGCAGAAAAAATGTAGGGTCCCCCCCCCGGTTCCCCGGGTATGTGGATAGCCCAACTTTGAAAAATTTAGCGAAACAAGTAGAGACAATTTATTCAAATTCTTGAACCGCATGAAAACGAATCACAAATTTACAACACTTGGTGAGACAGACCGAGTTCGATATCTACTGGCTAAATGGTTTTCACTTCTGCATAACATCATGCATCCATGATAAGATAGAAGATAAAACTTACGAAGAACTAAAAAAACTCTAGTTGCCATTTGTGAGCCGATAATGAGTCCACAGTGAGCCGAGCCGCTTTTCTCAATCAGAAACAACGGGAGGGCGAAGTATAAAAGATTTTGTTATCGCTTTGCGGCAATGGGGAACTTGCACCCGTTTGAAATTCTGTATGAAACCTTTTTTATTCTACACTAGAACACCTACGGTTCACGGAAGTGCGATCAATATGGACAAAAATGTTTTTCTAATAATTAAAATTGAATTAGAAAATCGGAAGGAGAGGAAGCTGCGCGAAACGCTCTGTAACTGGTTGACGAGCGTGTGACGTTGCAGCCCCTAATCACTGGGAGACAAGGTGATTTCCATGGATCTCATCAACTAACACCTACATTCATGTAACAAGCTTCCTTTTCGTTATTTTCCGCAATGCTTCAACATCTTCCACACAACGGAAGTGAGAACAACGCATTACCGCATTACCATACTGTATAACAAAAATAAAATACCTCGAAGTAGAGTCAATATGCGGGTCCTGGAACATCCTGCTTCAACATGCTCGTCAGTCTAACCAGCTGCCTCCTGCCTTAGCGGGCGAGTCCACCTTCTCACCCACCCCTTACCAACCCCCTCACCCACCCCTTAACCCCTCAACCCCCCCTCTCCATCCCCCACCAACCCTACCCCCTCGCACTTACCCACATCCCCCCCTACCACCTCGCCCTTACCCTCATCCACCCCCCCCCCCCTGGACGTTGCCCTATCGCCCCCTGCCCCCTCCAGACCTCCACCCACTCCACCCCATTACCCCTCCCCCCGCCTCATCCCCTCACCCTCGCCAACCTCACCGCCTCTCACACCACCACCCCCTCACCCATCACCTCCAACCTTCTGAACAATTCTATTCCCCCCAATATCAAGCTGTGCCTACAAGGACCTGTGTGGGCAGGTCTAATCAAATTTGGAAAGGTCTGGACAATCACCCAGGCCACTCACCCACCTTAGAAGGACCTGTGTGGGCAGGTCTAATCAAGTTTGGGAAGGTCTGGACAATCACCCAGGCCACTGAACCACCTGCCTCAGCAGGTCTCAACAATCATCCAGGCCACTCACCCACCTGCCTCAGCAGGTCTGAACATGCGTGACTCAGCCCACCCTATATAAGGAGCAGCGGGCCACCCAGCAGCCACATTTCGTTCTGAGTTCTCAACACAGCAACAGCTCTCCCTCTCTGCTCCTCACTGCCAGTACTCCAGTTTCCTTAGCACCAAATAAATAGGAACCATTTAAGGTATTTACCCCTATTAATATCTGGTTAGGAAATTAATTTTTTTGAAGTACCAGCACCCCCCCCCCCCCCCCCCCCCATCCCTTACTATTTTTCCATTAACTGTAGAAGTTTTTTTCTTAATTTTTTCTCACTCATTTTGTGTTTACTTTACTTTGATTATCATTCATTTCCCTTTTCTATCGTTTTTTTTTTCATTTTTCCACGTCCTGCAATAGATTTTCTCACTAGTTGAGCCCAAGTTTCGAAGAAGTATTTATTTAATTTACCCCAACACAGATTTTTCACCCCTTTCCCATAATAGTGTTCTTTTTTTTTCATATCCTACAATAGTTGTTTTTTTTCCACAAGCTTTGAAGAAGTAATATTTATTTAATTTACCCCAACTCAGTTTTTACCCCCTTCCCATAGTAGTGTTCAATTTTTTTCTATTTGTTTTTTCATAATCCATAATATTTTTTTCTCTTCTCATTTCTTGAGACCCAATTTTGAAGAAGGATTTACCTACTTATTTACAATTTTTTTTTTTTTTGGTCCCCTTTTCGCGTTCATTTTTTTTTCTTGTTCAGAGGTTTCATAATTAATTTATTTTCCTTAAAAGAGAATTTTCCTTTTTTTTCATTATTATTGCATTTCATAGAAGAGCGTTAATTTGATTTTTTCCCATAGAAAAAGGGTTCATTTGATTTTTTTTCTTCAATTATTACCTATATAAGAGTACTTTTCTATTTTGGTTTATTATTTTCAATAATGAACCATTGGAATCGAGCATGAAAAAAAAAATTCTTACCCCCCCTCAAAATTTGATGGTTTACGTTTCAAGGTATGTAGAATCCAAAACTGCAATAAAAATATTTCTGTCTGTCCGCCGTACGCCGTACGCCGTACGCCGTACGGGCCACTTTTCTTAGTTACCATGAAAAAAAATTGATGAAATTCGGGTTTTAGGTTCCGTTCGGCGTCTAGTTGGTCCTCGAAGCTCGACGTTACTGTGAGTCATCTCTAAGGGGTTCAAAATAGGGGTTGAAATTTTCAAAACGCCTATACCATTTTTTTACGTAAATATTTTTACGGTTTTAAATAGTTCTTGAACTTGCGAGTTTTTTAAGACCATCCGGAGCATCGTACGTCCAGCCGTTCGTTCACAGTAAGGCCCCGAAGTTTGCACCGACAGGCATTTTCGACTCCAGTGTGAATGAAATTGTATACAATTCAAACCAAATCTCGTAACCAGAGACACATTAACGCGAGGGTGGGGGAGCTTGGAGATATGGATGTTGGCATAATGTCTAGTACTCGTTTGCAGCCTTGCCGTACCTCTCTGGACCGCACAACGAATAGACGGGGCCTCATGTTAAACGATATCTGTGAGGAGGTGGGCCTGCTGGTCTGCAATGGGCGCTCCGCGGCGGACAGTCCGGCAAATTACACTTATATAGGTGGGGGAAGGGGAAGCAGCGTCAATGACTTGGTACTTGTCAATCTCGAGGCGGCTGATCACGTTGTTGATTTGATGGTTGAAGATTTCACACTGATATCGGATCACCTGCCAGTAGTTGTGGCGCTTGAATTTCCATTCGGGTCCGGTCTTAGAGCTGCTTCTTCAGAAAGTGAGTCCCAGTGCGGCGCCCCCAGGAGCATGAGGAGATACTACGATAGGAGCCCTACGCTCCTGAAGGAATTTGCTGTGCGTCTGAACGGAGTGAGTCCTCCTGCGTTGGATGGGGATGGGCGTTCCGCTTGGTATGGCGGTCTGAAGAGAGCCATTGAGAGGGCTGGAACAGAGGTTGGACTCATTAAGAATAAAGAAATCCAAGGGAAAGGCAGGTTGGTTTTGCACAAGCCCTGGTACGGCCCGGAGTGTAGGACTCTGAAGTATGAAGCCAGGAAGTGTTTCAGGAAATATAAGAGGAAGGGATACCCGAATGATCTACTGGTCTTATATTTAGAGGCTAAGCGTAAATACGATGCTTTTCGGAAGGCAGCTGAGTCCAACTACTATGTTAAAAGACGAGAACAGATAAATAACTGCAAGAACTCAGGGGAATTTTGGGGTGTCGTTCGGCAATTGAAAAAGAGAAAAATAAATGACAATCCTATACCCTGTGAGATTTGGAAGACATACTATGCCAAGGTTTATGGCACCAGTAAACCGGGCTGTTTGCCTGGGCGGGGGGGACTCACTCCGGCCTGCGACCCCAAATGGGCTAGAAAATCAGCTCGAGCTGCCGCAGGCGTCTCCTGATCAACTGGGCTTGAACGGTTTGCTCCGGTTGGTTGATGAACCTCAGCTGAGGGGTCAGAGGGTAGATGATGTTCAGTGGACAGGCATTCATCCCCACCAAGACGACATTCAAGAGAGATATGTGGAGGCCCTCGACAAGGAAATCAGTGCTGAGGAACTGAACAGAGCGCTGGCGAGAACCAAAAATGGGAAGGCTCCGGGCAGTGATGCGATTCCCAATGATGTATTGAAGGTCCTGCCAGAGAACTGGAGGCATCATGTCCTCCTAATGTTCAATGACATTCTAGAGAATGGAGCTGTGCCGGATGGATGGGGAGACATTTTACTGCGGCTTCTGTTCAAAAAAGGTGACAAAATGGATCCTGCTTGCTATCGAGGCATAGCATTGATTAACAGTATGGCCAAACTCTTTACAAGCATACTGGCAAATAGGCTGAAGGGGTGGGCAGAGACTAATGGAATTCTTCCAGAGGAACAGGCGGGGTTTCGGGAGGGGAGGTCTTGTTCTGACCAAATCTTCGCTCTCCATACCATTGCATGCCATACGATGCTCAAGAAGAAGCACCCTTTACTCACAATTATGGTCGACCTTTCCCGCGCGTTTGACTCTATAGAGCACGAGCTACTCTGGGCCAAGTTGAGACTGTTGGGAGTGAGCTCTCGGTTCATTAAGGTGATGGAATCATTCTATGGAGGAGCCTGTTTCAAGATTCAGCCACTGGTGGGCGTGGAGTTCAGCCAGGATATAACGGCGGGGGTGCTTCAGGGAGATTCACTCAGCCCCCTGTTATTCATCATTTTCATGTCTGACTGTGTCAATTTTATGAGGGAGAGGGGCTGCCATGGTATACCGATGGGTGGGCGGGAGCTGCTGCTGTTGGCCTTTGCTGATGATTTGGGGCTTCTGGCGGACTCGCCGCCAGACGCCCAGCGGAAAATGAATGCTTTT
Organism: Leptopterna dolabrata; assembly: GCA_954871275.1. Classification (NCBI taxonomy): domain Eukaryota; kingdom Metazoa; phylum Arthropoda; class Insecta; order Hemiptera; family Miridae; genus Leptopterna; species Leptopterna dolabrata. The sequence continues at coordinate 50,283,379 of OX940982.1, forward strand.
AAGGAATACTGTGATGTGAACAAGCTAACCATTAATCATAAAAAAACCAAAGTTATGGTCTTCTGCCGTGGAAGAATGAGAAGGATGAGACCCATAATCTGTGGAGGGGTCTCCTTGGAATATGTGCGTCAATTCCAGTACTTGGGAGTTACCCTCTCAAGCTCAGGTCAGTTCAAAGTGCAGGCGAAGCAGGCAATATCCAAGAGCAAAATGGCGATGGGCTGTACTAGAGAAATCTTCTGGAGGGGCAGAGTAGTGTCATGGGATGCCAAGACTAAACTTTTTGAGACTATGGTCGAGTCGGTCCTGCTGTATGCGGCGGAGGTCTGGGGTATATGGTGCGGAGAGGAAGTTGAAGTTGTCCAGTCAGCTTTCCTTAAATCCCAATTGGGCTTGCCGAGAAACACCCCGGGACACTACCTTAGGCTTGAGTGTGGACAAGTTCGCCTTGGCGCCCACATTTTTTCACGTGCGCTCAAATACCTAGCTAAGATCTTGAAGATGAGCAGTGGGAGGTGGCCGAGAGTCTGCTTGGAGGAGTTGATGAGGTCGGATGCTGATGGCTCAAATAATGATCCAAGGTACAATTGGTTCACCAAAATAAAATCCTCACTGTTAGCGATTGGAGCGGCGGATCTCTTGGAGGACATGACCTCTGACAGGCTGGGTGTGGAACTGAATGGCTTACTGCAGCGGTACATCAACCATTGTTGGTCCCTTGATATTCAGAGGACTTGCGATTCTGCATTCAATCCGCTCTACAGGCGGATAGTCGAGTTTAGAGGAAGACAGCACTATTTGGGGAACCACAGGAACATTCATGTGGAAGGGCTCTTGGCACAGATGCGCCTTGCGTCGAAGGATATTACCCGCTTTTACCATAAGAGAGTGGCGTACACAATAGATGGCACGATGCCATGTATGCACTGCAATATGCGAGCTGTTGAGAATGCCATACATTGGGTTCTGCTATGCCCGCTGTATGAACCATATCGGCGCCACTACCTTTCGTTTTACATAAAACCGGGGAAACCCCTTGGAAGCATGAGTACCAGCGAGCTGGAATCGGTTCTTTGTGATATCCTGGACGTGGGTGAAGACAGTGCGAAGGCTTTCGCAGTCTACAACTTCGTGGCCCAATCTCTGATGCTGCGTGCCTTCTCTGCAAACGAATGAATTGCTTTGCCACCAATAGACTGTCGATTTATACAATTAAGATATTATGTGCTGTAATGAAGGATTTATTATAAATTTTCTTTTTTCATATATTTATTTGATATAATGCCAGTATACACTTATTTTGTTCACGGAAGTTTTTTGAACGAACTCTTGTAACGGTCAATGACCTCTACAAATAAACATTATATCTATCTATCGTAACCAGAGACGCGCCCACAATAGGAATTTGTGAATACGGCCAATCATTGGTAGGGATCACCTGATTATATTGGCGGAGTATGAAGTCGAGTTGGATGTTCTGTGATATTATTTAATTTGAAAAATGATGGCTCTTTTGGAGTTCGTTGGTAGGTAGTGAAACTTGAACAAACGTTGAAGTATTATTGATGGGTAAATTATTACTACGGTAAATCATTACTCAACGGTAAATTATTACACAACGGTTCATTATACCATCTACGTAGAAGGGGCTGGAGTTTGTTGGTAGGTACTTTTGCAACTTTTTTCACTCCTCATCAACAATTTCTTTTCAGAACTTCATTATGTGTGTTTCTTTTTGTTAGGTACTGTTTGTCATCGGCAGAATTATTTTAGCAACATTTAACTCGTGATTTAGGTAGGTACCTAGTAACGAGTACGGGGTTAGGTACTAACCTACGGAGGGTCTGCGATCTAAATAATTATGCATAGAATAGTACATATCATATTATATAGACGGGTTATCTATACATAGATCTGTGATCTGTAACAGAAGGGTATTCTATACAAAATAATAAACCGTTGTGCAGGGATTTGCAGCGTTTTTTTATTGGAGGCATACTATTCATTTTTTTTTTTGTTGTTGTAAAAATGGCATCGTCATCCAAAACATGTTCATTTTGCAAATTGCCCTTCCCGTGCCACTATATGCTATTGCAGCACGAGGGAACCTGTGGGCAAAGGACGGCTGACGATGACTTCGTACTACCTATGCGACAGGTGTGGCAGTAATTTCAATTCTCCTGCCCATAATAGTAACTGTGACGCGCCCCCGCTTAAAAAAACGCGGTTTTCTTCCCCACCCTCACCACCACCAGAAGATAATGATATTTACAGTTTAATTTGTCAATATTGTGGGGAAGCAGTTGATAGTCCGTCAGAAACAATCAATCACGAAATGTTACACACTAGGAATTTAAACTGTGCAAAATGTGGGGAAGTTTTTCGTAATATGTTAGACAAAATAGATCATGAATTAGCGTGTAAATGTGATTTGTTATGCGAAACGTGTGGTGGACGTTATACTAGTGCAGTCCTCTTTGAAGCCCATAGGTCATTATGCACCACAGTACCATCCGCTAACAACAGTAGTCGAAGACCCACTGACCCCCATGTCAGAAATCTGTTAGCCACGCAGCCAAATAATGATTATATCCTACCATACGAGACAGCATTTACCAACCGAATTGCATCGTATTTCATTCAGTCCAATTTTACATTGGATCTACCACTATTTTTGAATGACGTGAGGCATAAAATAAATAGGATTTTACAACAATCCCTCACTGATCACGGCCCGATCAAATTTAATATTTTTATCGACTGCCTGATGGCAAACATTTTGAATGAAGGACTCGAGACCAATATTAAAGTAAAAAATGGAATTTTATTAGATCATTCAGAAATTGGTGGTATTTTAAACAAAATGTTCAAAAAGTTGAATGACGAATTATCAGAATTAGAATTGAAGAAAAGTGGGTGGAAATTGGATATTATTTATGGGCTACGATTAAAAATTAACAAGTATTCCCCGTTACGTGGAGGGGCTGGTCCCATTAGGCTACCCAAGACGATATCCGATAGGAAAGCGTGTCTCGATGTCCCAAGTGACGACAACCGCTGTTTTTATTTCGCCATTTTAGCCAAGTTCGTTCCCCATCATTCAATGAGGGCATCACAATATCGAAATATCCCTCACCGCTACGATTTTAGTTGTGTATCGTTCCCCACCTCCCTACACGATGTTAAAGTATTCGAAGCAAAAAACAATATTTCTATAAATATATTTACTCTGAATGAAAAAATGGTAGTTTTCCCGAAGAAGATCGTGGATAGAGAGTTGGATGACCACAGGGACCTCCACATGCTAGAAGAAGGGGACAATAGGCACTATGTGTACATCAAAGATTTTAACAGATTAGTTCGCAGTCAAATAACAAAACATGAAGAACGCATAAATATCTGTAAACGCTGCTTATGGTTTAAAAAAGTCGATCCTCTTTCAGGTGAAATGCAAAGTCATGAAAATTTATGCAATCGAAATAAGCCAGTAGCTGTCACAATGCCGAAAGAAGAGGAGAAATTTGTCGAATTTAAAGAAGTAGAGACTTCCCTTCGAGTTCCATTTGTAATCTATGCCGATCTAGAGAGCTTCCTTCTACCTATACAGTCAGCCCAACCGAATCCAAATACACCCCATACAGTCCCGTACAATAAACATGAACCAAATTCAGCATGCGCATTTTTATCAATTGATCCTTCTGTTGCATCGTATGCGCAACACCTGGATCAATTATTTTTATATCGAGGAGCTGACTCAATTGCCAAGCTTTTAAACTATTTAACATACATAGCGGTTGAAGTGGAGAAAATATATGCTCGAAATGAAAAAATGCTCCCTCTGACCCCAGCCCAACAGGAGGAGCATAATAATGCAACTAGCTGCTATTTGTGTGACAAACCATTCACATCCACAACAACAAATGTAAAAGTACGGGATCACTGCCATATAACTGGAAGGTATCGGGGTGCAGCTCACTCAGACTGCAACATCCGCTACCGAAATCCAACCTTTTTACCCGTGTTTTTCCACAACCTTTCGGGGTATGATTCCCATTTCATTATACCCCATTTGAATACAGTGGATAAGAAGAGGGTAAATTTAACAGCAGCTAACACTGAAAATTATATATATTTTAGCAAATATGTTTCGAATAAGTTCTACATACGCTTTTTAGATAGTTTTAGATTTTTATCCTCCTCACTTGACAAATTGAGTCAGACTCTCTCGAATTTTAATATACTTCCTGTCGTGAGTCCCTCCCGGGAACACTCCTCTAATTTAAGTTCTCACCAATATCCAAACGCTAAAGTTAAGTTTCCATCAATAAACGAATGAGTGCGGAGACAAGCCACAGAACCCAGGGTACACAACCTGGGGCCCCACCACCAACCCCTAACAGGGGGTTGGAGGGAGAGGCCTCCATTTCCTATAAAACCCTGGATCCTGGGGCTTTAGCTTCATTCGACACTTCCTCTAACCAGCTCTCTCTTCTCTCCTCTACCTTGCTCTCTCTTCCTCAAAAGATCCTAGATGTCGGTGGATATCCGCCGCCTGGGCAAAACCTCCTCTCCTTCAAAAGATTCTAGATGTCGGTGGATATCCGCCGCCTAGACAAAACCTCTTTCTCCAAAAGATCCTAGATGTCGGTGGATATCCGCCGCCTGGGCAAATTCTACCTCTCACCTCCACCTTTTTACTCTCTCAAAAGATCGTAGATGTCGGTGATAACCGCCTGCGCATTTCCTCACGCCACCGTGATGAACCAATTTTAAATTCATCACAGTGGTGAACCCGACGTTCACCCAACCTTCCTTACCTTCTGTGTCAACCCCAGTCAAGTTCAGTTCGGTGTCCCTTTTTCAATTTCAAATTCGGTCAGTCAGTCAGTTAACGTTCGCAATTTTCGCCCACCGCTCGGAGATCGCACACCTCTCACATCTCCGCTCAACCACACACACCTCCGCTCCCCATTTGCGAATTTTGAATTTGAAATTTAAAATTTGAATTTTTTCAAATTACAGACTCGACCATGGACCCGCACTCATCGCCGCCGCCGCTCCTCCGGCCATCCACGCTGCAGCCACCCGCCGCCACGACAACGGACGCAGCGGCCACTGTCGACAACCCGTTCTCCACCCTTTCACCGCCCGGCTCCACCTCATCACCTGCGCCCGCCGCCGCCGCCGCCGCCGCCGCCACCGCTGCAGCCGCGGCCACCGCCGCCGCCGCCGACGTCATGACCGCCTCTGCGTCATTCCCCCTCATATTACCGCCATTTTACTCTCATGACCCCGCATTATGGTTTTTCCAGGTGGATGCAGCGTTCACGGCCGCAGGGATCCGCAGCCAAAAGACACGCTATTCCCGCATAATCTCCCTCTTTCCGTACGACATCTTGCTGCAGACGTCAGACATTTTCCCCGACGCCGCAACCGCCTACGACGACCTCCGCGGCCGCCTCATCTCCCTCTACCAGCCATCTAAGATCGCGAGAGTCGCCGCCCTGACGCAGCCGCTACACCTCGGCGATATGAAGCCCTCCCACCTCTACCCGCGCCTGCGACATCAGCTGCAAGGCATCATGACCGCCGACATCGCCCGGACTTTCTGGTGGCGCGCCCTACCCCACCCCATCCAGATGTCGCTCGCCAGCCACCTCGACGGCCCGGACGAACCTCTCCTCCGCCTCGCCGACACGGTGCACGACCTCGCCGCTGCCGCCAGCGTCGGCGAAATACACAACCCCCGCACCGCACCCCCTCCACGACAACGCGCCGCAACGTCCCGCGAGCGCGGCCGTCCCCACTCCACCGAGCGCCGCCGGACCCCCTCCATGGACAAACGCCGTTCTCCCTCCACGGAGCGCCGCCGAACCCCCTCCACGGACCGCCGACGCCCGCCTTCCCCCGAACGCCGCCCCACCCCTACTCGGGAGCAGCACAGAGGGAGATCCCCGCCCAGCACGACCCCCTCCAACACGCCTCGCCCCGCCAGGACGAGCTACCTCCCCGCCAACCACCCCCATCGATGCTTCTACCATGTGAACTTCGGTGGGGAGGCCCGCAAGTGCCAAGCCCCCTGCTCCTTCCCCTCCGGGCAGGGAAACGCAGACGCCCGCCGGTAAACCCGGCGGGCCCCCCTCCTCGCCAAAACGGGGGGGACCACCTACCTTCCCCCCCCCCGGCCGCATCAACTCAACCACCGCCACCAAGGCCTCCTACCCTTCCTACGCCGCCGCCACGGCCGCCAACCTACCAACAGCACCTCGCTCCGCCACCACCCCCCTCCCCCGACCACACACCGTTCCCCCACCCAAGAACGGACCCCACTCACCAACCTCCACGACCACCAACGTCACGGCCGTACCCCGCTGCACCGCCGGCACCGCCCCCCGGCCGGCCTCCGTTCCCCCACCTAGGAACGGCAACCCCTCCACCTCCTCCACGACCACCATCCCCACGCCTTCCTGCGCCGCCACCAACCTTCCCCGGCCAATCACCGTTCCCCCACCAAGGAACGGCCCCCTCCCGACCGCCTCCACGGCCGCCAACCCCACGGCCGCGCCCCGCTGCGCCGCCAACACCCTCTCCCAGCCGACAACCGTTCCCCCACCACGGAACGGGCGCACAGTGGGGCAAACGTGGAAAAAAGTCAATTTTTTGAAAAATAAGAATTAATTGCCGGAATAATGGAATCCTATAGTAAACTTCCTGTAGAATCAAGGTATGATAGCAGTTTTCAGTAAAAAAATTTCGTATCCTCAAATTTCTTAAGTAAAGTGAGAAAATCATAAATTTTGCTTAATTTTTAAGCGTTGTTATAAAAAACATAACACTTTTCTAAAAATTTATTTTTAAAGCGTAAGGGTTTATAACGGTCATGAAAACACCCAACAAAGAAATGAGAGCATTGCTTAGGACAACAATACGCTTAGGAGGTATTTTGAAGAAAAAACACACTCTTTTTCATTGTCAATTGCATGTTTTGTGACTTTCAAAAAAAGCTCCACAAGTCTCCAACGTGGCTGTTGAATATTTCTTTTCCAGGCGTAGTTAGGTAGCACCTGTATAAATTTCAGCTGCGCATATTTGCGCGTCTGACCTCTGCTCTCATTCTTTCAATAAGAAACAGTAGGCGTCGGTCAGAGCCCTACGCAAATGGGCTTGTTCAAACATGTGTTGTTTATTCAATTGGTTGAGTATTCGGCGTGCACTTTTATCACGCTATGAGAATCCTTTTAATACCACGTCAGTCTTCTCGGTTAGTCGTTCTCCAGAGATGGAACCAATACAAATTGTATACGGTGATTTGTGTGAAGTTCTATTTAACGGAGGTGATATTGAACAATATATCGTGGGTAACTTCACACATCTGAAAGAAGATGAGCTCTCCTTGTTGATAACACAATTAAAAAAGAGGTTTCTCACTCATTTTAATCAAAGGTGGTCGACAGCTGCCCGTAACAAGCAGAACTTTTTAAGAAAATACCGCGATTGGATGAAGGGTGAGTTTATGATTAATTTACCAAATAGTGATGACAAGGCTTGTATGCAATCCGCGGAGGGCGGCTTTCATAGAATCGGACGACCTGAAAAACCTTTTGACGAGTGTGGTGAGAGGGGTAAGAGGTTTAAAATTGCAAAAATACGATCGTTGAACGATCAAAATTTGAAAGATGCAGCTGGTTCCTCAGCCGAGGTTGATAAGTCACCAGTGTTTACTGCCGAATTTGCATTAGCTCTTTTCCTCCAAGCCAAGATGACCAGGTTTCAGTACGAAACTATCAGAGCTGCAACTAAAAGTGCAGGTTTTAATATCTTCCCCTCCTACAAAAAAGTGGCTGAGGCAAAAAAAAATTGCTATCCAAGTGGTGTTAATATATCGGAAACCGGTGGTGGGGTTCCGCTACAGAACTTGCTTGATCATACCGTGGATAGAATATTTCAAACAATGACAGAGGAGGAAATTGATAATTTGAAGGACCATAATGTCACATTACATACGAAGTGGGGATGTGATGGGGCCTCAGGCCAGCAAGAGTTTTCTCAATCGTTCTCACAAGTCAATGAAGGAAAAACTGACGCGAACCTATTCATGACGTCTATCGTGCCTCTGCGAATCACTGCAACTGATAATGACGATTCCATTAGTTGGTTGAATCCAAGACCTTCGTCAACACTATATTGTAGACCACTGAGATTTGATTATGAAAAGGAAACGGATGTAGTAGTTAAGACAGAAATATTGAGAGTAGAAAATGAAATTAAAAATCTGCAAGATATGAGACTGATTATAGGCACTCGTGCAATTACTGTAAAACATGTATTGCATTTCACGATGTTGGATGGGAAAGTAGCCCAAATTTGTACTGATACCACGGCTTCTACCAATTGCGTCATTTGCGGTGCTCGTCCAACGGAAATGAATAATGTGCAATCAGTAAAACAGAGACCTCCAAATCGCGAAGCTTTTAAACTGGGAATTTCTCCTCTCCATGCCAGAATTAAATTTATGGAGTATATTCTTCATCTTAGTTACAACTTAAAATTTCAGGCATGGAGGACCAATGCTACAACTAAGCCAATCAAAGATGCCGAGAAGAACCGAATTCAAAGAGAATTACTGAGTCAACTTGGTATAAGAGTTGACTAGTGAAGCAGGGCTACGGATCGAGCAATACAGGGAATACCTCGAGAAGATTTTTTGCTAACCCCTCAGTTGTAGCTTCGATAACTGGTATTGATATAACATTGATTTGCAGATTAGGGACAATCCTGGAAGTGATCAACAGCAGCAGTCATCAGATTGACGTTTCCAAATTCGCCACTTACACCCAAGATACTGCTGAATTAGCTGTGAGGTTGTACCCGTGGTACTACATGCCATGTACACTACATAAGATATTAATACATGGGTCCGAAATAGTTGAATCTGCTGCTCTGCCAATCGGTGCACTCTCAGAAGAAGCTCAAGAGAGTCGGAACAAGGACTACAAACATTTCAGAACTCATTACACAAGAAAAAATTCCCGATTGAACACCAACGAGGATATTTTTCATAAACTGCTAGAAACGTCTGACCCCTTTATCACTTCCTTGCGTCCATCTCCAAAGAAAAGGCTTGAAGATTTCAGCGCGGAAGCTGAGGCGTTACTTTCGTAAATGCAATGCGCTGTCAAATTTTGACTTTTCAAGGCATCCCGAATATGCTGATGCGCAAAAAGTGCAAAAATGAGTTGTAGTGAAGTTATTTATTTCATTTTTTTGTTATTTCAACAGAGGACATGAGCAAATTTTGAGAAGAAGCAAAATTTTCAGGTTGTTCCGAAGAAAATGTTCAGTTAAGTTTGATAATGAAACTCTTGTAAAACAGATAACATCGTTTTTTCTAATGTATTTTTCCCCTCTGAATCGAATGAAACCACTCCCAAGTCGATATCATTATCCGTTTTCGAGATTCGTAGTTTTTTCCGTATTTTGGCCATTTGGCCCCACTGTGGGGCGCCCCTCCCTCCACGTCTCCTTCAAGGGAGACAGACCCCCACCACTGGCCGAACCCACCACCCCTGCTGCCGACCCACCACCACACCAACCACACCCCGCCCCCACTGCCGCGATCCTGCAACACGCAATCCCCACCCATCAACGTCTTTTTCTCCGCTGCAAGAAAACCAATGTTCCCTTCCTCATCGACACAGGGGCGGCGCTTTCAATATTTCCAAATTCTATACTCCGTCGTCAGGCGCGCTGTTATCGCCAGCTTCTCTACGCCGCCAACGGTACCACCATCCCCTCGTACGGGACGTACCGCTCATCAATTTACATGAGCGGACTCGCGTACGAGTGGGAATTCACCGTGGCGGACGTGGAGAAGGCGATCCTGGGGGCCAATTTCCTGGCATATTTCGGCCTCCAGGTCGACGTCAAAAACCCGCGCCTGATCGACCCCTCCACCAACAAACCAATCCCCGGCTTTATACATGCAATAAATCAGCCCTCCTCCAGCAATACCGCCCCCAGCGCCGCCCCTCAGCCCACATATCCACCATACAACACTTCATCGAGACCACTGGACCCCCCATCACAGCCAAAGCCCGCCGCCTCCACCCCCTACAACTTTCTCAAGCTCGCAAGCATTTCAATCAATTAATCGCCGACGGCATTATCCGCCCCTCCAAATCCCCTTGGGCCTCCCCACTGCACATAGTGCAAAAGCCCAACGGGGATATCCGCCCCTGTGGCGACTACCGCCGCCTCAACGCCAAAACAACGCCCGACCTATACAACGTCCCCCACCTCCGCGATTTTTCTTCACACTTACACAACACACACATCTTCTCCACCCTCGACATATCAAGAGCCTTCCACCACATCAACATCCACCCCCCAGACGTCCCAAAAACCGCTATCATAACCCCCTTCGGCCTTTTCGAATACGTCAAGATGGGATTTGGCCTTAGGAACGCTGCCCAAACGTGGCAGCGTTACATGGACAACATATTACGTGGCCTCCCGTTCGTCTTTTGCTTTTTGGACGACGTTCTGATAGCATCCCGCAGCCCCGAAGAGCACCTGGACCACCTCACCCAAATTTTGAAAATCTTCGCCACTGGAGGGCTCCAGATCAACGTGGACAAGTGTGTCCTAGCCCAAACCTCCGTCCGCTGCCTCGGCCACCTCGTCTCCTCCGAAGGGATCAAGCCACTACCGGACAAGGTCCACACCATCAGCGACTTCCCCCAGCCCCGCACCGTCACGGAACTCCGCCGTTTTTTGGGTATGTTGAACTTTTACCGCAGACACATAAAACATTCAGCACAACACCAACAACCCCTCATCAACGCCATCCCCCAACCCCCCAAAAAAAATGACAACCACCCCATCTCCTGGTCCCCAGAACTCACTACCGCCTTCAACACTTGCAAACAGGACCTAGTCGACGCCCCTCTATTGGCCCATCCCGATCCCCACGCCCCCCTTTCCATCACAACCGATGCGTCCGATTGGGCCATCGGGGCAGTGCTCCACCAGCACACCGGCGCCACCCCCCAACCCCTCGGGTTTTTCTCTAAAACCCTATCCCCAACCCAAAAAAACTACTCCACGTTCGACAGGGAGCTCCTCGCCATCCACGAAGCCATTAAACATTTTCGTGACTTCGTGGAGGGCAGGCAGTTCTCTGTCGTAACGGACCACAAGCCCCTCACCCACGCCCTCCTACAAAGCCGCAAATCCGCCTCGCCTCGTCGCCTCCGGCAGCTCGAATTCATCGGACAGTTCACATCCGATATTCGATATCTGCCGGGGGCCGACAACTGCGTGGCGGACGCGCTCTCCCGCCCCACCCCCGCGCCGGTGGCGGAGTTACTGCCATTCCCCTCCCCACACACCATCAAATCCCACCAAAACCCACAATCCGACCAAACCCTCTCCAACCTCATCTCCGCCTCCAAACTACATCAGCTGCCGCCCCTTGAGCTCTGGTGTGACGTAACGGCCGACTCACCGCGCCCTTACGTCCCACACGACCTCAGGCGGCAGCTCTTCCTCCACTACCACTCCCTTCACCACCCCGGCATCCGGGCCAGCCGGGACCTAGTAAAAACACGGTACTTCTGGCCCCATATGAACACGGATATCCGTAACTGGGTTCTAGGGTGCCAGAAGTGCCAAACTTACAAGGTCTCGGCGCACCCCCACGTCACTCCTCAACCCATTCCCGACTCCCTCCCGTGGGAACATGTCCACCTAGATCTGGTCGGCCCCCTTCCCCCCTCCGAGGGGAAGAAATACTGCCTCACAATGATCGACCGTGCCACCAATTGGGTTGAATGCATCCCGCTCGTCCACATCACCGCGGACGCCGTCGCAGCGGCTTTCCTCAACCAATGGGTTAGCCGTTACGGTTGTCCGCGAACAATCACGGTCGATCAAGGGAGGCAGTTTGAGTCCGCCCACTTTTCAGATCTCCGTTCCCTCGGATCCAAAAAATCCGCACCACTCCCTATCACCCCCAATCCAACGGGAAAATAGAGCGGTGGCACTCGGTCCTGAAACAGGCCATTTCAACTTCAGCTACATCCCCCTCTTGGACTAAAACTCTCCCCTATGTATTACTCAGCCTTCGCACTTCCGCCCGTCCTTCAGACAACACAAGTCCCGCAAAACACGCTTTTAAAGATCCCCTCCGTCTACCAGCCGACATTTTCACTCCACACAACACACCGTCAATTAACAGGGAACCGCTACACACCTCAACACCGACAAACGACACCACTTACCCCAAAAGATTTTACACCGCCACTCACATGTACTTGAAAGAGCCCGGCATGCATAAAACTTTTCAACCCCTTTATGCCGGGCCCTTTCAAGTCATCCGCTCAACACCAACCACCGCGACCCTGTTAATTGACGGAAAACCCCACACCGTCCCGTTAGCCAGGTGCAAACCCGCACCTGTGCTCCCTCAACCTCACAACACTATCAGTCTCCCACCGTCCGTTCCCGATGTCGCATCTCCGCTCACCACAACCGTCACCTCCGTCGCCGTTTCCGGATTTCGATTCGGATCCGGAAATGGCGGCCATTCTCCGGGACGTTTGCGTCCCGGATCCGCTATCCCCCCTACCCCCCTCGCCCGGGCCCCCTTCACCGCTTCCTTTCATCCCGCAATGGATCACCGGGTTGCCTCCCCGGCCCCGGCGGTGGAAGTACCCCCAGTGGCAAATTCTACGCGAATTTCGCGCAGCCCAAGCCACTGGGGTACACCCCCCCTACACCCCCACCGACCCGCTCATGTCCTCCATCCTCCACGAGTTCCGTCTCGCGGAACTCATGACCCCCCCAGCCCCAATTCAAATCATCCCCCCAACCCAAACACAAACCCACCAACCTACCCCTCACGTTCAACCCCCCCAAAATAGACTTTGGCCCCCCACCCCCCAACATCCTCAAAAAACAACCACCCCCCACCCCCCCCACCACCGCCGGGGATATCCATAATAGTCCCCGTCGGGACGAAACGGCCCGGGCGACGGAACGGACGGAGGGAGCGTCATCCACACCCCCACGTCCCGGCGGCCCAATAACCCCGCCCGGCTACGAGCAATCGTGGCGGGGCCTGGAGGCGGCGGAATGCTGTTTGTGTCCAAATACCACCACACACAGCGTCCCGCCCCTCGCGGCCCCACCACGGCCGCCCCATCATCGCGACCACACACAGCTACGCCACGGGCGCGGCGGCGAAGCGGACAAACCTCCCGGTAGGTCTCATCTGCTCCCTACCAGGGGTCTTGTCCGCATCGCCGAGGCGCCCACACACACACCCTACACACCACACCTACACCCTTCCACATCCACACCAAACCCATACCCAAAGAACGGCGGATTTCCGCGCACCCCAACAATGTCATCCCGAACCTTACACCCAAACCATTGTACATACTATTTTAAATTGTAAATTATGTAAATACCCAAACCATTGTACATACTCTTTTAAATTGTAAATTATGTAGATACCTACCTACCATTTTTGTAAACCCTACCACTACTCATCTCTTGTCATCAATACCCATCTACCACTGCTCATCTACACTGTAAATACCTTTATATCACTGCTCATCTATATCACTCCTTCCTATATCACTATATCACTACCTTTGTAAATACGCCTTCCTTTATCACTACCTTTGTAAATACTCATAATCTATGTATGTCTCATCAACTTCCTATACCACTAACCTTTGTAAATACTCCTAATATTAAGTCCACTCTCACCTAGCCTTAAGAATGACGCCCTCAGCACTCAACCTGTTGCCGTGGCCCTCAGCCGTTGTCACCTTTGGCCTTCCGCCCCATTTATGTTTGCCTCGGCCCTCAGCCCCTGTCACCTTGCGCCTTCAGCCCTTCTCACCTTCCGCCTTCAGCCCCACCAATTTTAGTTTAGTCCTCACCTTTGGCCTTCAGCCCCACTGATGTTTGCTATAGCCCTCAGCTCCTGTCATCTTGCGCCTTCAGCTCCACGAATCTTGGTTCAAACTGGGGGGACCTCTGTCGTGAGTCCCTCCCGGGAACACTCCTCTAATTTAAGTTCTCACCAATATCCAAACGCTAAAGTTAAGTTTCCATCAATAAACGAATGAGTGGGGAGACAAGCCACAGAACCCAGGGTACACAACCTGGGGCCCCACCACCAACCCCTAACAGGGGGTTGGAGGGAGAGGCCTCCATTTCCTATAAAACCCTGGATCCTGGGGCTTTAGCTTCATTCGACACTTCCTCTAACCAGCTCTCTCTTCTCTCCTCTACCTTGCTCTCTCTTCCTCAAAAGATCCTAGATGTCGGTGGATATCCGCCGCCTGGGCAAAACCTCCTCTCCTTCAAAAGATTCTAGATGTCGGTGGATATCCGCCGCCTAGACAAAACCTCTTTCTCCAAAAGATCCTAGATGTCGGTGGATATCCGCCGCCTGGGCAAATTCTACCTCTCACCTCCACCTTTTTACTCTCTCAAAAGATCGTAGATGTCGGTGATAACCGCCTGCGCATTTCCTCACGCCACCGTGATGAACCAATTTTAAATTCATCACACTTCCCAAATATTTTACGAATCCCCGCTTGCTGAATTTGGTTAAACAGAAGGGTGTATACCCATACGAGTATATGGATTCGGAGGCTCGTTTCCGTGAGACCCAATTGCCGTCAATTGAAAAATTCTATAGTAAATTGCGGCATGCGGGAATCACGGAAGACGAATACAAACGGGCCCAAGAAGTTTGGAGAGAAGCTGGCTGTGACAATATGGGCGATTACCATGACTTGTACCTGAAAGTGGATACCCTTCTTCTAGCGGAGGTATTTGAAGCGTTTAGGGACATCACACTCAAGTCCCACAAAATAGACCCCGCCCAATTTTATACGACCCCCCATATGACCTGGACAAGTATGCTCCGGATGACTGGGGTAAAGTTGGAGTTGCTCACCGATTACAACATGCTTCTTATGGTTGAATCCGGTATCCGCGGGGGTCTAGTTCAGGCTTCGGGGCGTTATTCTAAAGCTAATAATGTACTTATACACCCCCCACTACGACCCCACCAAAGATAGTACTTTTATAACATACCAAGACTGAAATGCCCTTTACGCCACCGTTATGACTATGCCCCTTCCGATAGGTGAGTTCTCATGGGTTGATCCGGGTAGCATTACACTGGACACATTGAGGGAAGACAACCCTTATGGTTATCTTCTCGATGTGGACCTAGATTACCCGGATCAACTCCATGACGATCATAGTGATCTGCCATTCCTCCCCGAGAAATTGTCCAGCGTCGGGGGAAAACTAGTGGCACATTTAGGTGAACGAAGAAATTATGTGGTCCACTATATGACACTAAAACAAGCACTAGAACATGGTCTCATACTGGTGAAAATAAATCGAGCGATCCGCTATCGACAATCCAAGTGGCTGAAACCCTATATCGATATCAACAACGAGCTCCGTAAGACCGCCAAGAATGATTTCGAGAAAAACCAATTCAAATTATATAATAATGCCATCTATGGCAAGACGTGTGAACAAATTAGGAAACGTATTGATGTCAGACTCGCCACCACATTTGCTCAAGCCGAGAAACTCATCGCCAAATCAAATTTTAAGGGCTCTACCATTTTTAATGAAGATTTAGTGGCGATTGAAATGGGGAAAACGTCCATCCTTTTTAATAAAGCTATTTACGTGGGGCAGGCTATTTTAGATCTTTCAAAAACCGTGATGTATCGTTACCAATATGATGTCATGAAGAGAATGTATCCAGGGGATCGACTCAAATTAAATTATATGGATACCGACTCTTTCATATGGACGATCAAGACGGACGATTTTTATAAAGATATGGAAGGGGAAATGGCAGATCGGTACCTCGATACCTCCAACTACCCAACACAACACCCCCTTTATTCCCCCCTGTACAAAAAGTGTTTGGGTAGATTCAAGGATGAGGCAGCAGGGAATATTATATATCGTTTTGTAGCATGTAGATCCAAAATGTACGGTATTGAAATCGAGGGCAAAGAATACAAGCGGGCCAAAGGTATCCAACGGGCCGTAGTCGAAAATCAAATTACCGTTGATGATTATCTAAAATGTATTACATCCTCCACAATTAGCCGCCATGTCTGCACTAGCATTAGATCAAAGAACCACAATGTCCAAAGTATCGTTTTAAATAAAATATCGCTTTCCCCACACGACGATAAACGTCACATTTTACCTAATGGCATCGACACATTAGCCATAGGACATTATAGCCTGCGTGAGGAATAATGCTCCGTATTTTTTTTTTTAATTCTTTCAATTTAGCATTTTCCAATTGTAGGTTATCAAATTGTAGGATTTTCAAATTTTAGGTTATCAAATTATAGGATTTTCAAATTTTAGGTTATCAAATTGTTGGATTTCTAGTCATTATGTTTTAATTTTTTCAATTTTCTAGTCAATTAGGTGTAGGAATAATAATAGCGGGGATGCGAGGAATATTATCTCAAAGTACTCCATCCCCCACCTCCCGTGTGTGTGAATGTAATAAAGGCAGAACCAGTAATAGAGCCAACTCCGGTAGAAGACCGACGGGAGCAACCAAACTGCTGCGTATGCAGCTGGAAAGCGTTATTCCCTTTCTCGGGGGTTGCCGGAGCAAGTGACGGATATTCTTCTGTCGGTTGCAGTCTTGTTTTGTCGAACGAATTTAAAGTATTCCTCCTCGAATCCTTAATTTTCGTTCGGCTTACAGCAACCGGCAATTGTTGTATACTCCTTGCTCCACTCTATGCGTGGGTGGGCTCGAGGGTCGGAACCGGGTTGCCCTCTCCCTTACTGGTTCTGACCGGTATGAATGTGTGAGTGAATGTAATTTATTATTGAATGAATGTGGATGTATGAATGAAGGGAGGGAACACACAGTTTTATATTTTCAAAGGTGGTGGTGGTAGCATTGAAAAGTGTATAAATAGGGGGGCATTAGGTAGAAAAGTCACATTATCCATCATGCAGTTGCGTAGACTAGACGTCAGCCTTCCCATCGTAAATATTAACGAGGACGATGCCACCATGCACGATGCGAGAACTAGGCATAGCGAGTTGCTACCAAATAGCATACGATGCATCATATGTGCAACTTCGAATGGCGGCAAAACCAATTTAATGCTCAATCTATTGTACTCTTCATTAGGTTTGAAATTTGAAAATATCTATCTCTTTTCGAAAACGCTCTTTCAACCGGGATACATTCAGTTGTGCAATGTTCTAAAACCTCTGAACGAATTAGGATTCTATAGGTACTCGAATAGTGACGATGTCCCACTGCCCTGTCAAACCAACCCAAACTCGATTATGATATTTGATGATATTGCTTGTGAAATACAGGAGCGTATTAGGATGTATTTTAGTATGGGCCGTCACAGCCAGACTGATAGTTTTTATCTGGCGCAAAGCTATTGTCGTATCCCTAAACATTTACTGCGAGATTGTGCGAACTTGATAATTGTATTTCGTCAAGATACGTTGAACATGAAAGAAATTTATGACGATCATGTCAACATGGATATGAGTTTCAACAAGTTCAAGGAAATTTGTTCATTATGTTGGGAGCAACATCAATATGGATTTTTAGTTATCGATAAAGAATGTGGTGTCAGCACTGGTCGTTATCGTCAAGGGTTCGATACATATATAATACCCTGAGGGAGCAGGAGGAGGAATCAGTTACTTGTCAACCATTGAAGAAGAAGTAACATGGAGAACTCAATAGCGCAAGTACGATAGAATATTCGCAAGAAATATAATCAGATAAGGAGGAGCAGAGAGGAGAAGGAGGCGCAGCTAAAAACGAAATATGAACCTCTCCGTGACGTAGTGGCAGGCTCAATCGAACATATAAGACCAGCCCTCCCACCATCACTACCACCACCATTTCATTTTTAAGAAGAAGAAGAAGAAGAAGAAGAAGACCAATTCAAATTCGTCAACAAAAGAAGAAGGAGGATGAGAACAAGGAGAAGTACGAATGTGCTGGACATATTCAAAACCAGTTACGAGGAGGAAGAGGATGGATCATCAGACGTCGATCTATCATCTGGAGTAATGAAGAGTGAAGGACGAAGTTCAAGATCAACACCCTACGAGAAGATCAAAGCAGATGGTAACACTATTATACCATATGTGATGAATTTGAATTTATCATCACGGTGGCGTGAAGGAGTGAGTAGAGGAGAGCGAGGGAATTTCACCTAGGCGGCGGTAATCCACCGATGTAGGTGAGAGGAAGGAAGTTCACCTAGGCGGCGGTGATCCACCGATGTAGGTGAGTGGAAGGAATCTCGTCTAGGCGGCGGTAATCCACCGATGTAGGCGAGAGGAAGGAAATTCACCTAGGCGGCGGTAATCCACCGATGTAGGTGAAGGAAGGTACTTGTCTAGGCGGCGGATATCCACCGATGTAGACAAGGGGAAAAGGTAGGAGGTAAATTCCCAGAGCGGCGGATACCACCAGGCATCTGGGAGGAGGAAGGTAGGAGAGAGAGAAGAGAGAGCTGGTTAGAGGAAGTGTCGAATGAAGCTAAAGCTCCAGGATCCAGGGTTATATAGGACTTGGAGGCCTCTCCCTCCAGCTCCCTGTTGGGAGCTGGTAGTGGGGCTCCAGGTTGTGTCCCCTGGATTCTGTTGCCTGTCTCCCCACTCAGATGTTTATTAGCGGAAGGTAAGTTTTACATACGAATATTGGTGAGAGCTTTAAGGTTGCTAGTGGAGTGTTCCCGGGAGGGACTCACGACAGAGGTCCCCCCAGATCGAACCAATGGTTGAGATAGCTGAAGGCTCAAGGTGACAGGGGCTGAGGGCTGCGGAAACAAGAGGGGAGCTGAAGGCGCAAGTTGACAGAAGCTGAAGGCTGAAGCAAACAATCGAAGTGCTGAAGGCAGAAGTGTGACCAGTGGTGCCTTAATCCTAGGGTTTATATAAAGGTAGTAGTACGTAAGTAGTAAGACATAAGAAGTAGCAAGTAGGATGACATAAGAAGTAGCAAGTAGGATGACAAAATTGATGAAGGGTCAAGCAGTGGAGGAATGTACAATGGTGATGAGGATAACGACGATGGTGGGTAATGACAAAATTGATGAAGTGACAAGTAGTGGAGGAATATGTACAATGGTGATGAGGATGATGATGATGATGATGATGATGAGTAGAGTGATATGTACAAAAATTTACAAGCTAGTTACATAGGTATTTACATGGTATTTACATTGGTATTTACATTGGTATTTACAATTTGTATTTACAGTTGTAGGGGAGACAGATTGGAGCGGGGTTGTGAAATCCGCCGTTCCCTGGGTGTGGATAGTGTGCAGTGTAATGTGGTGAGTGTGTAATGATGGTGAGGTGATGGGGTGAGAGAGGCGACTCCCTCTAACAGTCTTCACGTTAGTGAAGACTGATAGAGGGGCCCCTTCACTGCCGGGGCGGCGGTGAAGGGGAAGAGCCTGTGGGAGCCGGTACCCGGGACGTCGCGGAGGTGGGCGGTGACGTTGGGGTCCGGTGGGCGAAATGGAGGCGATGTGTGGCGTTTGTGGTGTAGGGGTGGTCGGGTGAGTGGTGTGGGGCGAAGTGTCTGGGAGGACGGGGGCTGGTTTACATCGGGCGAGGGGTACAGTGTGGGGCTTCCCGTCAATTAACAGGGTAGCCGTGGTGTTTGTGGAGCGGATGACGTGGAAGGGCCCGGCGTAGAGAGGTTGAAATGTTTTGTGGATGCCGGGCTCCTTCAAGTACATGTGAGTGGCTGTGTAAAAACGTGTGGGATAGGTGGTGTCGTTGTGTGGTGTCGTTGTGCGGAGTGGTTCCCTGTTAATTGACGGGGTGGGGTGTGGGGTGAAGATGTCGGCTGGCAAACGTAGAGGGTCTCGAAAAGCGTGTTGTGCGGGACTTGTGTTGTCTGAAGGACGGGCGGAAGTGCGGAGGCTAAGTAAGACGTAGGGGAGGGTTTTGGTCCATGAGGGAGATGTGGCTGATGTGGCGATGGCTTGCTTGAGGACCGAGTGCCACCGCTCTATTTTCCCGTTGGATTGAGGGTGATAAGGAGTGGTGCGGATTTTCTGAATCCCGAGGGAACGGAGCAGGTCGGCAAAGTGGGCTGATTCAAACTGCCTCCCCTGATCGACCGTGAGTGTCCGCGGACAGCCGTAGCGGCTGATCCATTGATTGAGGAAGGCCGCGGCGACGGCGTCCGCGGTAATGTGGGCGAGTGGGATACACTCAACCCAATTGGTCGCACGGTCGATCATGGTGAGGCAGTACCTCTTCCCCTCGGAGGGGGGAAGAGGGCCGACCAGATCCAAGTGGACATGTTCCCACGGGAGGGAATCGGGGATGGGTTGAGGAGGTACATGGGGGTGAGCCGAGACCTTGAATTGCTGGCACTTCTGGCACCCTAGAACCCAGGTACGGATATCCGTGTTCATATGGGGCCAGAAGTACCGCGTCTTGATGAGATCCCGGCTCGCCCGAATGCCGGGATGATGGAGGGAGTGGTAATGGAGGAACAACTGCCTCCTCAGCTCCGGTGGGACGTACGGGCGCGGTGAATCGGCCGATACGTCGCACCAGAGATCGAGGGGAGGCAGTTGTTCCAATTTGGAGGCGGAGATGAGGTTGGAAAGTGCGGGATCGGAAGTAGGATTTTGGTGGTGTTTGAGGGTTTGTGGGGAAGGGAAGGGCAGTAACTCCGCCACCGGCGCAGGGGTGGGGCGGGAGAGGGCGTCGGCGACGCAGTTGTCGGCCCCCGGCAAATAACGAATATCGGACGTAAACTGTCCGATAAATTCGAGTTGCCGGAGGCGACGGGGGGAGGCTGATTTACGGTTTTGGAGGAGGGCGTGTGTGAGGGGCTTATGGTCGGTGACGACAGAGAACTGCCTGCCCTCCACGAAGTCACGGAAGTGTTTTCGTGCTTGGGATAGCTGGAGGGGGTGGAGGCGGCGTGCTTTGGCGGATATTGGGGGGCCAGAGGTTTCAATATAGTGCTGGGTCTGTGAGATGTGTGCCGAGGGGCGGCGCTGGGGTTTGTACTGTAGGAGAAGTTGTTCAAATTGGGATGGGGGGCGATCTACAGCATGAATAAACCCGGGGATGGGTTTCTGGGTGGAGGGGTCGAGCAGGCGCGCGTTACGGACGTCTACCTGGAGGCCGAAATATGCGAGGAAGTCGGCCCCCAGGATAGCTTTCTCCACGTCCGCCACGGTAAATTCCCACTCGTACGCGAGCCCGCTCATATGGATCGATGAGCGGTACGTCCCGTACGAGGGGATAGTGGTACCGTTGGCGGCGTAGAGGAGTTGCCGGTAACAACGCGCCTGTCGCCGGAGAATGTTATTTGGGAAGATGGAGAGCGCCGCCCCTGTGTCGACGAGGAACGGGACATTAGTTTTAGAACATTTGAGGAACAGGCGTTGGTGAGCTGGGGCGGAGTGCGGCAAAATGGCTGAGGTGTTGGGGTCTGTCGGATGGGAGGGGCTTGTTTGGTCCGAGGTGATGGGCGGGTGCGATGGTGGTGGTTGGTCCTCCGCGAAGGAGACACGGGGTGATTTCTTGCCGTTCCGGGGAGGGGGAACGGTAGCGGCGGCGCGAGTGGCGGCCGGGGGGGTGGTTGCCTTGGGGGCGGGGTCGGAGGTTCCGTTCCGTGGTGGGGGAACGGTAGCGGCGGCGTTAGTGGCGGCCGGAAGGGTGGCTGCCCTGGAGGCGGGCTTGGAGGGGCCGTTCCGGGGCGGGGGAACGGTAGCGGCGGCGCTAGTGGCGGCCGGAAGGGTGGCTGCCCTGGAGGCGGGCTTGGAGGGGCCGTTCCGGGGTGGGGGAACGGTAGCGGCGGCGCTAGTGGCGGCCGGAAGGGTGGCTGCCCTGGAGGCGGGCTTGGAGGGGCTGACCCGGGGTGGGGGGTCAGTTGATGGAGAGGTGGCGTGTTTTGCGGTGCCGGCAGATGCGGGCGGGAGGTTGGCAGCCGTGGCGGCGGCGTAGGAGGGGTAGCGAGGCGTTGTGGTGGTGGTGTGAATGCGGGCGGGGAGGGGTTGGTGGTGGTCCCCCCCGTGTTGGCGAGGAGGGGGGCCCGCCGGATTTACCGGCGGGCGTCCGCGTTTCCCTGCTTGGAGGAGTAGGAGCAGGGGGGCTGGCATTTGCGGGCCTCCCCACCGAAGTTAACATGATAGAAACATCGGTGGGGGGGGTCCGCTGGGAGGTAGGTCCTGGTGGGGCGCACGGAGGAGGAGGAGGTTGTCGTGGCGGGGGACCTCCCTCTTCGTTGCTGAGTGGGGGAGATGGTGCGGCGGTCGGACGAGCGCTGGCGTCGGTGGTCGGCGGAGGGGGTTGGTCGGCGATCGACGGAGAGGGAGCGGCGCCGGTGGAGGGAGGGGGGCCGGCGGCGCTCTTGAGACGGTGATCGGTCCCTGCGCGGGGTGGGGGTGCGGGGTGCGGCGACTTCCGTGACGCCGGCGGCTGCGGCGAGGTCGTGTACTGTGTCGGCGAGACGGAGCAGCGGCTCGTCCGGGCCGTCGAGGTGGCTGGCGAGCGCCATCTGGATGGGGTGGGGGAGGGCTCGCAGCCAGAAAGTCCGTGCGATGTCGGCCGTCACTACGTCGTGCAGCTGATGACGCAGGCGACGGTATAGATGGGAGGGCTTCAAATCGCCGAGATGTTGGGGTTGGGAGAGCGCTGCGACACGTGCGATCTTGGAAGGTTGATATAAATTGACGAGGCGGATGCGGAGGTCGTCGTAGGCGGCCGTGGCGTCGGGGGAGATGTCTGATGTCTGTAGGAGGATCTCATATGGGAGTAGAGAGATGATGCGGGAGTAGCGGGCACGCTGGCTGCGGATGTTGGCGGCCGAAAACGCAGCGTCGACCTGGAAGAACCAGAGCGCGGGGTCGTGCGTGTAGAAGGGGGGCAGCGACAGCGGGAACGACGCCGAGGCCGTCGTGACGTCGGCGGCGGCGTGTGCGGCAGCTGCAGCGGCGGCGGCAGCGGCGGCGGCGGATGCGGTAGAGCCGGGCGGCGAGAGGCTGGTGAGGGGGTTGTCGGTTGCGTCAGATGTCGCAGCGGTCGGCGGCTGCAGCAGGGACGGCCGGAGGAGCGGCGGTGACGGCGAGTTCGGGTCCATGGTTGAGGTGTCTGTAAGCAAAATTCAATTTGGGTGAGTTTTTGAATTTTAAAATTCGCAATTTGCGGCAGCGGAGGTGTGTGCGGCGGAGAGTTGAGAGTTGTGTGAGCGGTTGCGGGTGGGCCAAAAATTGCGAATTTATACTGACTATTTTAAATGTGAATTTAAAATTCGGGACACCGAACTAGACTGGGGCGACACATGAGGTGGTAAGAGGGTAGAAGGTTGGATGAACGTCGGGTTCACCACTGTGATGAATTTGAATTTATCATCACGGTGGCGTGAAGGAGTGAGTAGAGGAGAGCGAGGGAATTTCACCTAGGCGGCGGTAATCCACCGATGTAGGTGAGAGGAAGGAAGTTCACCTAGGCGGCGGTGATCCACCGATGTAGGTGAGTGGAAGGAATCTCGTCTAGGCGGCGGTAATCCACCGATGTAGGCGAGAGGAAGGAAATTCACCTAGGCGGCGGTAATCCACCGATGTAGGTGAAGGAAGGTACTTGTCTAGGCGGCGGATATCCACCGATGTAGACAAGGGGAAAAGGTAGGAGGTAAATTCCCAGAGCGGCGGATACCACCAGGCATCTGGGAGGAGGAAGGTAGGAGAGAGAGAAGAGAGAGCTGGTTAGAGGAAGTGTCGAATGAAGCTAAAGCTCCAGGATCCAGGGTTATATAGGACTTGGAGGCCTCTCCCTCCAGCTCCCTGTTGGGAGCTGGTAGTGGGGCTCCAGGTTGTGTCCCCTGGATTCTGTTGCCTGTCTCCCCACTCAGATGTTTATTAGCGGAAGGTAAGTTTTACATACGAATATTGGTGAGAGCTTTAAGGTTGCTAGTGGAGTGTTCCCGGGAGGGACTCACGACACCATACATTGTGGTTTCACCGACCGATGGAGGAGGAGGAGGACCATCACCTGCTGGAGGAGAAGGAAATTTGAAGAAGGACCAGTTGAGAATAATTGAGACACCGTCTACTACTACTACAAAAAATGAAATACCGAAGATGGAGGAAGGAGATGGAGCAAGAAGAAAAGATGAAGACATCACATCAGAATATATACGGAAGAAAATTGATGATTTTGATGAAACATATGGGATAGGATATGACAAAGCATCGAAACGATTTACAATGGGTAACAGCTATGTGGAATTCAAGAATGATAGGATCGAATTAGGGAACTCTATGAAAATCGAATGCACTCGAGGGCTGTTGGAATTATTATTTTCAAAAAGACCAGATATGAGCATAATTAGGGACCACGATTTACAATCTTACAAGAAAATATTGAACGAAACTAATGCTCATAAGAAAAGATATAGTTCATCAGAAGGGTGTTTTGTGGATTTGAAACATCCAAAATGGCATATAGTAAAGAGTCTGTTTACAAAAACAGCGAATAAACCCAAGTCAAAATAATGATTGTGCTCCTCAGTGTAGAAGAGGCCAAGTATCCGAAAGGCAAGTCGCACAGCGCACGAGTAGTGAGGTCTCTATTTTTTTTTCTGAACACTTGGATTTGAGCGATATTAGGTATTAGGGCACGCAATTATTAGGTAGGGAACGCAACTTTTCCAATTATTAGGTAGGGAAATCAAGAAATGGAAGTCTACTACAGAAAAAAAAAAAAGAATCAAGATGGAAGTCAGCTGCAGAAGAAGAAAGAAGGAGAAGAAAGAGAAGAAGAAGACGATGAAGAAGAAGAAAGAAGAAGAAGAAGACGACGAAGAAGAAGACGACGAAGAAGAAGAGACAGAAGAAGAAGACGAAGAAGAAGAAGACGGAGACGAAGAAAAAGAAGAAGAAGACGGAGACAAAGAAACAGAAGAAGAAGAAGAGACAGAAGAAGAAGACGAAGAAGAAGAAGACGGAGACGAATAAACAGAAGAAGAAGAAGAAGAAAACTGGACAGATGGTACCAAGATAATACAAAAAAGGATGGGTACCCGTCAACATGGATCGGTACACGACGAGACTTGAGCAATGATGGAAGTCAAGAAGAGAATTGTGGAAGAGCTTCATCGACCTGCAAGAAAGAATTACCCTAGGAGGAGAGTGCTCCTAAAGGGGATAGATGACCTATGGCAAGCGGATCTGTTGGAGCTGCAACCCTATTCCCGATTCAACGGAGGACATCGATTCTTACTGTTAGTCATTGATTGTCTATCAAAATATGTTTGGGTGGCACCACTCAAATCCAAGACAGGTGCTGCAGTCTGTGACGGATTCAAGAAAGTATTTGATGATTCGAGCCCACGCCTACCGCGGCATCTGCAGACAGATAAGGGAAAGGAGTTCTACAACGGGAAAATGCGGCTGTTATTGGAGAGTCATAATATTAACCATTATTCGACATACAGCAACCTGAAAGCGTCCATTGTGGAACGTGTCATACGAACGTTGAAGACGGAATTGTGGAAACGTTTCAGTCTACAAGGAACCTACAAGTGGATGGATGCTATTGTGGATGTTATCAACAAGTACAACAGATCAAAACATCGCTCGATCAAGATGGCACCAATAGAAGTCAAGGGGAAACAAAAAGAGGCCTTGGCACTCAAGACCCTCTACGAGAAGAAAGGTACACCATCCCGCCCCAAATTCAAATTGGGTGATCACGTGAGGATATCCAAGAGGAAAGCGGAATTTGAGAAAGGATACACTCCCTCTTGGTCTACAGAGATATTTAAGATTGTCAAGTTGAAGAGGACTATACCACCTACCTATATACTGGAAGATTCGGACAAGAAGACAATTGCAGGTGGATTTTATGAAGAGGAGCTACAGCTGACCAAATATCTAAACGTATATCTGGTTGAAAAGATAATAAGGCGAGATGGTAATGGCCGTGCACTTGTGAAATGGTTGGGTTTTGACTCACGACACAATAGTTGGGTCAACACTGCTGATTTCAGTGGAGGAGAAGTATAAAAGGAGGTAATGGCAAGAGATCGGCTCAGTTGCGACATAGATCACAAAGTGACAACATCATGTTGAATGTACAAGAGCACCACCGGGTCATCGAAGATGTTGGGATTGAGAGGGTGGAATATCATTCTCACTATCCCTATGGATGTTCATTGGATCATGGACAAGAAATAAGGATTGCCATCCAACATCAAGACCTATTTATCCTACCATGTCAAAGTTTCTTGGATATACACGGACGTTTCCTGAAGGAGGACGAATCTGGGAAGCCTGTCTGTGCAACTATGAGCACAAATCCCTTCCCATTTCTCTTTGATGAGATACGTTACGAAATATGTGGATCGGAAATCGATCGTGTGAGAAATCCTGGCTTCACTTCGACAATTAAAGGCTATGTTTCCTTCATGAGGGGGACGGAAAATCTGCTGGAGGCCTATGGATGGACCACTCAACGGGATACGGAACTAGTCTCCAACGAGGGATATTTCAACGTATGCATTCCATTAAGCATTCTACTCGGATTCTTTGAAGACTATCAAAAGGTCGTTATCAACGTGAAGCAAGAATTGATCCTACTCCGTTCAAGAAGGGATGAAAACTGTTTCACATCACTAGCGCCAGCGGCAGATGGCGGCATCAGAGAGAAGGCAATAATCAAGCTGACTGGTATCTCGTGGCGAGTACCCTATTTGACACTGGACGACACACATCGGCTTCAACTCTACCGCCATCTAGAGAAGGAGAAGTCAATTAAAATGGATTTTCGATGCTTGGAACTATATGAATACCCTCTACTACCTACAACACAGAAACAAGTATGGAACGTGAAGACATCATCTTCAGTCGAGAAGCCGAGATATGTTATTTTGGGGTTTCAAACGAGTAGAAAGCACTCTATGGAAAAGAGTGCCACTGTTTTTGACCATTGTAGTTTAACAAATGTCAAACTATTTTTGAACTCGAAATGTTATCCTTATGATGATCTGAATGTGAACTTTGATAGAAACCAATATGCTATACTCTACCGAATGTATGCTACCTTTCAGCAGAGTTTCTATGGTGTTGACGTAAATTACCCTTTATTGTCAATAATGAATTTCGAAAGAGCAGCACCTCTAGTTGTACTAGGTTGCTCGAAACAGAGTGAATCGATAAAATCAGGACCAATCGATGTTTTGTTAGAATTCGAGTCAAGTACTGCATTCCCTGCCAACACTACAGCCTACTGTCTAATTATTCACGATCGATCTATCGAATACAACCCCCTCAACAATATCGTTCGGCGAATGGTATAAAAGGTGGGGAGGGAGCAAGTAGATTCTCAGTCTTGAACATGTCGTCACAGAAGAGAGAGGTCGTCATAGATATCCAATGCTTTCTCAACAACCACATGCGATATGAATGCGACTTGAATCACCACTCGTCACAGAACTGGATCTTCAAACCCCCCGAAGGACTTTGTATCCATGTCAAAAAAGCGATACGAGTCAATGATTGGGTTACTCGTCACCTCCATGGACTTACCTGGGAAGAAGGTGATGTGGAGTACAATAAACTACCGAGCATCATGAGCTGGATCGCCAACATCTATGACGTCATCTATGTGAAGGGACAACAAAAGATTGAGTTTCTACTTCAACAAATCTCCTCCAGTTCAAGAACGACATTTGTCAATGTTGAAAATTTGGGATGTCCCAAAATTGCTATGTTACTAGAACCATTCAGATTAGGGAACCATTGTGTACATCACAACTTTGATCCCACATTGTGTACTACCTATAGATCAAAGGCCATAGGCCGTTGGATTTTATGTAATAATTTTCATTAAGAAAATTTTGTTTGAGAATAAATTATTATTTGAAACACATTGTTATACTTCAAAAAGAAAGAGAAGATGATATTATTTTACTTCCTGAATAAACTTTGAAAAAAAGAATCCTCGTTGTTTTATTTATTTGTTCATCCAATAATTTTTTTAGTGAAGTTTGTACATAAATATTCTTAAAAAATGAATGAAGAGTTTGAGAGGAGGTAGGTAGCACAGCTGTGGGCAATATTGGACGGGAGCGGACAACATAGAACAGGAGCGGACAAGGTTGAACCAGAACAAACATGTGAACGCTCAACACAGCGAGAGGTAGGCGGGGCCTTGGTGGGTGGTGAGGGGGAGGCGGTAGCCAATCAGAGGGGGGAACGGTGAAGGTTGGTGGGGGTAGCTACGGAGAGCTACCGCCTCCCCGCTATATAAGGACGAGCGGCCCGCATCCACCTCATTCGACCCACTGCCACCACTGCCGCCCCCGCCACCACCGAAACAAGTGAAATCATGAGCTCACTATCTGCCCAGCTGAACGTGATCAACAATAGAACCACTGGAATCAGTAATCTTAGTGAGTTGAGAATTGGACAACCCTACCAAATCGTCGAATTCTCCCGGCTGACTACCCGCTTTGGAGAAACAATTGTTGCAACATTGGCACCCCGTATGGGGTATGTGCAAACCGAACCCATCAAAGTCTTCCTACCAAAGAGGTTCACCTGCTGCTTCACGGACGAAGTTATTGAAGAATATAACAAGAATACATTCCTCAATCATCCCATCAACCTGATCTACAAGGGAATACTGAACAGAAAACACGACGTTGAATTCCTGTAAAAAAAAAAGACCATCATGGACCTCGCCAAACGCCTGAATGCAACTCTTCAAGCGTCGAGGATTGGACAAGTAAGCGACCTACAAGTAGGGCAAGCCTACGAAATTAAAAGGTTGCAAATCATCCTACCCAAAGAAGGAAGCAATAAACCCCCTGCATTAGTGGCGCACATCGAATTCAACACCAATGGGATCCCCTATCCCTATCCAGCGAGAATCTACCTACCTAGAAGACTCCTCACAACACTCACCCAAGATTGCATCGATGAATACAACGAGAATTTCATTTACAATCAAATAAGCATTATTTATCAAGGATGTATTGATGGAAGATATGAAATATTTTTTTTGTAATTTATTAATTTTGTTTTGAGATTTTTGAAATATTATGGTTTGAATAAAAATAAAAAAAGGAAACGTTTGTTTTTCATTTGGTATCCCATCCTTTTACATTAAGTTATTATTAACGATAAGTTAATTTTGAAAACAAATTCAAAGGGGAACATAGGTAGTTGGAACTTTAGGCAATGGTAATATAGAAATGGTAGGTTTATCATGGCATGTCTAGGAGGATGTAGCAAAAATTATCTAATTATGTTGAGGTAGATTTGGCCAAAGCATAAGGCTGCCAATTATAGGCGGGCTAGGGAGGCAGAGAAGCACATTCGGACAAGGTGAGACACGCTGGTTCCTGTCTGGTTGGAGGTGGTAATTTAATTTCAATCATAATGAAATATTTTCATAGGTAGATTAATATCTCCCCATTATGTCTGGATGAGAATCAACATTTCAAACATTCACCTTAATATTATTTACATAAGTAGGTGGGTATTATAGTCAACTGTTTTGAGTGTCAAGTAGGTATTTATGGTCAAACAGTATTTCCAGAAATTCCGAGGGGCTTTATTATGATTATCTGATAAAATTAATTAGGTAGGTATTCATAATCAAAACGAAATTCCAAGATGGTGTGAGGGGTGGGGTGACGACATTATGATTATTTGATAGGTACAATTAATTAGGTAGGTATTCATAATCAAAACAGGAATGTCCTAGAAGGTTCTCGGGGAAATGAGAATTGAGAAGGGGTAGGGGGTGGGGGGAATGTTCCAGAAGGTTGTGACCAGCTGCTGGGGGATAATGGTGGATAACAGGGGGTGGGGGGAATAGAATTGTTCAGAAGGTTGGAGGTGATGGGTGAGGGGGTGGTGGTGGTGGGTGAGGCGGTGAGGGTGGCGAGGGGATGAGGCGGGGGGGGGGGAGGGTGGTAGGAGGTTGATGGGTGATGATGGATGATGGGTGAAGGTTTGTGGGCGGAGGGGTCTAAGGAGGAGGGTGGGGTGGGTGGAGGTCTGGAGGCGCCTGGAGGCGGGGTGGGTGGAGGTTTGTGGGCGGGGTGGGTGGAGGTC
Source organism: Leptopterna dolabrata (assembly GCA_954871275.1). Classification (NCBI taxonomy): domain Eukaryota; kingdom Metazoa; phylum Arthropoda; class Insecta; order Hemiptera; family Miridae; genus Leptopterna; species Leptopterna dolabrata. Next base: position 50,313,558 of record OX940982.1, read on the forward strand.
TGGAGGGGCAGTGGGCGAGGTGGGTGGTGGTCTGGAGGCGGCAGAGGGCGGGGGTGGGATGAGGTTTGGGGGCGGGGTGGGTGGAGGTCGCGGGCAGGGGTGGCGGGGGGGGGGGGGGGTTAAGGGGTCGGTGAGGGGGTTGGCAAGGGGCGGGTGTGGGGGTGGTGCCACCCGCTAAGGCCCCCAGCAGCTGGTTAGACTGACGAGCATGTTCAAACAGGATGTGCCAGGAGTGACATTCTTACCCTACTCCTCGAAGAAGAAGAAGAAGAATGGAACCAACAACCAAACAAAAAAACGCTGCAAATCCCTGCACAACGGTTTATTATTTTGTACAGAATACCCTTCTGTTACAGATCACAGCTCTCTGTATAGATAATCCGTCTATATAATATAATATGTAATATTCTACACATATTATCTAGATCGCGGACTCTCCGTAGGATTGCACCTAACCCCGTACTCGTTACTAGGTACCTACCTAAACCGTTGTGTAATAATTTACCTGTATAGGTTCCCCTTCTACGTAGATAGAATAATGAACCGTTGTGTAATAATTTGCCCATCAATAATACTTCAACGGTTGTTCAAGTTGCAAAAGTACCTATCAACAAAATCCAGCCCCTTCTTGGCAGATGAGCCGTTGTGTAATAATTGACCGTTGTGTATCAATTTACCTTTGTGTAATAATTTGCCGTTGTGTAATAATTTGCCATTGTGTAATAATTTGCCCATCAGTCATACTTCAACGGTTGTTCAAGTTGCAAAAGTACCTATCCAGAAAATCCAGCCCCTTCTGGGTAGATGAGCCGTTGTGTAATAATTTACCGTTGTGTAATAATTTGCCATTGTGTAATAATTTACCCATCAATAATAATTCAACGGTTGTTCAAGTTGCGAAAGTACCTATCCAGAAAATCCAGCCCCTTTGGGTAGTTGAGCCGTTGTGTAATTATTTACCGTTGTCTAATAATTTGCCGTGGTGTAATAATTTACCGTTGTGTAATAATTCACCGTTGTGTAATAATTTGCCGGTGTGTAATAATTTGCCATTGTTTAATAATTTACCCATCAATAATACTTCAACGTTTGTTTAAGTTTCAGAAGTACCTACCAACAAAATCCAATAGTCCATCACTTGCCAAATGAAATAATTATTATCGTGGAACAAACAACTCGACTTCATACAGCCATCCTTGATTACAATCAGGTGCTCCTTAGTGATGAAATCCCGGCCGGATTTATACCGTTTGATTCACGATCGTGTTGACGAAGCTTTTTGATGCACACGGACGGCTGGACGTACAGTGCTCCGGGTGGTCTTAAAAAATTGTTTAGCTCAAGACAAATTTAATATCGTAAAAAAAACCATACCCTTCAATCTAAAGTTTTCGAGCTACGGCGTTCTGAAAATTTCAACCCCTATTTTGAACCCCTTACAGATGACTCACGCTTCGAGGACCAACTAGACCCCGAACGGAACCTATAACCCGGATTTCATCAATTTTCTTTCATGGTAACTAAGAAAAGTGGCCCGTACGGCGTACGGCGGACAGACAGAAATATTTTTATTGCAGTTTCGGATTCTACATACCTTGAAACGTAAACCATCAAATTTTGAGGGGGGGGTAAGAATTTTTTTTTTCTTGCTCGATTCCAATGGTTCATTATTGAAAATAATAAACCAACAAAGCTGGACGGATTAGATGCAGAAATCAGAAAGTTTGCGGTGCTATTCCTTCATGTTTTGTTTTTGTTCCGAAGAAATTTCGTACAATCGAACAAATATTGTATTGTGCCAGCTCAACTGCAAAATCGCCGGAAAAATGGTTCATTGTTGCTCCGACTAGCCAACAAACCCGGAAAAAGTGGTTTGACATAATAAGGAGAAAAGGCTATAATATCACTCACCCGTAAATCTATGTAATTGCGGGGATCATCTTATTGTAATTAGGTATGAATATATAGAGATACTAATATAGAGATACTAATATAGGTACCTGACGGTGATCAAATCTCCGCCATACCTTTGCTTTTCATCGATGGATATATTTCGGGTACGATAAAATTAATCGTCTGTTTTGTTTCATTACCACGTACCTAACGAAGGTAGAAAAGCTGTGTATGCAAAAATTCAAACAATTGAATCCTCCAAAATCAACTAAACATCCTTTAGGTTTATTGTAGTTAGTTGGTTTTATAAACGAAGCTTTTCCCACCTATAAGCATGAAGCATTTCGCAGGGCTTGACGTTTCCGAATGAGCAAAAGGTACCATACATTTGTCATCAAATTTTTGTGACATCATCCACCCCCAGCTACTCTGAGCCGCAAATATAATAGAATGAACGGTTGACTTCGGAAAATATAATGAATTTTATAAAAAATACATAGCAGGTAGGTACTTAGGTGAAATTTACCTACATACTTCGAAGATAGAAAGAATCTGTCAAGGTCTCTTTTTTTAATTTTTAACAGCAATGTTGGGAAGTCCCTTTCCTTACTCTACTAACTTAGGTCAGGAATAGTTCGATAATAGGTAACTAGTAAAACTGGGCTAGCCGAAGTATTGTGGCGAACTGATAGGCTAAGAGAATACGCTTGTGGTAGAATAATATAGGTGCATACGAATTATGGTGATCACCTGGAAAAAGGTTCAACAAGAACTCAGTGCGTTTTGCAACCACCTACGAATCAATTCATCTTGCTGGTTAGTAAGGTACATAATTTTATAGACAGCTACATTAGGTACTTGTAGAACTTGATTCACACAATAATAGCTTACCTCCGTCATCTTCACTCCTTTCATTTCGAAATTCCCCAGTTTTATTTTTGACACGAACTCGCACAGGCCAAATGAACTGAGAGGCGGAAAGCTGAAAGACATCTCATACATATCCTTCACTTCAGGTATTTTGTCCATTATTGGAATATTATTGCTGTATCAATGAACAACATGAATCAATGTCTGGAAGGGTCCCCTCGCCTACTTTCCTTCGGTGTCGCCCAGCTCAAAATTGCCTCCGTTTATTTGGTTAAGTCTACAACAAAATATTACAGGAGTGATTTGAATGAGGGGATCACGACAATGGTTATCAGTCCTTTTTGCGCAGGAGGTTTTGTTGGCGGGTGAATTTTTATAACAGGGTTGTTTGTGGGGGGATATTACACCTTTTTGCATTGATGAAGTAAACATCTTTCTCATTAGGTACCTAAAAATTTTCTCAGTAATTCCTTACTCATTACAACCTAATTAGTACCGATCAGTACTACCTAATTAATACCAACTCAGTAATCATACTCAGTACCTACCTTTTACTTATCAATTTTTCCCATTACCTAAACAATTGCTCAGTAGGTAGGACCTAGTTACCTCACAATTTTCAAAATGGGCGGGGAGGGGGGTGACCAAATGTACAAAAGAACCTTCCTTGGAGGATAACGACTGTGTCTGCAACATTTCAGCCCTTGAAACCCTCTCTCACATACCCCTAACCCCCCCCCCCCCCCCCATACACCAGAGGCGTTTCTGCAACATTTTAACTCTCGAAACCCTCTCTCTTCTAAAAACTCCCCCCCCCCCCTTTTGATTTTCATGGTAGTGGGGGGAGGGGTTTAGGAGTACGTTAGACAGGGTTTTAAGAGCTGAAATTATGCACACACATTCGTTAAGGTCGAAGGAAGTGCCTTTTTTTTCGTAACTATGAAAATCCGCTCATTAGGTCATGCTGCATGACAAACATATGAGGCTCCTTCCTGACCAGCAGACTTTATTCATTGCAAAAATCATTAGTCATTGATGAGCTCTTAGGTATATCTACCTACCTGAATATTATTGAAGAGTACCTACTTCCCCACTTATGCGGGTACGGTAGAATAGATTGGGCAGTGAGAAGTGAAATTCAAGTCGGGCAGTGAGTGATGGTGTAAACCGGGCGGGGCCCGAAAGGTGCACGTTGGAGGATACTGTTTGAGATGGGTAAGTGGAAGGGTTTCCAGGATGATCGGGAAGGGGGTTCAAACTTACTCAGTTGAGTGTAGCTGTTGCAATAGACCGCCACTTTACAGGGAAGAGCCTCAATCTCCTCTTCGGATCTTCACCATTCTGGACCACTTTCTCTAACGCTTTTCACTCCACCCTCGGGGTAACTAAACTAAAGTAGGAACACATATTGATATCCACCTGAGAGAAAAGGTGAAGTACAGCTACTCCTTTTCAACCCACGGAAAGCCATTGCGTACGCAAAGATCGAACACTTCCATGAAAAACTTATTCGTGTACCTAGCTATTTTGTTGTTTCGCTGACCAGGAAAAGCTATATTAATACCAAATACGTGTCTAGTACATAATGGCACCCATGGCGTTAGTGGTGACTTCAAACACATAACCTAATGTATTTTAGAGGAATGAGTTCACATATTTCAAGTCGTGAGGCTCCAAATTAGAAAAATTTTCAAATATGCAACGCCGTTGTCATAGCATCAAAATCTATAAAGCAAATAATTCTGACGGCCCATAGTGTAGGCCATAGAAACTTCAATAGATTGAAAGTTTTCACTTTCGACAGGCTTTCTTCAGTCTGTTGATGTTCTGCGTATCCGAGTTGTCTCTACCCTACCATCCTTGCTATTTAGTTTTAAAGGGGCCCGTATACTGAAAGACGCAAACAACGAACCAAAGTGTATTACTTTTTGTCTTCCTCTCAGTGTTACTGCAATTGCTCCTCTACAGAATTTCTTTGTCCTTTTCCGTGACTTGAGCCTGAGGTTTTGTTTGCTACTTCAGCAGGATTTTAAATTGAACCAACGGTTCAATCCATGGATTCAAATCCCTTACATTCACCTAATTTCCAATTTCATACTCAGCTTGGGTTCGTGAAATCGATTTCCCTCATTTTGGTTTATTATTTTCAATAAGGAACCTTTGGAATGAGCACGAGAAACAAATTTAACTCCCCCTCAAAATTTGTTTTTAATTTCAAGGTATACGTAGAATCTGAAAATGTAATTTTTAAAAAAACTGTACGGCGTACGGTGCACGCCCACCCTTAGTTACCTTGAACCAGAATTAATGAAATTTGGACTGTAGGTCCCATTTGGGGTCTAGTTGGTCCGCGAAGCTCGGCGTTACTATCAGTCACCTATAAGGCGGTGATGAAAAATAGGGGTTGAAATTTCCGAACGCCGTAGCTCGAAAACTTTCGATGGAAGGATGTGGTTTTGAGCTCGAATTTGGGAATTTTTCAAGACCACCCGTTCATGATGGTGAATGAAATGGTACAAATCCAGCCCAGATATCATTGCTAGGGAACACCTGATTTTAATCACGCATGGCTGTATGAAATCGAGTGGGTTGTTCCTAGATATTATTTCATTTGAAGAATGATGGTTAGTTGAATTCAGTTGATAGGTACTTTTTCAATATGAATAAACGTTATGCTTCATGAATAACAACAAATATTTAATTATACAATTCTTGATTCCACAGCATAAATATGAAATATGACTGCCTGGCTAGCTCAATTTAGGGCTGTTTTGGGGGAAGCACGAGGGTAGGTATTGACCACAGAAAACAGTAATCTACGCAGAAGGGGCATCTATACAGGTAAATAATAAACCGCTGCGTAATAATTTGCAGCATTTTCCTCCTCCAATACCCCGACTTCACTAACAGAATCGTCGCTCGCCTAATATTATTCTCAGTGAAGCTCCCCAATGTACACAGCGAGAGATACACATCACATATTCCTCCTCTCGGATATAATTGTTTAATCCCAGGGGAGTGAGGTGTTCATAATGTCGGGCGCTTATGCATGTGATTATTTCCTAATGACCGCCTTTTCGGTATTACGGGCGGAGCGCCAAACGAAGTACTTCCCACTTGGGTAATTTCCAGTCGGATTTTTGGTTTATTATTTTCAATAATGAACCATTGGAATCGAGCATGAAAAAAAAATTCTTACCCCCCCTCAAAATTTGATGGTTTACGTTTCAAGGTATGTAGAATCCAAAACTGCAATAAAAATATTTCTGTCTGTCGTCCGCCTTACGCCGTACGCCGTACGGGCCACTTTTCTTAGTTACCATGAAAGAAAATTGATGAAATTCGGGTTATAGGTTCCGTTCGGGGTCTAGTTGGTCCTCGAAGCTCGACGTTACTGTGAGTCATCTGTAAGGGGTTCAAAATAGGGGTTGAAATTTTCAAAACGCCTATACCATTTTTTTACGTGAATATTTTTACGGTTATAAATAGTTCTTGAACTTGCGAGTTTTTTAAGACCATCCGGAGCGTCGTACGTCCAGCCGTTCGTTCACAGTAAGGCCCCGAAGTTTGCACCGACAGGCATTTTCGACTCCAGTGTGAATGATGGTATACAATTCAAACCAAATCTCGTAACCAGAGACGCGCCCACAATAGGAAATTTGGCGGAGATGAAATCATTGCTAGGGATCACCTGATTATATTGGCGGAGTATGAAGTCGATTTGGTTGTTCTGTGATATTATTTCATTTGAAAAATGATGGCTCTTTTGGAGTTTGTTGGTAGGTAGTGAAACTTGAACAAACGTTGAAGTATTATTGATGGGTAAATTATTACTACGGTAAATCATTACTCAACGGTAAATTATTACACAACGGTTCATTATACCATCTACGTAGAAGGGGCTGGAGTTTGTTGGTAGGTACTTTTGCAACTTTTTTCACTCCTCATCAACAATTTCTTTTGAGAACTTCATTATGTGTGTTTCTTTTTGTTAGGTACTGTTTGTCATCGGCAGAATTTTTTTAGCAACATTTAACTCGTGATTTAGGTAGGTACCTAGTAACGAGTACGGGGTTAGGTACTAACCTACGGAGGGTCTGCGATCTACATAATATGTATAGAATAGTACATATCATATTATATAGACGGGTTATCTATACATAGAGCTGTGATCTGTAACAGAAGGGTATTCTATACAAAATAATAAACCGTTGTGCAGGGGTTTGCAGCGTTTTAGATCGTTCGCTCGCACTCCGATTGCATCCTTTGAATCCACCTGTTCGGTAATCGATATCGATACGACAAATAATCATTAAAGGCCTAGACCACAGTCAATAAGCCGCCATCTGGACATTGGTGAACCGTCTCCCGTCATATTCTTCTATCAGGTTTTCCCTAAACAAAGCTAATTAAAACACCCCTGGCGCAAGATCATTATTTGTAATAGGTATACTGGAAGGTCGGTAATTTCGCTTCTTGTCCCATGTCTCCTCCTTCGCCTCTCCGGGTTCTCAGGAAAAAAAATAACCTTTCTATAGGTATAGCCCAATTTTCAAGAAGGAAAAGTAAATATTTTGAATAATCGATTGAAATATCCTGATGATCTTAATCGTGTAATGTTTTAGTAAATTTTAGATGTGACATAAAAAATACTGATTCATACACATAATTAGATAGAAATTATACATGGTGATCAAAAAATATAAACCTAACAACAACCAGTGCCACCCTTCCAACCATCTCCGTTACCCACCTTCAAATCAACAACCCCCCGATCACCATCCAGTGTAGGTATAGCGCTCTAAAATACTTGGGTCCCATTTCCCAAAATGTAGACCAATCATTTCGAAAAATACACACCCACACAAGGAGCTTTCTCTGGCCACTAGAGGAACAAAACAATTTTTCAGAACTCAAAGAACCAGCGACTAGGGATGAAACCAATGACATTGTCCACGGTCTACGGCACTGAATATAACGATAATTATGATAAGGTCTCCGCTGAAGAATCTCCAACTAAGAACAGGACGAACAGGACGAACAAACACAACCTTGATACAAAGAATCAATAGCTACAGCTACAGCTTTAGCTAAAGATGTCAAGGTTACCCACCACCAACCGAAAACTGACTCTTGGAGGCTGATAGGGAATTCAAATATAAACAAAAGAAAATTAAAGGAAATTATGAACATTGTTAAACACATAGGGCTATGAATTCTAAGAGAAAGCCAAAAGTTGGATAAACTTTATTATAATCTACTTTCAGATGAAACATGAGTATAATAGCAGTATGCTGTCAGTTATAATGTGTACATCCATTCTCATATTTTAATAACAGTATCTATCTATGTTCCATCTATCGCGCCTTTATCCTAGTTCCTCAATGTGGATATCTTCGTCCATGCAATAAAATAGCATCCATGTTTTGATCCATGTCATTGATAACTCATAGAATATTATTACTGCCTTTGCTAGTCCCTGTAAAACAGGCTGCGATTATATTTTGTGAAAAGCTCCGTTGGATTTGGTTGATAGGGACTTTAGTAACTTGAACAAAAGTTATGCTTCAAGAAAAACAACAAATAATTATTAATGATTCAATTATTGAATCCCGCGCATTTTTATGAAACTGTAATTCCCAGGCCGGCTCCAGTACCTGAATTAGGCCTTTCCTGGGGGGCGGGCGGGACTCGAGAGTAGTATTGGCCACAGAAAACAGTGATCTGCGCAGAAGGGGCACCTGTACAGGTAAATTATTACACAACGGTTTATTATTTCTTACGCAACGGTTTATTACCTATTTATTTTATGCTTCATGAGTAACAACAAATAACTCATTTTGAATTATTGAATCCCGCCCATTTTTATGAAACTGTAATTCCCGGGCCGGCTCGAGTACTCGATTCAGGGCTTTCCTGGGGGGAGCTCAAGGGTAAGTACTGACCGAAGAAAACAGTCATCTACGCAGATACAGGTACCTAAGTAATAAACCGTTGTGTAATAATTTGCAGCGTTTTTATCCTGTATTCGGATTCTACATACCCTGAAAAGGAAACCATCAAATTTTGAGAGGGGGGGGGGGGTTACATTTTTTTCTTTTTCATGCTCGATTCCGAAGATTCATTATTGAAAATAATATTATATACCAAAAATCGGCAGTATGGGGTTAAAAAATTACCACCGAACTGAACAAAAGCCACGACCATTTTCCTTTCCGGGATGGCTCCGTTACGAAGGGAACCGGAAAAGATGGAAGAATGTTCAAGGAACATAAAAATAGCTAACTGGTTAATGCCCACTTAGTGGGGAGTAATCATTTCACACTCCTCGAAAAAGAGGGGCGAAAACCTATAAGCACCGAATCGTTCCGGAGAAATCATTCGGCTACCAAATTTCGATCATCGTTCGAAGAGTAGCCATACAGTCAAAAACCTAGAATACAACCTAATACCTATCACTTCAAGTTCGTGGCCCCAATTTTGACAAGCGGGCTTCGGCGTTTATTGAAGCTCATGGCGTCCTGCCATCCTGGAGTGTTCAGCAGGAAGGCGCCTTTGAAACAACAAACCGAAATCGCCTAACTCCTTACTCGAAAAACCCTCACTAGGCTAACATTGTAGTTTCGTGAATCAATAGGTTCCACGTGAAACATCGTACGCGTCGCGTCCGTGTTTGTCACTTTAACTGCATATTTTGGAGAACTGTAGGTAGGTAGGTAAGTGCTTAGTTATTCATCTATTCTCCCGCCAAAATAGCATGCCATGGGGCAAAAACCTGCCCGCCTAGCAGCATTGAAAGAAATTTCAAGGTTTGGGGGGAAGGAACAGGTTTCTATACCCACATCCAACAGAGGGGGAAAGAGCAGGTCTCTATGTGCACGTCCAAGAGCGAGGTGCGAAGCATCGATCGTGCTATTTTGGTGGGCAAAATGGATATCAATCCTTTTTACGGCTGAGGAAGAAGAAAGTAGGGGACCAATGAAGTGCACTATCGGGAAAATTGTTTTAGTAATCATTGCGAGTTAATGAAGTTAATCAGTGAGCAGATAGCATCAGCAGAAGAGTCAATTTGAATTCAACTCAACTTTTTCTATCGGCCCGTGAGGCGAAGAGCCTCTCAGAGAAGATCTCAAGAGGAAACTCGAGAGCTGCTCTTTTATGTAAACACAGGAATCTGATCGCGCTACAAAGGATAAGCGACGACCATTCTCCGTTATCTCGGCGGAATTTCTAATTTTATGGCCTCTCCGCTCGAGATGTAAACGGCTCCTTGCAACCGTACCGAGTTCCTGTCTTCAACAATGAACCGTTTGAAGGCGGAACCCAGTTGACGAGTTTTTTTTTCCTCTTCTTTTTCGGAGGCCATTCACTGAAAGCGTTTTGAAAACATGACGTCAACAACAGTTTGTTATTGCTGTTTTCTAGTTGGTTGCTGTTGTATTTAGTTGGTTGTTGAATTAGTATGAGAGAAATAATTATAATAATTTGATATAACTTATGTCCAGTAGAATAATAAACCCATGTGACAAGGACTTTGCAGCGTTTTTTTCTCTAAGTGACACTTAGGACGAAAGCATAACTAAGGTAGGGGAGTCCTAGGAATCCCCTTAGTGAGTGTTTGTGAATACGACCCATTGTATTTAATTGAATTGGCACTAATGTATTTAGTACTTTTCACAATTTATATGATTTAGAATCTCAGTATCTTTCAAGTTTAGTAAACGTTACTACTGTCAAATGTTTTTTTTCACGATAAATGCCTACTAAGCAATGTCATATTATGAGCTCTTATTAAATAATTTGGATGAGTACACAAAGTGGTTTCTTGAGACTGAAAATAATGGGGCTTAGCTGCAATACTCGGTATAGATGGGAAGACTCCGCGGTAAATTTTAAACCAAGGCCGGGGAGGCCGGAACCTGTTGTTGAGGGCGTTTTTTTTATGGCACCTGTTGTCTTACGAAAAACTTGAAATCCCTTCGTCAAGTGGAACTCGCCGGAATGATACAAAACGAGTTACGACCCCCCCCCCCCCCCCCCCAATTAAGTCCTCACTGCCTGGCAATCGAGTTTACAAGGCCTAATCCGAGGCAGAGCGGACACGTGACCACATAAATATCCTTCTCTTCTTCGCCAAGGCAAGTTTGTTGTAGAAATTTCTACAGAGTTGATTACTGGGGTGAGAGCTACCCCCGACAACAACCCAGTTGTAAAAATTTATACGCCATCAAAAAGTCCTCATCCGTCAAAAAGGATTATGTAAAATACATTTTGCCCGTCAAAATAACATGTTCGCACCTCGGCTCTTGGATGTCGTCGCGGAATCGGCAACACCTGCTATCTCATTTTTTGGTCGAATTGAGTTATGCATGGTTCCTCCTGTAGAATTCGCTGCCGCGTCGCGTGGAGAGGTTGTTTTTATGATCCATACAACTGGAACCATGCTACAGGCGATTTTGATAACAGATGCTATCTAAAGTAGTGTGCCAACTGCTGCTATCTCAAGTTCAACTACAATGGATCGGCAGCAGCTCGTTGTTTCTTCAGACTGTAAGTAGTTTATGATAAATATTTCAAACAAATTCTTCTTTATTTTGAATTCCTAGAGTAAGAAGTACGTTTTAAGTCAATTACTACGCTTTTCATGAGTGGGGTTGGAATGAAATGAGTTGAAACTCATCGTTACTCTCTCGGGCTCTTGAGATAACATTAGTTGCAGATTGTAAACTTTAAAGATAGCATTAGTTGCGACTTCATAAGTTTCAATAGGAAGTTCACAAAACGCATGGTTTTTTGAGCATTCAATCCAAATTTTGCTGAATTTCTTATTGCTTTTTAGTGTCGTCTGGGGATGAGGAAGAGGACGACTCCCAAAACCTATTCTCGGTCAGCGAAATTGCCAACGCCTTGATGAAAGATGACCCAAGAACCTTGACGCACCTTCGAACGCCCTCCCCCACAACAGATTGTGAGTTCCTCGCCCCTCCAGGAAACAACAACCTTGATGAAGAAGTTGCCAATGTTCTGATTGAGGGTAACTCCCAAAGCTTAGCGCACCTTCAAGACCCAAGTCCTTCAACAGAATTCGAGTTCGTTGTTGACCCTGACAGCATTCTTGTTGAAGAAGTTCATGATGTTTTGGAGCTAGAAACTCTAGACATAGTTCTGCACGATGGAGGGAGGCTGGGAGAGAAAAGAAAACAACATATTCACAAGATACCATAAAAAATTATAGTTGTGATCCAGTGATGAAAGATGACCCAAGAACCTTGACGCACCTTCGAACGCCCTCCCCTACAACAGATTATGATTTCGTCACCCCTCCAGGAAACAACAACCTTGTTGAAGAATTTGCCAATGATCTGATTGGGGATAACTCCCAAAGCTTAGCGCACCTTCAAGACCCAAGTCCCTCAACAGAATTCGAGTTCGTTGTTGACCCTGACAGCATTCTTGTTGAAGAAGTTCATAATGTTTTGGAGCTAGAAACTCCAGGCATAGTTCTGCACGATGGTGGGAGGCTGGGAGAGAAAAGAAAACAACATGCCGACGATTCACAAGATACCATAGAAAATTATTGTTGTGATCCAGTGACCACCCCCGATGCTACTGTGGATCCTGGGGAACCACCAAAAAAAGCCTCAGGAGAGGCAATAATTGCTATTATTACTGATACCTTTGACCTTCCCATTCTTCGAGAGAGAAGCCAGAACAGCTGCAAAACCAAATTAGTATTGAGGCAAACATCTAAAATAAACCGCGCTCTTGGAGAACCTTACGTTGGCTTTCGAAGAATGGAGAAGGGAAGTACGAAAAAAATTATTCAAGACGTTGACAGAGAAGGGCGCACGTTGGGTGCTCCATGTATTTCCCCAACGTGCCGCAAATGGGCAACACGATTGTGTCCAACAATCACTAACGATATAAGACAGGAAATTTTCAGAAATTTCTGGAAAAATATGACTTGGGGCGAGAAGAAAACCTACATTTGTTCAACTGTAAAGATTGAAAATAAAAAACAGAACACTGTTCAAGGAAAACCTTCAAGGCGTACATTGAGTTTCTTCTATCACCTCAAAATTGGCGAACAAATGTTTCCAGTATGTAGGGAAATGTACCTTAGTACTCTCGGCCTCAAAAGAGGTGAACTCCATTATTGGCTGTCAAATTTTCACCACAGCAATATCCCCAGTGGCAGAGGTGCTTTGCAACAACAGCCCTCACAAATTAGTCAGTCACAAACTGCCCCAGGAGACAACCTCGATGCTGAGAACAACTTGAACCCTCAACCTGCACAACAACCTGTGGAGAAAATGAGTACGATTGAGTTCAAACACGCGATGGAGTATTTGAGCAAGTTTCTGGACGCGCTTCCTACCCTTCCATCACATTACTGTAGAAAAACGTCCAGCAAACTTTATCTACAGACAGACATTCGTTCCTGGAACCAATTATACCAATTATACGCAGCAAAATGCATTGAGGACGGTGTGAAACTTGTATCAAAGTATTCTTTCCGTCGGATGAGAAAAAGCAAGAGCATCGATATCCATCAACCAAAAAAGGACAAATGTGACGTCTGCTGTAGCTTTGAGCAAGGTCACACCTCGCAAGAGCTCTACGGTGCACATCAACTGAAGAAGGAAGCAGCTCGTTCCGAAAAAGAAAAAGACAAGAAACAAGCTATAGAGGGACACTGCCACACTTTGTGCTTCGACCTCATGATGGTCCAACCTCTGCCACGCCTGAGTGCTGCCGCTGCTTACTACAAGCTGAAACTAACTACTCACTGCTACACAGTCTATAATTTGAAGACCCACGATTGCATCGCTTATTGGTTCGACGAGACGCAAACGTCACTGAGTGCCAACACTTTTGCGTCCTGCCTCTGGAGTTTCCTGCAAGAGCTGCTGGATCACTCGAACATGACAGTCATCCTGTGGTCAGACGGATGCACGTACCAGAATCGGAATTCGACTCTCGCAAATGCACTCCTTCATCTGAGTGTGCTCAAACAGGTGACAATCATCCAGAAATTCCTGGAGAAAGGGCACACTCAGATGGAATGTGACAGTGCACATAGCACTATTGAGCGAAGAATAGAGAAGGTGGATGTGTACCTGACCAGCGAGTACGTCACCCTCACGAAGGATGCCAGGAAGAACCCCTTCCCCTACAGAGCCAAGATGTTGGACTACAGTTTTATTAAGAATTTCAGCGTTCCCAACTCGATGATATACTCCTCCATCCGGCCAGTAAGAAAAAGTGGAGATCCAACGGTGACAGAAATACGTTGGTTGCAATATGAGCCAAATGGGAAAATCAAGTACAAACTCAACTTCCAGGATGAACTAAAAGAACTACCAATGAGACCAAAATCAGTTAAGCCCGTGTCATCGTTCCCACAACTATACGCTTCAAGGCCCAATGTGCCTTTGGATAAATGGAACGATTTACAAACGCTCAAAACGCTCATGCCGTCTGACACACACGCATGGTACGACGCGATTCCGCACGAAGATGAGAGTAGAAGAAAGTTGAAGAGAAAACACGAGAGTGCCTCAAAAGACTGAGTATTATTTCATAGGTTTTTGTAAGTTTTTATGATCCTTGGTAGTGGCCCTAGTCGGTAAGGAAATTTTGAGTTCCTTTTACTTTGAACTTTTTTAGCATTTTTCCTTGAAGATTTATTAGGAAATTTTGAGTTCCTTTTACTTTGAACTTTTTTTAGCATTTTTCCTTGAAGATTTATTAGGAAATTTTGAGTTCCTTTTACTTTGAACTTTTTTAGCATTTTTCCTTAAAGATTTATTAGGAAATTTTGAGTTCCTTTTACTTTGAACTTTTTTTTTTAAATCGTTTTTCCTCAAAGAGTGAGCCAATTTCTGCTTGCAATATTTTAGATAAGTACTGAGCGTTAAGCAAAATGCAACTTAAAGAGACTGACTCATTATTCAGTCAGGTCGTGATACCTTTCTCAGGACTGTGATGCCTTTTTTTAGCACTTTCATTGTGCTGCCTTTAGCACAGTACCTACTACCTTCTTTATATGATGCCTTATCATTCTCAGAATTATTCTTATTAGAAAGTATGTGGTATTAGGAATTAAAAATGTGCTATAAGACTTATGTAATGTTAGGAATTCTTATGAAAAGGCTGTTCGTCTTCTTGTGATCTCTCGTAAAAATACAATTTTTCAATTAACTGTTTTCTCCTTGACTTTTTTTGGTGGTTAAAATCCCAATAACACGATAATTGAATGAGAATCATTACAATCAACGTCAAGAAAGCTTGAGATAGCCAGTGTTGTCTTGGACAGATCCATGTAGCAACACCTGCTATCTCAAGCCTGCAATCAACAACACTGGCTATCTCGAGTAGTTTTTAATGTTCTGCGACTTTTAGGTAGTTTAGTGATTCAACGCATCATTGGCAATGTTTTTAGCATAGAAATACCCAAAAATATTATTAAAATATAGGGTCTCCAAATGAGATTCATCCATGGAGAGAAGACTCACATGGATACTAAATCTGTTCCATTCTGTTATAGGTCTCGAGAATAGGAATGTTTGTTACAGTATTAATTCCAATGCTTCATAAACATATATGTTTCGTAATCTTAATATTGAATCTAAGATAAATGAATCGGGTACATAGAATCATATGTTTATTATAAATCGGTAACACTGCTTTTGGTGAAGATGGGTTGTCGGTCGCCATACTTCATCTCACTTGCTTCGTTCTATTCCATATAGACTGATCCTCTCGTATCGCTCTCTTATTCATTTTACTGTTTTATAGTTTCAAACCGATTTCATAGTGTCAATCGAGTTCAGTATTAAACAGTGCATTTAATTCAACATCCATTGAAGTTTTCCTTGACTTGAAACCTTCAAAAATAAGCATTCAACGTCCTTTATCCTGCGGTGAGTAATATCGTTTCTACCTAACCATTCTACTATAGAAATAGAGGTTTTTAGGGTAGCTCACCTAACCGAACGGCCTTTGAATTAATACGAATTCGTTGTACAACGTCCCTTGGGAGTTCTTATAGCCGATGAATCAGATTATTTCCTATCAGAAGCCCAACTGTTGAGAAATTAGTCCAGATTTTCTCTCTAATTTTGGTACATTTTCGGACTCGTAGTCGTTAGTTCATGGTATTCCCGCATTTCCGATTGGCGTCAGGCGCTGCAGTCTACACAGGAACTTCCGACGCTCCGATTAATGGCCGACTTCGATGCTGTGGAATTAAATTGAAATTATTATTTTTCCCAAAGGTCACTAGGAGTCGATCCAATTCAACGTAGATTCTCATCGAAGATACAAATCGTATAGGATTTCCTTCCTTTTTACTTTGGTTTGCCGGTCCGATTGTTGTTTTGTGGTTTTTATTCGTGATCAAGAACTCTGCCGGGTACCCGGTTGCTTTTTATGAGCTGAGTTCTGCCTTGCCGCTATGTGAATCTGCTAGTCTCCTGCGGTGTTTCCGAAGTCTAGATAATCTTGCTCCCGACAAGAATCTAGGCGCCGAGTTGCGCGATAGTCGTACAGTATCAGACTAGCCCGAGTCGGTTGAAGTGTTGGTCAGGTGTGCACACATAAATCGAATTAATAGACCTCGGACCAACAGTGCACACTTCGTATCTTTCCAACCGGCGACAAATAGGGTACCTAGAGTACTGAGTGCCAGGCGAGGTCCATTTACCTGGGTCATTAACACCAGTATGTCTGCCGGCCGCAACTCACAATAGGGGCATAACACTAAGCATCGTGTGTTATGAGTCGGGCCAAGGCCCCTTTGGAGCTAAGGACCTATAGTTTTGCTACATCCTTATAAAATAAAAGGGTAGCGGCGCTAGTTAAGCGTCTGGTTAAATAGTTTGATCACGGATTGAGTCTGAAAATGTGCCAAAGTTTCGAAATGTTCGAGAAAATCTATTCGGGACCGATTCTACCTTGTCCATCCTTCTGGAGGTGGCAGGAGTGAGGAACCAGGCATGCCCTTTGTGGATGTTCATGTCTCAGTCTGAACCCTGGCCTGCTCTTTGTATCAATATCAGGGGAAAGGGTCTTTTCATTGTATTCTGTCTGGCTTCAAAGGTATAAACCTGGAATGTCAGAATTAATTTTAAATATTTTAAATAGATTTTACAGATTCAAAATTCAAATTAAAGAATTTATGGAGATTCTAAATATTTTAAATTATTCACGATGAACGGGATAGAAATCGGGGACTATTATTTCTCTACAAGACGGAAATTCAACGAGAGTCATACTGCCTCGTTTTTGAATCAGGAGTCGTGTGCCTCCGCTTGAAGTGTAGATTCTAAACTCGGTTCACTCAAAGGATCAAGGGCAGTTCAGGTTCTGAGAGCTATAATTTGATATTTATACCAGTAGAGTTACATTCATTGTGTTGTGCTATCTTAAGTATTTTTATTTGACTCATGCTTCGAGGTAAATGTATAAATCTATGCTTGAATCTTAAGTTCCGTGTGTTTTTGGCCAATCAACCACTGATATAAATGAATAATAATTTCAAATTCTTACCTCAAAAATAAATCCATTGAATCAAATTTTCGCCTCAAACAGGCATAGCTGTTCAGGGGATCAGATTTAAATTTTCTTGGTCGGATTTTATATCACGGTTTGAACAAAATAATTCAGGATTTGTGGTTTACAACCATTAATTGACTCAGGGGGGCCCCCCATATAGAATTAAAAGTCATGAATCATCCTGATGTTCTAATAATCAGGCACTACAAATACTTATATAAAAGACTGTGACTCATTAATTATAATTACTGGTTATTATAACGAAATATTATCTTACAGGTCCCTATCATGTCCGACCACGAATTAAATTACGAGGATGATGTTTCTCTGGACGGACGATTCGCTCAGGACATGTTACGAGAGACGTCTCCTTCATTGCCGTCGCCGGGCCATGCTCGGGTACTGGATGAGGAGGCACGTCAAATCGTGAGCAACATGTTTCGGAGCCCTACTCCCCAAATTGTTTTAGAGGAGGAAGTCCTTAGGGTCCAAGCGGCGAGAACATCCGATGAAACGCTCGTAAGATATTTTGAAGATCTTAAATCACAAATGGAGGCAAGTCTTGGGCACATTCGCAATAAATTGTCATCGCTCGATAGTAAATACAGTTCACTATCACAATTTATAAACGTTGCTCCCGCTCAAACTCAGGCCCCTAATCCAAATTCGTTCGTGATTTCAAATGACTCTCAAACTAAAAATGATTCTGCTCTGGTAAACCAACCTCTTCAGGGTGATGTGGGTGACAGTATGGATGTTGACGATTCCATGGAGTCAGGAAATGCTCTTCCTCAGTCCAATGTTGGCGCAATACACCCTCAACAGTCAGGTGCTTCAGATTTTCCTCCTGTGCGTAATTCTAATTACTATGTACGGCCATCTGAACGGCAGGAACAGAATCGTGCCCGTGAAGAACCGTACAGGGTTAAATGGATTGACGCCGTCAAGTTGCGTCCTCTGGACAAAAAACTTGACAAGGAGGAACAGTTTAAGTACTGGAAGAGGAGCATCGTGGGTCAATTGGAAACTCAGGAGTGCATCTTTTTGTTGGATCCCTTAGAGCCAGCGCCTCATGACTTATCAATGCGTGATCTGGCAGTTGCTAAAACAAAGGCTAGGTACTTCATTTTCGAGTCGCTTTCCCAATATTTTCAGGACTTGGTTCAGGATTTGCGAGATCCTAAAGATATTATGGATAAGCTACAGAAAACTTGTGATCCCTCATCTAAATTTCAACTTAAACGAGTAGTCAATGAATTTAACTCAATTCAATTTGACCCTAAGTCTGAAAAAGCAGTAGAATTCTTAAACAGATTCGATGCCGTAAAACAGAAGTTGGCAAGCATAAATGCTCCCATGCTCGCCCCTGAATATGTCAAAACTATTTTCGAATTGGCAATTGATGGAACAGTTACTTATCAAAAAGCCGAGCTGCATAGCTTTAAGTTCTCTTTAGCTGAACTTCGTGACATGCTGCTTGAGGAACAGCTTCGTAACGACCAGTCATCTTCAGGGGGTAGCAGCTTCAGCTGTTTTCGTGATAGAGTTGCATCATCTAGGGGTCGAGGTAATCCTAGGGGGACATCAAGAAACAGCCGAGGTGGCTTTGCTCGTGGGGGATCCATACCAAGCTTCTCCGGAACTCATGATCAGAGAACTGTCTCCCAACCCTTGAATCGACATGGTGTTGCCTCCTCCTCTAAACCGGGAAAGAAGGAATACTGTGTGTATTGCAAAAGGTTGGGTCATATCAGAGCAAATTGTCTTAAAGCTAATCGATTGTGTTTTAAATGTGGTATATCTGACAAACACGTAGCTAGAGATTGTCCAAATCCTTCAAATGTCCGCCAACTTAATTCCCCCCAGCGTCCGACTAAAGCTTCGAACCCCAAAAAGGCGTCTGCCAAGTCCAGGCAAGCATTTTCGGGAAAGCCGCGTCTTTTCAAAATGCCCCTGGGCCAGGCCAAAACGTTAGCTCGGGAGTTCCAGTCGAACCCAGATTCCGTTTTTGCGATTGTCGGTCCGCAAGAAGGTGACGACAACTCTCAAGTCTGGGTAACAATGGGAGGAGAGGAGGAGCAGTTCGTCTCCACCCTCAACTTTGTTCAGGAGCGTAACGGAAATGGAACTGCCTTCCAGCTGACTGAAGGTGAGACAACTTTTAAAGCCATTGTTGACACGGGTTGTACAGAGCATCTGACGTCAAATAAAGAAATCTTGATCAATCTTCAAAAGTTGACAAAGACTCGAATTTTTAAATGTGCAAACAACGATGATAATGCAAATTTAAGTGTAAATTATAAAGGAGATCTTTGCTTCATCAATAATGGTCAGTTGTCCACATTGAATGATGTTCTGTACACTCCAGGTCTTTCTACTAACTTGTTTTCTGTGCGTAAGGTTACGCAGTTGGGGCTTGATGTTGTTTTTACTCACAAGATAGTGAAGTTTATTCAAAAATCCACAAATACTGTTATCAAAACAGGGTTCTTTGAGAACGGTCTTTGGTGGATTGAATTCACACTTGCAACCCCCTCCACTAAACGGGCAGGTATCCTGCGTGCTCCCATTGAATCAAAAAGGCCAAGGCCAGATCTTGCTTCTCATGGGCAGCCTTGCAGTTCCACTGCTTCACAGTTATCAAAATCATCGTTTGAGTTCAAGGGAGGGAGAGTTCAAGCTTCTAGCCCTTCAGGATTTGCTACAGCGGGAGGGAGGAGTTCATACTCGTCTGTGCCCGCAGTGTTTTCTGCAAGTCTGGGAGGGAGGAATCATGAGAAGCTGGATAGTGGAAAATGTAATACTCTTACCAAACAAAATCATTCAAAACCCCAGTTAGATGGACCTGGAAATGTTGACTTAATTGATCTTAAAATTGCTAAATTTGACAAGGAGAGTCTAGAAAAACTCTATACTTCTTTACAAAATTCAGACATCCTATGGCACATTCGCCTGAATCATGTCTCCAAAAATTACCTTGAAGCTGCTAAAAAGTTTCTCCCAGAGCTTAAAAATGTGAAAGTTACGGATAGCATCTTAAATTGTGAAGATTGTCATCAGGCTAATACATTGAGGAAGTCTCATACCCAGGTTCGGCATAGAGCTGAGAAACCATTTGCTGTGCTTTACTCAGACTTGCTTGGCGCTATAAGCCCTGTCAATTTCAGAACTGGGGCTTCTTACATTGTGATTTTTGTCTGTGGGTATTCACGATATTTGTTCGCGTACACTCTCAAAAACAAGAAAGAGGTTCATTTTGCGCTTGAAAAGTGTCTGCGTGAAATTGCGTCTATAACCTCTCAAATCAAAAATGTTTTCAAGCTCAGGTCTGATCGAGGTCTTGAATTTCAAACATTAGACATGAAACAGTTGCTTTCAAGGGAAGGGATTACTTGGGATCCATGTCAGCCTCACACACCACAACAGAATGGGTGCGCTGAGAGGGTTAATCAGGAGTTAAAGCACAAGATTCGTGTTAACCTACTTTCAGCCAAAATGCCTTATTCATTCTGGGGACATGCCCTAAATTATGTCGTTTTTGTCTATAATAGAATGCCTCATTCCTCAAATAATTTCAAAAGTCCTTTTGAATTAGTTAAAGGTTTTGCTCCAAGTATTAAGCATGTGAAACGCTTCGGTTGTCTGGTTCACTATGTAGACGTCTCAAATAAGTCCAAATTTGCTCCAAATGCGAAGAAAGGCTTCCTACTGGAATGTAATGATACGGGTTATGTTATTTTTTCAGAACAACATAAAACTCTTGTGAATTCCAGTGACGTCAAATGTATTGAAACTATAGTTTACGGGGATCGAATTAAAGACTACCCAAGACCACTTGCTGAAATCTTAGACTTGGACGGGGAATTAGAAGATTCAGAGTTGGTTCCTGAAAGTTCTACAAGTTTGGAATCTCAACCTGGAAACTCAAATAGTACGAGTCTCCAGAGTGAGAACTCAGAACTTCAGGCAACCGTGAATCAAATAGTAAATCACGAATATACTGAGCCCTCTTCTTATCGTGAGGCCATGAGCGCCCCGGATAGGGATCTGTGGGAAGAGGCTATTCGTAGTGAGTTAGAGTCACTAGAGGAAATGGGTACTTGGGAACTTAAGCATCGATCCGAACTTCCACAGGGTGTCAAGGTTATTAAGAATCGTTGGGTCCATAAACGAAAAGTGGAAGCTGATGGCTCGCTTAAATATAAGAGTCGCCTAGTAATTAAAGGTTTTGCGGATACTAATGACTATCTGGTATCTGAAATTTATGCACCAGTTGCACGTTTGAGTGATGTAAGGGTGTTTTTATCGGTTGCAAACAAATTAGGTCTGTACTTACATCAACTTGACGTAACGACGGCGTTCCTTCATGGAACTTTGGAAAAACCAGTGTACATGCATATCCCTGATGGTTTAGTGGAGCTTGCTGATCAGCCACTTGACTTAAAAGGGGAATATGTCTGTCTTCTCAAAAAATCTTTGTATGGCCTGAAAGTCTCGCCTAACTTGTGGTACAATAAATTCAGTAAAATTTTAACAAAATTGGGATTTGAAGTTTATCCATTTCAAACTTGTATTTTTAAATGGAGTCAGGGAGATATTTACCTCTTGCTTATCATTTATGTTGATGATTGCATCCTGGCCTCCAATGATAACAATAAAGCTTTTGAGATTATTCAGGCCCTACAAATGGAAATTAGAATAAAGAATTTGGGAGCTCCTAAAAAATTCTTGGGTTTTCAGATTGTTAGGGATGAGTCCCGCAAACAGCTTTTCATTCATCAAAGGGTCATGATTCAAGGTTTGCTGGACAAGTACCTAAGCCCCGAGGAAGATACTAGTGATATTCCCATGCTACCCACTACTTGTGCGATGGGGGCACAACAGGAATCAGATCTTACGACGTCTCCTGACGTCCCGTACCGAGAGGTCATTGGAGCTCTCTTGTATATTCAAAATAGTACTAGACCAGACATTGCATTCGCAGTCAATTATTTAAGCAGAAAGCAAATAAGTTTTACCTGGGATGACTGGAAATGTGTCTTAAAAATACTTAAATATTTAAAAGGTACTTTGAATCTTGGTATTATGTTCTCTGGTAGAGATGAGGGTCTTGTTGCATACTCAGATGCCTCATTGGGGACTAACGCACCCAATGGTAGATCAACAACTGGCTATGTGGTTGCGGTCTTTGGAGATACGGTGTCTTGGAGATCTAAGAAGCAGACTCACGTGGCGCTCTCGACGTGTGAATCTGAGTATCTGGCCATGTCTGAAGCGTGCAAGGAAGTCATAAGCATTCAAGCGCTATGTGGTTTCCTTGCGGGTGTGGATGTGCTTCCTACGTTGAGATGCGACTGTGCGCCTGCTATCGCTGTTGCCATGACAAACGATTCAAAGACGCTCAAGCACGTGGTGAAACTCTCTCTACATTTTGTTCATGATTTATTCAAAGATGGGAAAATCCGGATAGAATGGGTATCTACTCATGAACAGATCGCGGACTGTTTGACAAAGGCATTAAGTAAAATCAAGTTCTTAGAATTTCGAAATGCTATTATGTTTGATTCTAATGCCCTGTTTTGAACGTTTCCCAGGAGAAAAGGAGTCGTGGGCCTAATTGGGCCAAGAACCGCTCTGCTGGCTTGACTTCAACGCTGTACACGTTTCCATGACTTAACGCCAGCGGTTGTCAGTCTCACTTGACGCTTCGTACTGTCAGCATCGTCCGACGTTGACTTCTACTTGCTTCGTCTACGTCCGACTCAGTTCGTCACGTCAGAGTGTGAAAAAGTGAAAGTTCAAATGTGAAGTGAATCAGTGACGCCTATTTCTACTTTAATGCTTCGTAAAATAGGAGTCTCTCTGTATATTCTCATAACGTAAGTCCCACGGGACAGATCTCTCAGAGTAGGATTCGAATCATCTGAGAAATGTATCTAGAAATTACAAACTTGGTCATGTGTCACAAATGTTGTTCATTTGTCTTTCAATCTTGAGTCACCATACAGAATTGTATAGTATGATTGGTTCAGCTTATGAAATCTTGCTAGAATCGACACATAGGATTTGCGCTCAGCCTACCTCATTTGTAGAGGAGGGAGTATTAAAATATAGGGTCTCCAAATGAGATTCATCCATGGAGAGAAGACTCACATGGATACTAAATCTGTTCCATTCTGTTATAGGTCTCGAGAATAGGAATGTTTGTTACAGTATTAATTCCAATGCTTCATAAACATATATGTTTCGTAATCTTAATATTGAATCTAAGATAAATGAATCGGGTACATAGAATCATATGTTTATTATAAATCGGTAACACTGCTTTTGGTGAAGATGGGTTGTCGGTCGCCATACTTCATCTCACTTGCTTCGTTCTATTCCATATAGACTGATCCTCTCGTATCGCTCTCTTATTCATTTTACTGTTTTATAGTTTCAAACCGATTTCATAGTGTCAATCGAGTTCAGTATTAAACAGTGCATTTAATTCAACATCCATTGAAGTTTTCCTTGACTTGAAACCTTCAAAAATAAGCATTCAACGTCCTTTATCCTGCGGTGAGTAATATCGTTTCTACCTAACCATTCTACTATAGAAATAGAGGTTTTTAGGGTAGCTCACCTAACCGAACGGCCTTTGAATTAATAAATATATTATAATCAGTAGAGTACGCTCCTGAACATGTTTTTTGGTCCTCCTGGATGCATATTATAGAAACCTATTCCTTCCCCCACTTTAGGATTTGAATATAGGAACCTGTTCCTTGCCCCCCAAACCTTGATAAATTTCAACACTGTGTGAAGGGAAATCGTATTTTCTCCTCTGGGAAATTAACACCTCTTCGCCTTAGCCTGAGGTGATACACCGAAGACGCGCCGAAGATACAATCACGGGACTATTATCTTTCCCTTTGCAGTATGAAATTCCATCCATACATCCCAACTTTGGAAATATAGGTATATCCTCTTTGTTTCTTTTTCACTGGGCAAAGGTAATATTTCGGTAATACCTTTAGACTCGAGCCTGAAATAAAAACGCTGCAAAGTCATGGGTCACGTGGGTTTATTATTCTACTGGACACTACTACAGAAATACTGGCTGTTCATTTATTGTTTATTTCATGTGCAATTATTGAAATATCTATTTCTGAAGGTTTCCACTAATTTTGGCCCCTAAAACACAAATTAGGTACGCTAATTTTTTTATTATCTATTATCATTGGTAGTAGGTACCATTTATAAACGTCTTGATCCACGTGTTGACACTTTTTCTAGTGTTATTATAAAAATTGATGGTGATTTCAGACGATTTCCCAGGTTATTCACTCATGAAAAATCAATTTTGGGAGCTGAACATTTCGTAGAACTCTATTTTCCACTCTTTT
This sequence comes from Leptopterna dolabrata, assembly GCA_954871275.1. NCBI lineage: Eukaryota > Metazoa > Arthropoda > Insecta > Hemiptera > Miridae > Leptopterna > Leptopterna dolabrata. The sequence goes on from OX940982.1 coordinate 50,338,268, forward strand.
TTAAAAATCGACTTCATATTCGGTCTTCAAGTCCCAAAAAACGTGGAACACGATACCTCAAAAGCTCATGTTACTAGCATGTTACTAAAACACGAAACGCTGCAGTCCTTGTCAGATGGGTTTATTATTCTTCTATTTTTTTCAAATTATCTTTGATCATTGGTAGTGGAATTTAATCGTCTTGATCTACGTGTTGACACCTTTTCCAGTGTTGTTAAACAAATTGATGGTGATTTCAGACGATTTCCCAGGTTTTTCACTCATAAAAAATCGATTTTGGGAGCTGAACATTTGGTATAACTCAATTTTCCACTCTTTGGTCAAAAAAGACTTCATATCCGGTCTTTTCGTCCCCACAAACACGGAAAACGATATCTCAAAAGCTCATGTTACTAACATGTTACTAAAACACAAAAACGCTGCAAAGTCCTTGTCACATGGGTTTATTATTCTATTGAACATACCTACAGAAATTTAGGCTGTTCATTTATTGATTCTTTCATGTGAAATAATTGAAATAGCTATTTCTGATGGTTTCCACCAATTTTGGCCCCCAAAACACAAATTAGGTCGGTACACTCTTTTTTGTTCCAAATTATCTTTGATCATTGGTTGTGCCATATCGTCTTGATCCACATTTGACACTTTTGGTTTATTATTCTGTGAATAATACACCTATGTAATCGCTCAGCAAAAATTTTTGTAACACTCCCTCAGAATTTTGGTTTATTATTCTGTGAATAATACACCTATGTACCTATTCGCTCCGCAAAAAATTTTTATAACACCCCCTCAAACTTTTTTCTTTTCCGTTTCAAGGTGCGTAGATTCCAAAAATGCAATGTCCGTCCGCCGTCCGCCGTACACCGTATCACGTGTACAGGCTTCATTTTCGGTCTAAAAAATTCGTTCTTTCGCACACTTGCTCCATTTGGGCCCTGGTTGTGTCCCGAAACTTTTCAGCCCGATCGGAATATACCCAGGGGTGTTATGAGTGAAAATGTGTGTAAAAATAGGTACTTTTTGCGTTTCAGCAACATGTTAGAAACATGAGCTTCTGACATATCATTTTCCATGTTTTTGGGGACGAGAAGACCGAATATGAAGTCGATTTTGACCAAAGAGTGGAAAATTGAGTTCTACCAAGTGTTCAGCTCCCAAAATTGGTTTTTTATGAGTGAACAACCTGAGAAATCGTCTGAAATCACCATCAGTATAATAACACTGGAAAAAGTGTCAACACGTGGATCAAGACGATTAAATGGCACTACAAATGATCAAAGATAGTTATTACCTAAAAACAAAAAACAAAAAAATGAGCGTAGGGGCCAAAATTAATGGAAACCATCAGAAATAGATATTTCGATTATTACGCATACAAGAAACAATAAATGAACAGCCAATATTTCTGCAGGTATGTCCAGTGAATAATAAACCCATGTGACAAGGACTTTGCAGCGTTTTCCTAGTGTTATTCTACAAATTGATTGTGATTTCAGACGATTTTCCAGGTTTTTGCCTCATAAAAAATCAATTTTGGCAGCTGAACCTTTGGTAGAACCTGAATTTTCCACTCTTTGGTCAAAATTGACTTCGTATTCGGTCTTCTCGTCCCGAATAACATGGAAAAAGATACCTCAAAAGCTAAAAAATTCTTTCTTCCGCACACATGCTCCATTTGGGCCCGAGATGTGTCCCGAAACTTTGCAGCCCGATCGGAATATACCCAGGGGTGTTATGATTGAAAATTTGTATCAAAACGCAGCAAAGTCCTTGTCACATGGGTTTATTATTCTACTGGACATACCTACAGAAATTCTGGCTTTTCATTTACTGTTTCTCTCATGCTTGACAATCGAAAGAGCTATTTCTGATGGTTTCCATCAATTTTGGCCCCCAAAAACACGAATAAGGTTCGCTCCTTTTTTTTTAACAACTATCTTTGATCATTGGAAGTGCCAATTAATCGTTTTGATCCACGTGTTGACACTTCTTCTAGTGTTATTAAACGAATTGATGGTGATTTCAGTCGATTTCCCAGGTTTTTGACTCATAAAAAAATCAATTTTGGGAGCTGAACATTTGGTAGAACCTTGATTTCCCACTCTTTGGTCAAAATTGACTTCATATTCGGTCTTCTCGTCCCCAAAAACATGGAAAACCACACCTCAAAAGCTCAAGTTACTAAAACACAAAAAGTACATATTTTTGTGCACATTTTCACTCATAACACCGCTGGGTATATTCCGATCGGGCGGAAATATTTCGGGACACAACTAGGGCCCAAATGGAGCATGCGTGCGAAAGAACGAATTTTTTAGACCGAAATTGATGCCGGTACACGTGATACGGCGGACGGCGGACGGACATTTCATTTTTGGAATCCACGCACCTTGAAACGAAATTTTATGGGGGTGTTATGAAAATTTTTTGCTGGGCGAATACATACGTGTATTATTCACAGAATAATAAACCGAAAATTGGCGGGAAATAGTAAAGGAGACGTGGAAATTTTATCTTTATAACAACCATATATATATGGATCCTATATAATATATATTTATAGCATCCATGAGCATGATGTAGGAGCCTCAGACATCACATCAGCTGTGACCTTGTGCGAGGCGGGTTTTGGTGATAACAACGATAGGCAGAATCGACCTTTCTACGCTACTGATGCAGCACTACCATATGAGCTAAATTTCAAGGTGCGTTCCTTTTATAATATTATATTTTTTTGTCGATTTTTAGCAATTTCTGAAACCTCCAAAACTCAAATTTGACCCGCGTATTGAATCTAAAATTTTATTCCAACTTTTGCCATTACTAGCACATTTTAGCGAGATTTGTGATTGTTCATTTCGTAGCCGCTGTCGATAGCCAGACTCGGGGTGCACCGGTCGGAATAACTACAGTTATTCCAGAGCCACTTACCTATACCTTGGAACTGCAAACTTGTGACTTGCAAACGTTGCTCTCTTGAAATGCTTGAAAATGTTGCATTACGACCGTCAGCTCGTGTTTTCCTGTTCCGTTACAATAACTACCAACATAATTATCTATCATGAAAGAACGGCCAAGCCGATCTGAGTTGACGATGGTGCTGTACATCATTACAAAGTCCTTTAGGGAGACCAGGATCTATATTTATCCCGACCCATACAACACTATCGATGCTATAAAAGTCAATCGGTGATCCTTCAAATTCTGTAAATGCGCCTGGAATCAGCTTCCTCTAAATACACACAGGTATTAGATAAGTAAGAATATGAGTATCTACGTATAACGATTTCACCGTAAGTAGAGACGACCACCTAACATCTTACATCGTCGATTCACCCGAACGGTGTTCCTTTACGGCTTTGATCGGCGTCCTTTGTCCCATTCAGAGGCAGCCGCTCAGAAAATGACCTCCAGAGTTTCCTCCGCCCCTTCGGAATCTGCCTTCAGTGACCCGGTCGTACGTCCGTAAATAGATCGGGCTTCCCCGTTTCGATCGAGCCGAAGCTTGAAGCAGTGCGTTGGTTGCGCGCATGCGACGAGGACCTTTGCGCACATACGTGACTCCGGCATTGGATTTAAGATAGCTGGGGTCAGTTGGGATGACCATGAACTATTTCAACAAGTTACAACTACTGAAACCTTTTAAGACCCCAAGAGACATGCAAATCATCGTAAAAACCTCATTAGACTATTGTTTCAATCGCCATCTTTTATGGTATGCAAATTACCTAAAGTACTTATGCTGACGACATCCTCAATTGTATCGAGTCACTACGGGACGCCGATTCAGCAGTACGAATGTTATAAAGGGAGCCTGCGAGCCCCGACAGTTCAGTCTTCTGCTGTAGCTCATTCTGTCAGTACCTTTTCCCACTTGTGTTTAAAGTTGTGAATGATTGTAGTTCATTGAATAAAGCTTTTATAAAACACGCTTTATCCAACATCCTAAGAAAATTGGCGCAGTCTCGTGAGAACGACGGAACAACCCAAAATTGAAGAGAGAATATCGACAATTTTGGACTCCTCGTCAACCTACGTACCCAGCAGAACGGCGAAGAACTCCTCCAGGACCCCCGTTGGCAGCATCCTCATGTCACGCCTGGAGTAATTTATAACAGACTTAAAACCTGTAAGTAGAGTCAATATGGGGATCCTGGCACATTCCTGTTTCAACATGCTCCTCAGTCTAACCAGCTGCCTCCTGCCTTAGCGGGCGAGTCCACCTTCTCACCCTCCCCTTAACAACCCCCTCACCCACCCCTTACCAACCCCCTCACCCACCCTTAACCCCACCCCCTCACCCCCCACCCCTCACCCCCCCACCCTCTACCCCCTCGCCATTACCCTCATCCCACATTACCCCCCCCCCCCCCCCGGACGTTACCCTATCGCCCCCTACCGCCTCCGGACCTCCACCCACTCCACCCCCTGCCGCCTCCAGACCTCCAACCATTCCACCCCCTGCCGCCTCCAGACCTCCACCCACCCCGCCCTCCTCCACAGCCCTCACCTCCTCCTACCTCCACCCCCCCCATCACTCACACACCTTCATCCCCCCACCCCCCCCATCACTCACACACCTTCATCCCCCCACCCCCCACCTTCGCCCTTCATCACCCATCAACCTCCTACCACCCTCACCACCTCACACCTCCCCCGCCACCACGCCCACACCCTCGTCTCCACACCCCCCTCACCCATCACCTCAAACCTTTATTATGAATACCTACCAACTTAATTGTACTACCTATCAAATAATCATAATGACGTCACCCCACCCCACCCCTCCCCTACCACCATCGTGGAATACCGTTTTGACTATGAATACCTACCTAATTAAGTTGTAAACATTCCTTTTTCAACATGCTCGTCAGTCTAACCAGCTGCCTCCTGCCTTAGCGGGCCAGTCCACCTTCTCACCCACCCCTTAACAACCCCCTCACTCACCCCTTACCCCCCCCCCTCACCACCCAAACCCCTCACCACCGCCCCTACCCCCTCGTCCTTTCCCTCATCCCACATCCCCCCCCCCCCGGACGTTGCCCTATCGCCCCCTACCGCCTCCAGACCTCCACCCACACCACCCCCTGCCGCCTCCAGACCTCCACCCACTCCACCCCCTGCCGCCTCCAGACCTCCACCCCCCCCCCACCCTCACTGTCACCTCCAGACCTCCATCCACCCCGCCCCCAGCTGCCTCCAGACCTCCACCCACGCCGCCTCCAGACCTCCACCCACACCGCCCCCTGACTCCTCCAGGCCTCCACCCACCCCGCCCTCCTCCACAGCCCTCACCTCCTCCTACCACCCCCCCCCCCCAATCACTCACACACCTTCATCCCCCAACCCCCCACCTTCGCCCTTCATCACCCATCAACCTCCTACCACCCTCACCACCTCACACCTCCCCCACCACCACGCCCCACCCCCTCGTCGCCTCACCCCCCTCACCCATCACCACAAACCTTTATTATGAACTAGCTGTGTACCCGCGCTTCGCAACGGTAGAACAGACACCCCCTGTATCCCCCCCTCCACAACTGATCAGAAACCTTCCCCAATGCCAACCCTAACTGCCTTTAAACCCCCCCCCCCCCCGTATCCTATGAACCCTCCCTACCTGGTTAGAAACATTCCTCAATGTTCACACAACAAATTCCCAAAGTTGCACTCCAATTGGTCAAGTAGTTTTGAATTTTCTGTAGACCCCCCCCCCCCCCCCTCTCATAACCTGTACCCCCCCTCCCACTAACATCCTGATTGAAGTACCACTTGAATGTACTCGTCGAGCTGAATCCAGAATCTAATTACAATCGGATTTACGTCCAACCGTTCAAAGTTATTATAAGCATAAACGTCCTCATAGAAGTGATTATAACACGTTTTTTAGTAGTATTTCATTCATAGCGTTTCAACGGATGGACAGATTCAAATGCGGATTTTTCATAAACCTTCCCAGATAAATTCTGCGTCAAATGGTACCAGCCGCAACTTTCTACGTTCAGCCGTTCTCAATTGATGCCGAGACAAACAAACAAATTCCCAAAGTTGCACTCCAATTGGTCAAGTAGTTTTGAAATTTCTGTAGACCCCCCCCCCCCCTCTCATAACCTGTACCCCCCACTAACATCCTGATTGAAGTACCACTTGAATGTACTCGTCGAGCTGAATCCAGAATCTAATTACAATCGGATTTACGTCCAACCGTTCAAAGATATTATAAGCATAAACGTCCTCATAGAAGTGATTATAACACGTTTTTTAGTAGTATTTCATTCATAGCGTTTCAACGGATGGACAGATTCAAATGCGGATTTTTCATAAACCTTCCCAGATAAATTCTGCGTCAAATGGTACCAGCCGCAACTTTCTACGTTCAGCCGTTCTCAATTGATGCCGAGACAAACAAACAAACAAACAAACAGACAGACACTGTTTTATTATATGTATAGATACCTACCAACTTAATTGTACTACCTATCAAATAATCATAATGACGTCACCCCACCCCACCCCTCCCCTACCACCATCGTGGAATACCGTTTTGACTATGAATACCTACCTAATTAATTGTATCAGGTAATCATAATGACGTCACCCACTCCCTCCAACCATCTTGGAATTTCTGGAATTCCGTTTTAATTATGAATACCTACCTACTTAATTCCATCAGATAACCATAATGAAGACCCCCTTCCACCATCTTGAAATTCCTGGAATTCCGATTTGATTATGAATACCTACCAACTTAATTGTACTACCTACCAAATAATCATAATGACATCACTCCACCCCACCCCTCCCCTACCACCATCGTGGAATACCGTTTTGACTATGAATACCTACCTAATCAATTGTATCAGGTAATCATAATGACGTCACCCACCCCCTACCACCACCATCTTGGAATTTCTGGAATTCCGTTTTGATTATGAATACCTACCTACTTAATTCTATCAGTTAACCATAATGACGACCCCTTTCCACAATCTTGGAATTTCTGGAATTCCGTTTTGATTATGAATACCTACCTACTTAATTCTATCAGGTAAGCATAATAAAGTCCCTCGGAATTTCTGAAAATCCTGTTTGACCATGAATACCTACTTACCTACTTGACACTCAAAACACTGGACTTATTATGATACCCACCTACTTATGTAAATAATATTAAGGTGAATGTTCGAAATGTTGATTCTCACCCAAACATAATGGGGAGATATTAATCTACCTATGAAAATATTTCATTATGATTGTAATTAAAATGATCATCTCCAACCAGACAGGAGCCAGCGTGTCTCGTTATTATATTTGTCTTGAGCTAAACAATTTTTTGAGGCCAGCCGTTCCTGTGCACCAAAAAGCTTCGTCAACACGATCGTGAATCAAACGGTATAAATCCGGCCGGGATATCATCACAAGGGAGCACCTGATTATAATCAAGGATGGCTGTATGAAGTCGAGTTGGTTGTTCTGCGATATGAGTGACGGACTATACTGGATTTTGTTGGTAGGTAGGTACTTGTGAAACTTGAACAAACGTTGAAGTATTATTGATGGGTAAATTATTACACAATGGTAAATTATTAAACAACGGTAAATTATACATAACGACAATTATTACACAAGGGTAAATTATTACACAACGGTTCATCTACCAAGAAGGGTCTGGATTTTGTTGATCGGTACTTTAGCAACTTGAACAACCGTTGAAGTATTATTGATGGGCAAGTTATTACACAACGGTTCATTACAGGTATTGACCACAGAAAACAGTGATCAACGCAGAAGGGGCATCTATTTCACTCCACATAAACAATTTTCCTTTAGGCTGTATTATTTTAGCAACATTTGACTCGTGATTTAGGTAGGTACCTAGTAACGAGTACGGGGTTAGGTACTAACCTACGTAGGGTCTGCAATTCACATAATATATTATATAGACGGGTTATCTATATACAGAGAGCTCTGATCTGTAACAGAAGGGTATTCTGTACAAAATAATAAACCGTTGTGCAGGGATTTGCAGCGTTTTCTTTTTCATTTTATTCAAACCAAAATACTTCAAACATACATAAATTCAAAATGTTTGACCGCCATATAAGGATACCGTCAAATGAGGCCATGATTCGGTCATGAACGGAACTCTTGATCCATGCTCAGTAGCTCTTAATCTTGAGATTATTCTTTTAGGATCATTATTCAATCGAGCGGGACATTGTTCTAGGATCATCGAGCTGATTGGGTGTGCAATTTGAACTGATCTTAAGAGCGAGAAAAAAATATAGGAATGAACGGGGCAATCTCGTGCCTGGGTAGGTAGCACTGGGCCCGAGGTGAGTTCTAATATTGTGATTCATTGTGTGAATATTATTAAGACGCCACTACACACGTGTGAATAGACTTTCTCACTTTGCGAAATTTTTTATATTAAATAGTCCGAACTTTTACCTAAAAAGATCTGTATTTTTTCGAATATAAAGTTGTGTTCATGATCGATCCAGAGCTTGTGTTTATCCCGAGAACTTTTCATTGGTGCCGAAACCTGGGAAGTTCTGCCCCATGGCTGAGTGACTATCCAGCACGTGAGGTAAGCTCAACTGCGGTCATTCGCCTAACTTGTAGTTTTTAATCAGTAGTCAGGTTGTCATTGGACGTCATAATGAGCCCAAGATCTTTGAAAATTATCCTCGACGTGTCCATTTTAGCTCTGCTGAACACGGATCAGAAGAGGATCTATAAGGCCTTACAAACCTGGAGCCTTCAGGTGGGCCCAGCTCTAACTGCAGATCAATGGCCCTCTAAAACAGAGGATCTAGTACAGCAGTTTGTAGTTCAGGGTCGATCTCTTACAAACGATGTGGCTCAGGCGGGTTTTGAGGATGCCATGAAGGAGATCCTCATTGTTAAGGTAAGCAAACTGATTGTACGCTTGACTTGGGTCCCAAAACTCGTTCCGTCCGATCTCCCTTTGGAAAGTAACGGCAGCTCTCGGTCCACTTTTGAAGCAGTCGTGTACATGAATTTGCTGTTGCCCACCGTCCCCATCTACGACAGGGATAATACCAAGTTCTCATTGTTCAAAAGGATATTCAACTGCGCAGTGCATGATTTGCCACATCTGCCTGACGAAATTAAGTACCAAGCACTTCTCAATCAACTTAGCCCTGAAGTGCAATCATCATTCCGTCGATCTGGTTCGAGGTATCCCGAACTGTGCAAAGCACTGTGCGCTGAAAATTCGGGCAAGTATAGATTAGCACGCCAACCGTAGACTCATCCCAAGGTTGCAGCAGCTGGATGCCATACAGATTGACGGATTTCTCTCATCTGCCTGGAGCTGGGTGAGTTCAATGGAGGGACTTCCACTAATGAACTGGCATCCTTCCTTCTGTTCGAAGATCTTCTCAGTAAGTGGATCCAGCTATTCAACCAGGGGGGAGATGGAAGACGAGATCTTCTCATATAGGCAGCTCCTCGAAAGAGCTCAAATTTGCCCAGATGATTCCCCAGGGGTCACGACCTAGATCAAGTTCTGAGGAAAGGGGTTCCAGTAAGCAGCGAAAACCCAGGCCCCCTCCCACCCCTCGCACAACAGATAGACCACCCTCGCTCGGTCAGTCACGAGGGAGCGGTTCAAATGTCATCACTGCTCAGGACCTCACTTCCCTACACCACTGCGAAGAGTTCCGGTAGTTCAGCGTCGAGAGTTCATCAGATCAACTGGACTCCGCATTCATTGCTTTTTGTGGAAGCACAACTCCGCTCAGAACTGTAATTCACTCCAACAGTGCCATTGCGGAGGATCACACCACTTCCTACTCCATGTCAACGAGGAATCGGGACGATCTGCGGTCGCCATCAAAACAGCTAAGGGTATACGGGGAAACCAAAGCCTTAGGCTCCCAGGCCCCGGCCCCCAAGTTTCCAGTTCAGGGGTACCCACTGTGCTCGCAGTCCTCCGCGACCGTCTTGATGTCCAGTCAACTTTCATTCTTGTTCAGATTGCTCTCATCATGCATTAGAGTACGACACCACCCCCCCCCCCCCCTCCACAACTCACCAAACAGGCGAGGGCTCCTGTTCGTCTAGTTAGGACCTTGCTGGCAGTCGTTGTGGATGGCCCATCATCTGAAATTCCTGCCAGAGCCAGTACTCGCAAAGTAAAGCTCAATGGTTCAGGTTCTAACTCAATGTTAAAGCTCAGCTCTTGGCAGGGAGTGAAAAGTAGACTCTAAGGCTCCTGTTAGTTCTAATTTGCGCTTCCCTTTCAGCTCTCATAACGTTACCAATCCCGTAAGTGAGAACCAACATCAGGGCTGACCGTAGCTTCCGGTAGAGTGGTAGGGGGCCTCTGCACCAGGAGATGACAGGGCGTAAGAACTAGCAGATCACTGGGCGAATTAGACTGAAACACCAAAGGCCTACCGTTTGGAACTGCCTCAGGTGTTGAAGGACCCTTCTCTGCTGAAACCTAATGGTGCCATACACAGGAGAAGTGGGATTCATAGCATTACTCTTTTGGTTAGTAATAGAGTAGATCTTAATAACCCTATTGGACCCGTTGTGCCACCAACTCCCTAGGTCATAGGCCTGGCACATGTTATCCGCGAACGTCTAGCGAGCCCCACGGATCGATCATAGCGAGTAACTTCGTTCTCATACGTCCACTAGTAGGAATGTTTATGGGGATCATTCTAAGTCTCGTTCAGTTCTCTCAAAGAAAAGGTCTTCTTTTCATTTCCCACGGTCAAAGGGACTACTTCCCACTGCTATAGTTCGGGTGTTCTCAGACGTTACCTCTCGCCGTGGAGTCTGCAGGGCTTTGCTTGACACGGGGTCTGAAATCCCATTTATCTACCACAAACTGGCTCTTGCGGCCATTTTAATTGTGACGCCGATCAATCATGTAGTGTTGGGTGTGGGAGCCCAGCCACAGACAGCAAGTCGTCACTTTTTTGGCATACTTGAACTGGGCACAGAATACCCTTTTTAGCCTGTGGTGTAGGTCAGATCACAGCTCCCTTGACCTCCTCTAATTTCTCGTTAAATGGTTGGCCTCATACATGGAGCGTGGAATCCAAGCTTGGGGACTCTTTGTTGAGTGAGCGGGATGACATCGATCTTTCTTCTGGTGTAGATCTTTACTTGTACCTATCCGGAGTTTGGCCGTTCTGTTCAGTTTAGTCCACTCGCCGAACTGCAAACCTTTAACTCGGATGAACCAGTCCTGTCCATCAGACACCACGCTCTTTGTCCTAGGCCAACCCCCTCGTCCCATGTTCCCAAATTTGTCTTGCCCTGAATGGACAGATTGGATACAGATTGTACCCAAGGCCTTAAAAGAAGTTATTCAGGTGTTGCGCCTTTTGATTAGATGGACCCTCCCCAGCGAGGAGTCAGGGATCCTTGTCCTCAGCATACCGAGCTGCCCTGTTCCCGTAAACCCTTGTTCTTTCCTAAGGTCCAGGCAGCTCTGTCCAAGGCTGCTCGGGTGGCTATGTAACATTGATCTCACTGATGTCTTGTTCTCAAATCTAATTGGTGACTTGCTGGTTTCTCCGTCCATTGTTCCTGTCTCTCATAACCCCGCTCGTTTAGACGTGGCAGCGGCACCTGTCTCTGTTGATGTGCGAGACGGATCAGCTTCTCCGTCAGATGTTCGAGATTGAGTCTTGATGCACCACAGCTGAATTAGAGGCGGAGCAGCTCTTTGTTAGTCAAACTCGCCATGGCAAGAGTGGGCGTTATGTAGTTCCATTGCCCTTTGCCCAGGACCATACTGTTTTAGATGCTTCTCGTGCGATCGCTCGTCTACAGTTCTACCGACTCGAGTCCAAGTTCAGAAAGGATCTCTTTCTAGCTCAATCCTACCAGTAGTTCATTCACGAGTACAGAGATTCAGATCACATGTGCCTTTGGTTTTACCCCATTATTATATACGGCATCATGCTGTGCACGTTCTGGCGACCCCCCAAACAATATCTGAGTGGTATTCAATGCCTCTCAACGCATATCAAATGGCCTTTCACTCATTCTTGGAAGTAGGTCCCAAGCTCCAACAGGACATATATGTCTTGTAGTGCTTCGGTTTCGGTTTTTCCATTTTGTGTTCATTGCTGACATTCGTCAAATGTTCAGACAAATGAAGCATGTCCATGAGGATCAGGACATGCTGCGTATAGTTTCGAGAGATTCCCCTTCAAATGAGATAGAGGACTACGCTCTCTGTACACTAACTTATGGAACGGTCCCTGCCCCTTTCTTGGACATACAATTCCCCACTACCTCCCACGTCAGGCCCAAGCAGGAGTTGGCCAGTCCAGTAGGTCGAGGGGTGGGTCATGCCCGTGTCGATCTTTGCTCGATGCATTCACCGTGAAGTTTGTCATGCTAAGTTTGGATGGGATGATCGTTGCCTAGTTCCTTGGTTCATGATTGGTTCAGACTTGACGGTTCCATGGGAATGTTGGCAGACCTACAAATTCCCAGATACATAAATCTGATCAGTTCTAATCAGTGGCTTGTAGGCTTTGCCGACGCGTCTGAGCGAGCCTACTTTGCTGTGGTGTATCATGTTTCTCTTCAGTGTTCTTCGTTCGTAACTCACTTGATCATGTTCCGAGCAAGGATCGCTCCGTTAAAACAAGAGATGATACCTCGTCTCGAGCTTTTGGCAGCAGAACCGCTCAGAAAAATCGTGAGAAAGGTATGTCTCATATTTTGCTCAGATCCTGGACAGTAATATTGTGGCACGTTCCGATAGTTCAGTGGTGCTCTCGTGGCTCACTGCCAACCCTGCTCCACAGTGGAAGGTCTTTGTAGGAAACCCAGTAGCCAGAACACTGACAGATCTCCCCGTTGAGCACTGGTTTCATGTTGAGTAGGCACAACCCCGCAAATGTGGCCTCTGGAGGCGCACTCCCGAGTCGTTTAGTCCGCGACTCATTGTGGTGGACTGGACCTATGTGGTTGCAGTTAGAGAGAGTTCACTGGCCAATTCGGCGTATCCGCCCCGATTTAGCCCAGGAGTCCGTAGCTGAAGAGATCCGTGCTGCGGGCGCTCATCATGTTATTGTTCAGCAGATTTGCTAGAGAAGGACTTTAGTTCACAGGGTTGCCTTAGACGCGTGTTTGCTTGGATTCTACAGTTCAAAAAGAATTGTAGGCTACCCCTAGTAAGTTCGAGTGGTTCCTGTTCCAAGAAAAAGCTCTAAATCATTGAACTTTTGGTTCAAATAGCTCCACTCAGCACAGAGGAGCTGAAAGCAGCAGATATGGTTTTAGTCAGGCGTGTCCAGAAACGCCACTTCTATGATATCACGGTGGCACTTGACAAGTAAGGCCAAGGTGATGAGGCAGTTAGCTCTTTTTCGTTTAATGGATGGGGTTCTCTGTGTGGGAGGCAGATTGGTGCATAGCTCTAATCCATACGAGACCCAGCACCCCACTTTGATTCCAGCACAGGACATCCTTACCAAGTTGCTCGTTCGGCAGGCTCACGAGAGCTGTCTGCACCTGGGGCCTCACACCACACTAGAATATTTGCGACAAGGTTCTGGATAGTGACTGGGAGATCTGTGGTGACTAAAGTTCTGTCGGGCTGTACCTGCTGTTCTTCCATTATACCCAAGCCCTTTCAGCCCGAGATGGGCCAACTTCCTGCTGAATGAGTGCAGCGTTCTTATGCAGCGTGCTTAGGGTCAGGTGGCCTGTCCCTTCGGGGTTTCGGTGGCTGGATTGTGAGGCGCTCGCTTTTTGGAGATGTATTTGGCAGTATGGCCACCAAGGCTGTCCATCTGGAGGTGGTTATGGACCTCAGTACTGATGAGTTTTTACAGTGTCTCGAACGCTTCAAAGATCGCAGGGGTCGCTATGTCAATTGGTCGGAACTTCCTTGGCTCAGCCACCTTTCTCCGAAGGCTCAGAATCGTACTCCAGAATGGAGGCTCTCTGGCCCTTGCTGACAGATTAGCAGCTCGAGGGGGTCAGTGGAAATTCATACCGCCTTGAGTGCCCCACATTGGTGGTCATTGGGAGGCCGTGGTCAAGTCAGCCAGAAGGCTCATTAAGGTGAACTTACCAGGACATAAGGTGAATTACCAAACCTTCATCACCTGAGGCAGTTCCAAACGGTAGGCCTTTGGTGTTTCAGTCTAATTCGCCCAATGATTTGCTAGTTCTTACACCCGGTCATTTCCTGGTGCAGAGGCCCCTTACCACTCTACCGGAAGCTAAGGTCAGCCCTGATGCAGACTCCAAGGGGAGAGGTAACGTCTGAGAACACCCGAACTATAGCAGTGGGAAGTAGTCCCTTTGACCGTGGGAAATGAAAAGAAGACCTTTTCTTTGAGAGAACTGAACGAGACTTAGAATGATCCCCATAAACATTCCTACTAGTGGACGTATGAGAACTAAGTTACTCGCTATGATCGATCCGTGGGGCTCGCTAGACGTTCGCGGATAACATGTGCCAGGCCTATGACCTAGGGAGTTGGTGGCACAACGGGTCCAATAGGGTTATTACGATCTACTCTATTACTAACCAAAAGAGTAATGCTATGAATCCCACTTCTCCTGTGTATGGTACCATTAGGTTTCAGCAGAGAAGGGTCCTTCAACACCTGAGGCAGTTCCAAACAGTAGGCCTTTGGTGTTTCAGTCTAATTCGCCCAATGATTTGCTAGTTCTTACGCCCTGTCATCTCCTGGTGCAGAAGCCCCCCTACCGCTCTACCGGAAGCTACGGTCAGCCCTGATGTTGGTTCTCACTTACGGGATTGGTAACGTTATGAGAGCTGAAAGGGAAGCGCAAATTAGAACTAACAGGAGCCTTAGAGTCTACTTTTCACTCCCTGCCAAGAGCTGAGCTTTAACATTGAGTTAGAACCTGAACCATTGAGCTTTACTTTGCGAGTACTGGCTCTGGCAGGAATTTCAGATGATGGGCCATCCACAACGACTGCCAGCAAGGTCCTAACTAGACGAACGGGAGCCCTCACCTGTTTGGTGAGTTGTGGAGGGGGGGGGGGGGGGGTTGTGTCGTACTCTAATGCATGATGAGAGCAATCTGAACAAGTATCAAAGTTGACCGGACATCAAGACGGTTGCGAGAACTACTACAAACAATGGGTACCCCTGAGCTGGAAAATTGAGGGCCGGGGCCTGGGAGCCTAAGGTTTTGGTTTCCCCCATATACCTTAACTGTTTTTTGATGGCAGATCGTCCGGATTCCTCGTTGACATGGAGTAGGAAGTGGTGTGATCCTCCGCAATGGCACTGTTGGAGTGAATTACAGTTCTGAGCGGAGTTGTGCTTCCACAAAAAGCAATGAATGCGGAGTCCAGTTGATCTGATGAACTCTCGACGCTGAACTACCGGAACTCTTCGCAGTGGTGTAGGGAAGTGAGGTCCTGAGCAGTGATGACATTTGAACCGCTCCCTCGTGACTGACCGAGCGAGGGTGGTCGATCTGTTGTGCGAGGAGTGGGAGGGGGCCTGGGTTTTCGCTGCTTACTGGAACCCCTTTCCTCAGAACTTGATCTAGGTCGTGACCCTGGGGCATCATCTGGGCAAATTTGAGCTCTTTCGAGGAGCTGCTTATATGAGAAGATCTCGTCTTCCATCTCCCCCCTGGTTGAATAGCCGGATCCACTTACTGAGAAGATCTTCGAACAGAAGGAAGGATGCCAGTTCATTAGTGGAAGTCCCTCCATTGAACTCACCCAGCTCCAGGCAGATGAGAGAAATCCGTCAATCTGTATGGCATCCAGCTGCTGCAACCTTGGGATGAGTCTACGGTTGGCGAGCTAACCTATACTTGCCCAAATTTTCAGCGCACAGTGCTTCATACAGTTCGGGATACCTGTAACCAGATCGACGGAATGATGATTGCACTTCAGGGCTAAGTTGAATGAGAAGTGCTTGGTACTTTATTTCATCAGGCCATGGACCCAGAGCTGCCCTTAGGTTCCAAAAGAGATAGGACGGAACGGGTTTCGGGACCAAAGTCAAGCGGACAATCAGTTTTTTTTACCTCAATGGCATCCTCAAAACCCGCCTGAGCCACATCGTTTGTAAGAGATCGACCCTGAACTACAAACTGCTGTACTAGATCCTCTGTCCATTGATTTGCAGTTAGAGCTGGGCCCACCTGAAGGCTCCAGGTTTGTAAGGCCTTGTAGATCCGTGTTCAGCAGAGCTAAAATGGCTTACGTCGGGGATAATTTTCAAAGATCTTGGGCTCATTATGACGTCCAATGACAGCCTGACTACTGATTAAAAACTACAAGTTAGGCGAATGACCGCAGTTGAGCTTAACCTCACACGCTGGATAGTCACTCAGCCATGGGGCAGAACTTCCCGGGTTTCGGCACCAATGAAAAGTTCTCGGGATAAGCACAAGCTCTGGATCGATCATGAACACAACTTTATATTCGAAAAAATACAGATCTTTTTAGGTACAAGTTCGGACTATTTAATATAATAATTTCGCAAAGTCAGAAATTCACATGTTTGTAGTGGCGTCTTAATAATATTCACACAATATTAGAACTCACCCCGGGCCCAGTGCTGCCTACCCAGGCACGAGATTGCCCCGTTCATTCCTATATTTTCTCGCTCTTAAGATCAGTTCAAATTGCACACCCAATCAGCTCGATGATCCTAGAACAATGTCCCGCTCGATTGAATAATGATCCTAAAAGAATAATCTCAAGATTAAGAGCTACTGAGCATGGATCAAGAGTTCCGTTCATGACCGAATCATGGCCTCATTTGACGGTATCCTTATATGGCGGTCAAACATTTTGAATTTATGTATGTTTGAAGTATTTTGGTTTGAATAAAATGAAAAAGAAAACGCTGCAAATCCCTGCACAACGGTTTATTATTTTGTACAGAATACCCTTCTGTTACAGATCAGAGCTCTCTGTATAGATAACCCGTCTGTATAATATTGTAATAACACAAGTCCAATTCCAGTTTTCGACCAGTTTATTCTCACGTCTAGATAACAACTACTTTTTCGAACTCCAATGTAAACAAAACCCTGTAACAATGAACAGTGTAGTAACCACTACTACAATATATTATGTGAATTGCAGACCCTGCGTAGGTTAGTACCTAACCCCGTACTCGTTACTAGGTACCTACCTAAATCACGAGTCAAATGTTGCTAAAATAATACAGCCTAAAGGAAAATTGTTTATGTGGAGTGAAATAGATGCCCCTTCTGCGTTGATCACTGTTTTCTGTGGTCAATACCTGTAATGAACCGTTGTGTAATAACTTGCCCATCAATAATACTTCAACGGTTGTTCAAGTTGCTAAAGTACCGATCAACAAAATCCAGACCCTTCTTGGTAGATGAACCGTTGTGTAATAATTTACCCTTGTGTAATAATTGTCGTTATGTATAATTTACCGTTGTTTAATAATTTACCATTGTGTAATAATTTACCCATCAATAATACTTCAACGTTTGTTCAAGTTTCACAAGTACCTACCTACCAACAAAATCCAGTATAGTCCGTCACTCATATCGCAGAACAACCAACTCGACTTCATACAGCCATCCTTGATTATAATCAGGTGCTCCCTTGTGATGATATCCCGGCCGGATTTATACCGTTTGATTCACGATCGTGTTGACGAAGCTTTTTGGTGCACAGGAACGGCTGGCCTCAAAAAATTGTTTAGCTCAAGACAAATATAATAACGAGACACGCTGGCTCCTGTCTGGTTGGAGATGATCATTTTAATTACAATCATAATGAAATATTTTCATAGGTAGATTAATATCTCCCCATTATGTTTGGGTGAGAATCAACATTTCGAACATTCACCTTAATATTATTTACATAAGTAGGTGGGTATCATAATAAGTCCAGTGTTTTGAGTGTCAAGTAGGTAAGTAGGTATTCATGGTCAAACAGGATTTTCAGAAATTCCGAGGGACTTTATTATGCTTACCTGATAGAATTAAGTAGGTAGGTATTCATAATCAAAACGGAATTCCAGAAATTCCAAGATTGTGGAAAGGGGTCGTCATTATGGTTAACTGATAGAATTAAGTAGGTAGGTATTCATAATCAAAACGGAATTCCAGAAATTCCAAGATGGTGGTGGTAGGGGGTGGGTGACGTCATTATGATTACCTGATACAATTGATTAGGTAGGTATTCATAGTCAAAACGGTATTCCACGATGGTGGTAGGGGAGGGGTGGGGTGGAGTGATGTCATTATGATTATTTGGTAGGTAGTACAATTAAGTTGGTAGGTATTCATAATCAAATCGGAATTCCAGGAATTTCAAGATGGTGGAAGGGGGTCTTCATTATGGTTATCTGATGGAATTAAGTAGGTAGGTATTCATAATTAAAACGGAATTCCAGAAATTCCAAGATGGTTGGAGGGAGTGGGTGACGTCATTATGATTACCTGATACAATTAATTAGGTAGGTATTCAGAGTCAAAACGGTATTCCACGATGGTGGTAGGGGAGGGGTGGGGTGGGGTGACGTCATTATGATTATTTGATAGGTAGTACAATTAAGTTGGTAGGTATTCATAATAATGGTTTGAGGTGATTGGTGAGGGGGGTGAGGTGACGGGGGGGGGGGGGTGGGGTGTGGTGGCGGGGGAGGTGTGAGGTGGTGAGGGTGGTAGGAGGTTTATGGGTGATGAAGGGCGAAGGTGGGGGGTGAGGGGATGAAGGTGTGTGAGTGATTGGGGGGGGGGGGTGGTGGTAGGAGGAGGTGAGGGCTGTGGAGGAGGGCGGGGTGGGTGGAGGCCTGGAGGAGGCAGGGGCTGGGGTGGGTGGAGGTCTGGAGGCGGCTGGGGGCGGGGTGGGTGGAGGTCTGGAGGTGACAGTGGGCGGGGGTGGGTGGAGGTCTGGAGGCGGCAGGGGGTGGAGTGGGTGGAGGTCTGGAGGCGTCAGGGGGTGGAGTTGGTGGAGTTCTGGAGGCGGTAGGGGGTGATAGCGCAACGTCCGGGGGGGGGGGGGGGGGTAATGTGGGATGAGGGTAATGGCAAGGGGGTAGGGGGGGGTGGTGATGGGTGGGGGGTGAGGGGGTGGCGTTAAGGGGTTGGTGAGGGGGTTGGTAAGGGGTGGGTGAGGGGGTTGTTAAGGGTAGGGTGAGAAGGTGGACTCGCCCGCTAAGGCAGGAGGCAGCTGGTTAGACTGACGAGCATGTTGAAACAGGAATGTGCCAGGATCCCCATATTGACTCTAATCCTGTACCCCGACAATTTAGAATTTGAGCGTTCTAAATTGGTCACCATATCCGAAAAACCAACCTCAGAATCTCGCCCACTCCGAGAAGTTTTGCACCGATTGACTCCAGCCCCGTTCAAACCCTGCACGAGGAAACAGTCCGTTTGACCCGGGAAAATCGCTTTATTTTGAACTTTCCTGAAAATTTCACCCAACCTCGACCTTGCGAAGGCGAAATTCTAAGGAACCAACGTAACTTTGGGCAGCGAATTCACCGATTGGACCCCGTCTCTCCGAGCCTCCAACCGGGATTCGATTTATTTCTCATCGTATTTCTCAACGAGAAGGAAGTCCGAACTCACGACCTTCACGTTCGAGAAATATTCTTCTTCATCGCAGAAGCTCCGAGGACCTTCAATCCTTTGCAGCCGCGGCCCGCTATCTCAAGCCGGCCATCCGGACTATCTCGTCACCTGATGCCCACCGACCAGATAAGCTTAGCCTTAATCGACTAATAATCTTTTTATTTTTTTTTTCCAGCCCTTTAACTTGTCTAGACGTAAGATTATTCCATTGCTTTTTGTTTCTCTAAACCATAATTTGCTGCTTACATTTTTCTCCTAAGGTTTAGCCTGAAATTTGTTTTGGTAATCTGCTAAGTACCCCCATCAAAATTCCCAAAGATAAGGAATCGAAAGACCTGAAAGGTCGACGACCCTCTTTTTTACCAAAGAATTTAACCAGATTATTCCCCATTTCCGAAATGGCAACTAACGACATATCTGAAAGCCTCATTTTCAACCAGACTCACATAGAGCAAAATTTCGACCCGATGATGGTAATCAACCAACAATCCCAACAAATTCAACAGCTGCAACTTATGATGCAAACCATGTTAAGTCGCCAAACGAGCAATACTAACCCCAACGGCGAAAGAGGTCCACGCAAAGAACATTTCGATTTGATTCCCGAGTTTGATGGATCCCCCCAAAGGCTTCAATTCTTTTTAGAAGTAACCCTACGCCTGTACGACAAATTCTATAATGAAGTCGCTCCGGACTCTTTTGAAAATTTCACCCTGATCTCAGGGATCAAAAGTAAAATCCTTCCTCCCGCAGCTGACCATGTAGTCTCAGCAACCTCATTCGAAGAAATTAAAAACGCACTCTTGCACGCGTACACTGATAAACGCGATCACCTCACGTTGGCAATAGAATTAGTCAACCTGCGTCAAACTGACGGAGAAACAGCCTTTAAATTCCACGAAAAGATCCTTAAAACCTCAAATTTGATAGCTGCTTACTTGGAAAATCATGATGTACCTCATGCCCACGCATTAGCCGAAAACTACAGAAAATTAGCTTTACGATGTTTTTTACTTCATCTAAAGGAACCCCTTGGTAGTTTGTTGCGTACCCGTCAACCGGTGGACCTTAGTACCGCTCTCTCTTGGCTGACAAACGATTATCAGCATTTGATGACTAACAGTCGCACTTACAACAACTCCCGAAACTTTGCTCCCAAAAATAGTCCAAACCCCCAAAATTCAAACTCCCACTATCAATACCAGAAAAACCAGACCCAAAATAACAGGCCCAACGTCTCAAATAATAATACTACGTACTGATAGTTATTATAATGGTATTTTGAATTGGCCGCGAGGAAGCAACCCCTACGCTATGTGGACTGGCTAATAAAAGGCTGTGATTGGAAGGTGCTGCCCTCTGGCCCCCCCCTTCAGCTCGCTGGAAGGAACGGACGGGGGACAGGCAGGGTGGACGGAACAGCGCGAGTCGGATTCACGAGTTGATTTTGGGGTCGTTTCTAATTTAAATCTCATTTAAATCTATCAACATTAAATTGTTTCTAACATCAGAAGTGGGATACGGAAGTGTTTGTGAAGAGATTGATAAGTGAGAGTGATTAATGAGTGAGAAAAACGACGAGGAAGTGCCAGTAAGTGGTGGAAGTGCCGGTAATGCTGGAGGAGTGCCGCCGGTAAGTGGAGGGTATGCTAATCCAATGGACGCCGCAGCAATCGGTGAGTTCATTAAAGCTATTTTTAATCGTCCGAATTTGGATCAGATCGATCTCCCAACATTTAATCCCAAAGTTATGGACGTTCGGAAATGGGTTCGGGAAGTTGAACAATTGAAGGCTGAAATCGGTATTCGGGACGTTGTTTTGTTATCTCTCGTTCGTCGCGCATTAATTGGCAGTGCTCGAATTTGGTTTGATCGTTGGGATCCCGATTCTCGTGACTGGGTTACGTTCAAAAATGACATTTTTGAGGCTTTCCCACAAAAACGTTGCCTTGGTCAGAACTTTGAGGAGGCCGCATCATTGAAATCCGACACTTTTAATTCATATGAGCTTTATGTTCACGAAAAGGTATCCCGTTTGAGGTCGCTTCGCGCACACTGGTGTGATAAGGATATTGCTGAAATTGTAATTCATGGAATCAGTGATAATGGCATCAGATTAGCTTTAAAGTCGCAAGAATTTAATTCTATCCCCGATTTGACTTCGTTTTTATCCTCGTTTGAGAAACCATGGAAACGCCATCGAGAACCATCCCCTTCTAATTATGACTATCGTGTTAAACGGCATCGGGAAATGAGTAGGGAGAGATCTTCTTCATCTTTGCGTCCTAAACCAGGTGAACGCCGTTGTTACACATGTCAGTCACTGACACACATTCAGAGGTTTTGCCCTCTAAACAATCGTTCGGATGGGGGTGGTACGGGTACGGTGACGACTGTTGCTTCCACTCATTCGGGTCCATTAAACCGTCCTTCTACTAGCTCCGGTATGGACAATTTTAATTCTTCTGCCTCTTCGAATTTATCTACGATGCAATGTGAATTTTGTTTCAAACGTGGACATCAAATTGCCGATTGTTTTACAAAATCCCAGATTGATAGTAGGAAAAACGTCAAATGCATTAAATCAGGCGGTTTACCGTCATGTGTGAAAATCAGAGTAAACAATATTGAGTTTGAGGGGTTCATTGACCCGGGCTCAGACGTTTCCCTGTGCTGTTATAAATATTATTTCGCCCATTTCAGGGAGGAGGCCCAGCCCTGTTCTCTTGTTCTGAAGGGCATTGGACCTGGTAGTGTTGTTGCTTCGTGGTGCTTTTTTGGAGCTACGTTTGTCACCGGTCAAGAATTGAATATCAAATACTTTGTGGTCCCTGATGACTCAATCGATTGTGGATTCTTAATAGGCCGCGATATTTTTGTAGACCCAACTTTACAGTCTTTTACTGATTGTAATGGGACCATTATCAAAAGGAGGCAGTTGCCAGGTGTTTACAGAATTATGGATGAAACTAGTTCTCCAGAATTAACCATTACCGTTCCACAGGAATATCGTGATTCCTTGTTGCGCCTCCTGGAGAATTATAAGGGTATGATGACCACTGGCAATCGCGTTACTCAAGTCAACACTGGCGAGTTGGACATTCATTTGGATAAGGATGTCGTGGTAAACCGTGGTCCTTATCGGTTGTCTCTTGAGGAAAAAGCGGCGGTTCGAGATATTATTGCGGATCTTACAGAAAATGGGATCATCAGAGAGAGTCAATCACCATTTGCTAGCCCTATTCTCTTGGTTAAAAAGAAAGACTCTTCATACAGGATGGTAGTGGATTATCGCGAACTTAATCGTCACACCAAAAGAAACTCGTACCCAATTCCTTTGATCGACGATCAGCTGGACAGGTTGGGCAAAGGTCAGTTGTTTACTAGTCTTGATATGTCCTCAGGATTCTTCCAGATTCCAGTCCATCAGGACTCAGTTGAAAAAACCGCCTTCATAACACCTGAGGGTCACTACGAGTTCTTGAGGATGCCTATGGGGCTCGCCAATGCGCCTGCTGTTTTTCAGCAATGCATCAATAGGGCGCTTGGTCAGTTGCGACATACTGTTGCTCTAGTTTATATTGATGATGTTTTGGTCCCTTCAAGAACTGCTGAGGAAGGCTTGGATAACTTAAAACTTGTCCTTGATGCACTCCAGGCCGCAGGTTTTTCATTAAATATGAAGAAATGTAAGTTTCTCCAACGCTCCGTGGAATATCTTGGACGAGAGGTCTCTGGTGAAGGGATTCGCCCTGGGGAGGGTAAAGTTCAGGCTCTAGTTACTGCACCAGCACCTACCAATGTTAAACAAGTACGTCAGTTCATGGGCCTAGCCAGCTTCTTTCGGAAGTTTATTCCAGAATTTTCATCGCGAATGTCTTGTGTCACATCACTGACAAAGCAAGGTGTTTCATTTGTTTGGGGCCCAGAACAGGAGGCTGCTCGTCAGTATGTTGTTGGACATTTGACGAAAAGACCGGTTTTAGCTGTTTTTGACCCTGAGAGGCCTACTGAATTGGTTACTGATGCAAGCAGCATAGGTTTGGGTGCTGTTCTTTTGCAATATAACAATGGTACAGTTTGTGTCATTGGGTATTACAGCAGACGAACTACGAAAGAAGAATCGCGGTATCATTCCTACGAGCTGGAAACTCTGGCAATTGTGCAGGCATTAAAACACTTTCGTGTTTATCTGTTGGGCATCAAATTCAAATTGGTGACGGATTGCAATGCAGTGAAAGCCTCAGCTACAAAGAATGATTTGCTTCCTCGGGTTGGACGTTGGTGGACATATCTCCAAGATTTCAACTTTGAGATTGTTTATAGGAAGGGTTCCTCTATAGCTCATGTGGATTTCTTCAGCAGAAATGTTGTTGAGGGTCGCGTTTTTCGGGTGACTCCGCAAAAATCTTGGGCTTACGTTGAACAGAGGAGTAATGTTGAGGTTCGGAATATGATTGCTGCACTACGCGAGGGGCGGTTGGACAGAAAGCAGTTTGTTGTGAAGGATGGTCTTCTGTATCGCCAATTGATAGGGCCCAACAATGAGGTCAGTTTACGCTGGTTTGTTCCACGTCATAGTCGGTTGGGATTGCTACGAATTTTTCATGATGAACAATGCCATGTGGGGCCTGACAAGACCTTGGCTTCTATTGAAACCCATTTTTGGTTTCCCCGAATGCGTGCTTTTGTGAAAAAATATGTGAGCCATTGTTTGGTATGCAAGGTCCACAAATCCAGAACAGGCCCTCTTCAAGGATTTATTCACCCTCTCCAGAAACCGGTTTCAGCATTCCATACATTGCACATGGACTGTTTGGGGCCTCTGCCTGTGACCACTGGTGGGCTGAAATACTTGCTAGTTATTGTTGATTCATTTTCCAGGTATTGCATCCTGAGGCCCTTGCACTCAGTGAAGGCTGACGAAACAAAAAAAGAGTTCCTTGATGTTTTAGGTTTGTTTGGCACTCCAACAAAGGTGTTCACGGATGCTGGATCGAATTTCAAAAATTCGAGCTTCCCTAAATTTCTCGAGTCTCTGAACATTGAACATCATTGTGTTACTCCTGATTTGCATAGGGGTAATGGTCAGGTGGAACGGTATATGCGAACCATTATGAACCTCTTGCGTGTGGAAACTCAAGCCAAGACCGAATGGGCAGGTTCTGTCTGGAAAATTCAGTTGGTACTGAATAGTACTGTGCAGAAGTCAATTAGCTGCACGCCACTTCAGTTGCTGATCGGTGTCAACAACGGTACCCCTCTCATACGAGCTCTGTTACGTGATTTGGATGGGGACATCAGTCCTTTACGAAATCGCAGACTGGACGTTCAGAGAGCTGCTGCTCTGACTAATGATGCTTCTCATCTTTCAAGCAATGTCAATCTCAGGAGGCGGGATTCCATTCAGTTTAAAATTGGTGACTTCGTGGTAATGCATAGGGACTCCACAATGCATAATAGCAAATTTCAATACCGTTTTTTGGGACCGTACGAAGTCAAGAAATGCCTGGGAAATGGACGGTATGAGCTGAACAAGGTTGGATCTACAATCGTCACTAAGGCAGCTAAGGAACAACTGCGTTTATGGCCCCCCACATGGTGTCTCTACAGCGATATGGAGGGTATATTGGACTTCATGGAAGGTGATCCAGACGATCCCGATCTCCGCCTCGTCTTCTGAAGTGTAATGGTGTGTGTTCAGTTGTGTTTTCATCTTGTGTTGAGTAACATTTTGGTAACATTTGGTAACATTTTGGTGACATTTGGTAACGTTTTGTGTTTCTGTTTTCTTCTGTTATACATATTCGTACATGGTCCTCTTTCTGAGAGTTAAATATAGTTCATCTTGTGGAATGCTTGTTTATCTTGCAATTCCTGCCCTTAACGATGCACGGTACATTTTTTGCCTGCAGACAAGCAACTCTTTTCATAATGTAATATTGACCCATGGGGACGTTGGACTGCTGGTGCTTATTGATTAAGCCTTCTTTTCATTTGAAATTATCTAACGTTGTAACAAATTGGGTCGGTAATATTTATATTTTCAACGATGATTGTGGTATTTGGGTTGAACTTGTTGGTATTTTGGTTAAATTTGTTTGTATTTTGATTAAATTTGTTGGTGGTATCACGAACGTATTTATTGGGGTTCAGGAATTAGGACAGAAATCCTCACAGCAAAGAGTTTTGACATTGCTATGCTTTTGTCATTTGGTGGTGGTTTTGTTAATGGTCTTCTCAGCAAGATGATCATATGCCCGCAAGACATGATGACCTTGGAGTGATTGGATGGTTTGATGTAGACTGAAGATTTTATGGTTTTGGTGAAATGGCTGTTGTATTGTATTTTTGATAACTGATTGTTGGTGACCTGAGATCCTTAGATTCAGGTAGATTGTGCGGCCAGAAATGCTGGGCACAGTCGGTGTGAATGGTTGGTGACCTGAGATCCTTAGATTCAGGTAGGTTGTGCGGCCAGAAATGCTGGGCACAGTCGGTGTGAATGTTTGGTGACCTGAGATCAGTAGATTCAGGTAGATTGTGCGGCCAGAAATGCTGGGCACAGTCGGTGTGAATGTTTGGTGACCTGAGATCCGTAGATTCAGGTAGATTGTGCGGCCAGGAATGCTGGGCACAGTCGGTGTGCGTGTTTGGAGTCCTGAGATCCGTAGATTCGGGTAGATTGTGCGGCCAGAAATGCTGGGCACAGTTGGTGTGAATGTTTGGTGACCTGTGATGACTCTGACGTAAGGTAGATGATGTCTGCTTTTGTTTGAGATCTTCTGATTCAGATATGCCATCAATTGGAAATGGTTTTGAGCAGTGGAGGGGACATACAGTAATGATTTACGATGGTGCAGATGTGGAAGTTGGTAATGTGGTATGTATACTTTTGGATTCTTTATTTTGTAACTTTATTTTGTTTGTTTTGGTTTTGTACACCTTTTGTATTTTGTTTGATTTGGTTTTGTTGTTTTCTCAAGCTTCGAGAGCGAAGCGTGGGTCAGGATTGGCCGTGATAGTTATTATAATGGTATTTTGAATTGGCCGCGAGGAAGCAACCCCTACGCTATGTGGACTGGCTAATAAAAGGCTGTGATTGGAAGGTGCTGCCCTCTGCCCCCCCCCCTTCAGCTCGCTGGAAGGAACGGACGGGGGACAGGCAGGGTGGACGGAACAGCGCGAGCCGGATTCACGAGTTGATTTTGGGGTCGTTTCTAATTTAAATCTCATTTAAATCTATCAACATTAAATCGTTTCTAACAGTACCGCCCACAGCAAACGCAGAATAAATTCCCACAAAATCAGAGCTCTGCTCATCGAAATTCATCTAATACTTTCCAAACATCTAAAACACCTTTCTGAAATAGATATGTGGGTGTCGGGATCGTAATGAACTGCACGCCATTCCAAGCTAAACTGATTTATTGCTACTGAGTTGTCGATTGATACTACTATCAATCGATTGTAACTACATCGATTCGACAGATCGAGAATGATACACCATCTCAGTCTTCCCCCCCTTATAAAAGTGTCATAAAATGTAAAGAAAAATATATAATCGTGTGAAACATCATTTTGTTCAAAAATAATTGCTACGTAATTCCATAAGGTTACATCCAAATTAATACAACTTCACTTAAATTAACAATTATTTTATCTTTTACATAATACCGACATAAAGAAAGAACTTAAAATTTCAACTCTTGAAAATGCCACTACAACAATACGAATTTCAAAATATCTTATCAATAATAGTCAGATATAAAACATAGTAGGTTAACCTCTCTACAGGTTCAACAACTCTTCCTGACCTAGTTGTATTAGCAATCTTTGTAGAAGATTGATTTTTCGGTGGAGCATTATTTTTTTCAATGTTCTGTGTCCCTATACCTGACGTTCTTTCAGTTACTGCGGGAGAAATTAATTCAGAAGATTCCCGGGATGCTTTTTCAGGCGATTTTACCTGAGTTGTTTCTACTGGAGTGAAATTATCAAAAATGGGATAGGGTTCGGGCGGACTTAGGTTTGTTGCGGGTTTTTCGGCTTGCTCCGATTCCGCATAGAAGTCGCCAGACATAATAATCTGATCTGCATGGCGTTTCAGAATTCGCCCATCCCCTGTTTCGCACAAGTATAAGTGGGTTCCTATCTGTTCAATTATTTTTGATTGAATCCAGCCTCTTCTGTTAGGTCGAGTGTAATCCCAAGCGTATACTGAATAATGAATTTTAAACTCTCTAACAGTAGGTAGTGGGTTTCCTATTATTCTTTCCAGGAAACTCCTTTTTTGACTTGAAAATTTGGTCGAACCTAGTATTAATTTTTCGGCCAAACATCAAAAAAGATGGTGTTTCGCCGGTAGCTATGTGAGGGGTATTTCTATAATAATACAGAAATC
Organism: Leptopterna dolabrata; assembly: GCA_954871275.1. Lineage (NCBI taxonomy): Eukaryota > Metazoa > Arthropoda > Insecta > Hemiptera > Miridae > Leptopterna > Leptopterna dolabrata. Next base: position 50,366,256 of record OX940982.1, read on the forward strand.
TGTGCAATCGCGCTTCAAAGCCTTTGCCAGTATTGTCGCGCTGCATTTTCGCAAGATATTGTTTGAGGGTTTTAACAAAATTTTCGGCTAAGCCATTACTGGACGGATGGAAAGGAGGCGAAGTCAAATGTTGGATTCCATTCTTCAGACAAAAATCGGAAAACTCTTTAGAGCTGAAACAGGTTGCATTATCAGACACCAGGCATTTAGGTAGTCCGAAACGGGAGCATACTTCGCGAACTTTGTTAACTGTATTCTGAGTATCCGCATTCTTAACTTGAAACACCTCCGGCCACTTACTATACGCATCTACCACTATCAAAAGCATATTGTTATTGAATACTGGGCCGGCGTAGTCTAGGTGTGCCCTTTCCATCGGCTCCGTGCACTTTGGCCAGCTATTAGATTTCACCGCAGGTGGATCTGATCTCTCTGCCAAACACTACTTGCAATTTTTAGTTATGTTTGAAATTTCCTCATCTAACCCAGGCCACCAAAAGTAGGAACGAGATAGCAATTTCATTTTAGTAGAACCCAAATGAGAACCGTGCAATTCTGCTAAGATAGAAGGTCTCAATTTTTCAGGTATAACTACTCTATATCCCCACATGATAACCTCGTTCTCTATAAATAGTTCTAGTTTTCTCCTGAATAGTGGTCTTAGGTCATCGTTCACTGAATCGGGCCATTGTGTCAACAAGTACCTGTATACCTTGCTAAGTATAGGATCCCTCCTAGTTTCTTTTGGTTTATTATTCTGTGAATAATACACCTATGTAATCGCTCAGCAAAAAATTGTTATAACACCCCCTCAAAATTTTTTCTTTTCCGTTTCAAGGTACGTAGATTCCAAAAATGCAATGTCCGTCCGCCGTACGCCGTCCGCCGTCCGCCGTACGCCGTCCGCCGACGTGTACAGGCTTCATTTTCGGTCTAAAAAATTCGTTCTTTCGCACACATGCTCCATTTGGGCCCTAGTTGTGTCCCGAAACTTTTCAGCCCGATCGGAATATACCCAGGGGTGTTATGAGTGAAAATGTGTATAAAAATAGGTACTTTTTGCGTTTTAGCAACATGTTGGTAACATGAGCTTTTAAGGTATCGTTTTTCATGTTTTTGGGGACGAGAAGACCGAATATGAATTCGATTTTGACCAAAGAATAGAAAATTGAGGTTCTACCAGATGTTCAGCTCCCGAAATTGATTTTTTATGAGTCAAAAACCTGGGAAATCGTTTGAAATCACCATCAATTTGTATAATAACACTGGAAAAAGTGTCAACAGGTGGATCAAGACGATTAAATGGTACTATCAATGATCAGAGATAATTTATTTAAAAAAAAAAGGAGCGTACCTACTTTATTCGAGTTTTGGGGGCCAAAATTAGTGGAAACCACCAGAGATAGCCATTTCAATTATTTTGTATGAAAAAAACAATAAATAAACAGCTAACATCTCTGTAGGTAGGTATGTCCAATGGAATAATAAACCCTTGTGACAAGGACTTTGCAGCGTTTTTATGCTTTTTAATCTGCGGGTGCCCAACTGGGATAAATTCCTCTACGAAATTTAAATAATCCTCGTTCATTATCTACTTCCCCTTCTCCTTCGATTGGAAGTCTAGATAGTCCGTCGGCCATATTTTTCGCACCCTTTACATATTCTAATTTGTAATCAAAATTGGATAGGAACAACGCCCATCGTTGGAGGCGTCCAGATGCTATTTGTGGTATACCTTTATTTACACCAAGCAACACTAAGAACGGTCTATGATCGGACCTAATCGTAAATTTATTTCCCATTAGATAATCATAAAATTTTTTGCAAACAAAATATTATATCGCTAATGCTTCTTTTTGAACTGTTGCATATTTCCTTTCGGCCTGGTTAAGTGTTCTAGACGCAAAGCTAATGGGACGCTCTTCACCTGATGGCATTCTGTGCATTAAAAGTGCTCCCACACCGTGACCAGAAGCATCGCACTCCAAAATTATATCTAAGCGGGGATTAAAATGAACTAAGGTTCTATCAGATGAAACATCTTGTTTTATGTTTGTGAATGCCTTCTGACAATCATCAGACCATACGTATCTAACGCCTTTTTTTAATAAGTCATAGAGCGGGGCCAATTTTAGCGATAAATTTTTTATAAAGCGACCATGATAAATATGTTACCATTCCCAAAAAGGCTTTCAATTCTGACGTATTTTTGGGTATTGGTGCTTGGGCGATCGCCTCTACTTTGGTCGGGTCTTTCCTCAACCCTGTTTTATCTAATATATGACCTAAAAATTTTAGTTCCTTTTGGAAAAACTTGCACTTTTCTCTATTCAATTTGAATCCGGCTGCCCTGAGATTAGCTAAAACCTGCCTTAGATTCTTAGCATGTTCCTCCACAGAACTTCCAGTGACCACTATATCGTCTAGTAGACATGCGACCCCTTCACAACCCTGTAAGGTCTTGTCTACCTCACGTTGAAACAACTTGCATGCTGGTTTTATTCCGAAAGGAAGTCTATTCACCTTGAAAATTCCCTTCGGGGTACTCCACGCAAGCAATAAAGAGGTTGGCTCATCTACTTCAATTTGATTGTAAGCGGAGGAAAAATCTAACTTACTGAATAATTTACCATTTTGTAAACAATGCAAAATATCCTCTATTTTAGGTACTGGATGCGCTACATCCTCTAGAAAATCATTAATTGTCACCTTATAGTCTGCACAGACTCTCACCGTATTGTTCGGTTTCAGCACCGGAACTAAAGGTGTCCCCCACTCGGAATTTTCTACTTTCTCTATAACCCCCATGGTTTCAAGCTTGCCTAATTCCACATTCACATCCTCCCTGAATGCGTTGGGAATAGACCTAGGCTTACAAAACTTAGGCTTTACATCAGGTTTCATACTTAGATTAACCTTACAGTACTTGTAGCATCCAAGGCTACCGTCGAATAAATCAAGAAATTCGTCAACAATTTTGTTCGCTAATTTATCTATTTCGCCAGCTTCCGATAAATGGTGTTGATCATCAATTATACATTTAATATTCAAAATTTTCATTAAATCTCTTCCAATTTATAGGTTTTTTTCCTCCTTGCACAACCAAAAATGAACAGTTTTTTACAGCCTTATTAAATTCTACACGAGCATTAATTTGAACTTTAGGTATTATTACTGTGCCGTCATACGCTTTTAATCTAACTTCCGTAGAGTTAATCAACAAGTTATTAAGATGTTTTTCATAAACATGATAGATAAAGACGAGCCGCTATCAATTTCGAATGACAAATTTTTGTTTTCCACCAATAAACTTAACAGAAAGGGCTTTATGGCCTCATCAACAATCATGGAATGATTTTCAGCGGTTAAATTTAAGAAACTATCTAAATCACTATCCGATTCCACATAATTATCACCCATGAATTTATTCTCACTGAATTTACAAGCTACAGCAAGATGTCCAATTTGTTTACAAATTTTACATTTATAAGATCGGTACTTACAATTTTTAAAATTGTGAAAACCTTTGCTGCAAGCATTGCAAACCCCCGATTGAGGTGTTGTTGGGTGCCCCTTCGTTCCTGCCGGCAGCTCCTTCCTTCCTCCCGGTCCCTCGGGCTTCCACTGGTTAGGTCTTTTAGCTGGTTGCCTCTTGGACTCCAGACGGTGGAGTTCGGCTGGTACAGATCCGCGCTGGTCTTGCAACGCTGACTCTTTTTTAACAGCAACGTCGTAGATCTCCTTAAGCGTTTTGGTCTCACTCTCCTCGCACACCCGATCGAGTACCGGACCCTTTTTCATGCCCGTCACGAACTTGAGTTTCACTATGTCGTTGAGTAGACTTCCGAAGTTACATTCCATGGCATGTCGTTTTACTCGAACGTACCAATCAGCCACTCGTTCAGTCTGCTCTTGTTGAAGTTGTTGGAAATCGATACGACTACGCCACACGGATGTTATCGGCGCGTATTGGGAACTGAGGAGATTACACAGCTCGGAATAGCTTTTGCTCTTTGGTAAGGCAGGGTCGCAAAGTTCTCGTATCACTTCATAAACACGGGGACGCACAGACGTGAGAAGCAACGATACCTTTCTCTCATTTTCTACATAATTTGCTTCGAAGTATTGTTCGAGCCTTTCGATGTAAGTCGTCCATCTGTCACCCACGTCAAACGTCGGAAGCTCGCCTAGAGCTTGACGATATACCACCGTGGTACTTCTGGGAGTTGTTTGCGCTGGAGGTGGATCGCCGGGCATGATGGTTGGTTTACGGTTCCAATAAAACTATTCAAACCTTTTAAAAGTCGAAAACTCTCCAACCCGGGTATGAAATCACTCACAGCTATAACACTGCACACTCGCAAACTAAATGGTTTTTTACTCGTCGCCAGTTGAAATAGATTAATATGTGGGTGTCGGGATCGTAATGAACTGCACGCCATTCCAAGCTAAACTGATTTATTGCTACTGAGTTGTCGATTGATACTACTATCAATCGATTGTAACTACATCGATTCGATAGATCGAGAATGATACACCATCTCACTTTCCAAGGACAAAACCCCGAGAATCAAGGTTTCGCTCCCCGTGCTTCCAGCACGATGAAACCCACGCCGATGTCCTGGAAGACGTCAAATACCAACTTCCATAACATGGAAAACGTAGGAGACCCGTCCGAAAATTTAAACTACGAAACTGAACCGTGTGAACAACACGAGTCTCAAGAAACCCAATTCGAGGGAGAACCCCAGGAAACACAATTCAGGCGCGGATCCAAGGGGGGGGGGGGGGGGGGTCACAGGGGTCATGACCCCCCCCAGAATCAGCCGGCATTTCAAAAAGCAGAGCTGAACGAATTGTTCACAAACGGAGCATTTCCCTCTGAGAAGAGCGTTTTACAAAATGCTTGTTTCTGGCGTTTGCCAATTTTGGACTTATCCGGGTCTTGTTGAGGGGGAACCCCTCAAATAAAAGTGATAAATATTTACGAGAAATTCTATAAACAAAACATTATTGCAATTTGAATTTTAAATTAAAAACTGATTTGGCCACATGGTCTTCTCAATTTTGCTTCATATACAACTGTGTAAATATTTACCATAAAACATCCGTCAAATTGAAATTCCAATGTCCTCGCCACTAATTATACTGTAATTTCTAATTACACAAACGGTAGACAGTGTTAAAAAAACTGAAAACAAAAAAGAACTCTAAAAAATCTAAAAAGATTCGATCAAAAATGTCAAAATTAGTGGAATATAATCGTACACTTGGTCCTACCAATGTTACTTTATATACAATTATGTCAATAAATTTACCTTGGTATATACGTCAAATTACACCTTGTTTAGTTCTTCTTATTTTTGTTTATTATTATCTTGTTTTTGTTTCGTTCTCGTTTTCTTTCCTGCCAGATTCAGTAAAAACGATACTGAATTCACTGAGATCAACAATAGATTGTTGTGGTTTCAATGTTTTGATTTGCAAACTCTGAAGTTAGCTACGCTGCCATAAAATGCGCCAATTTGTTTGAAAACACATTAGGACACTTTTTTAGAAGAAAATTGAAAATAAATACATTTATCAGTTAAATAATTAATAGATATTGAAAAATATTTTTTACATAAACAATGAATTTTATAAATAAATACAATTAATTTTGTAAGTAGACAAATTGGACGAGTTTAGGCATAAGGTTGAAAATTCGGTTTGTATTGTTCGTGTGGTTATTTTGTTATTTTTTGTTATTTTTTATATTGTTCTACCCTGTGACCCCCTCCGGGAAAAAATTCTGGATCCGCCCCTGACACAATTTGTAGTAGAGAATAATTTTTTAGGGGAACCAGGCCTCGAAACGTTGGCTCTGAATTAGAACCAACAGGTATTGTAAATAATGTACCCCAATATCATTTAAGTAATCTAGATAGTAAGACCATTTCAGAGCTACCTTATATTCTTGTTCCTAGTTCTAAGTTGAGGATTTTGGTCGACACAGGCAGCACAAAATCCTACATCAACCCCGTCATTGCCGAACAATTTTTCAAAGACAAATTTCTCCCAGAAAATTTTGAGGTGCGAACCGCTCACGGTTCGTCACGAGGAAAATTTACAACTCTTGTCCCCTGCGGAGAATTTTTCAAGCAAAGGAACTTAAAACTAAAATTCAACGTTTTCCAATTTCACCAAAAATTTGATTTACTACTAGGACTGGATTGCCTTAAAACTTTAAAAGCGTCCATTGATCTGGAAAATAACGTATTGAAAACTCCCAAAGTCGAAATCCCATTGAATTATTCAAGTACTAACGAAGCAGAAATCCATCTCATCAATAGCAGAACTGTCCAACAAGTAAAAATTCGGGTAGGGAATCTTGAAAACGGCGACGCTGTACTACCGTACACGAGGATTGGAAATCTAGAAATCCCCGAAAGTTTAATTAGGGTCAAAAACTCTGAAACATACGTAAAAATCCTCAATCCATCAGAAGTAGACTCCAGTGAATGTCGAAGAAATAGGAGAAATCCCAAATCCCGAACACTTTGAAACATTAAACAACTTTTATGAGGAAAATTTCGAATTTAAATTTGACACTTCCAAACTTCGCCTAGATCACATGAGTGAGGAAGAAAAATCGGGAATTCTAAAACTAGTGACCAAGTACTCAGATATCTTTCATCAAGAAAATGAACCCCTCTCGTTTACCCACCACGTGAAACATCAGATTCGGACCTCTGACGAAATACCGATTTATGCCCGGAACTACAGGTTCCCTGAAATCTACCGTCAAGAAGTAGATCGGCAGATTGAACAAATGCTTGCCGAGGGCATCGTCAAACACTCCGAAAGCCCCTGGAACGCTCCGATTTGGATCGTTCCCAAAAAGGCTGATGCCAGTGGGAAGCCAAAGTTCCGAGTGTTCATAGACTACCGACGGCTGAACGAGAAAACTCTGGACGATAGGTACCCGCTACCACAGATCTCAGAGTTACTAGAAAAACTAGGCCGCTGTCAATACTTCAGTGTGATTGATTTGAAGTCGGGTTTCCACCAAATCGAGATGGACCCGGACAGTAGAGCCAAGACGGCATTCAGCACTCCCAATTACCACCTGGAGTTGACCCGTCTTCCGTTTGGTCTAAAGAATTCCCCTGCCACCTTTCAGCGGCTCATGGATAATATCCTGCGTGGAATATCAAACGAATTCTGTTGCGTCTACTTGGATGACATTATTATATTCCGTGTCTCCTTAGCTGAACACTTAGCAAGGCTTGAAGAGGTTTTCAGACGGCTCAGGAAAGCAAACCTCAAGATTCAGCTAGACAAAACAGAGTTCCTTCGGACCGAAGTCGCATATTTGGGTCATGTAATCACCCCCGAAGGCGTAAAGCCAAACCCGGACAAGATCAAGGCAATTCTGAATTACCCCATTCCTTCCACCTCAACCGAAATTAAATCTTTCTTAGGCTTGCTAGGCTATTACCGAAAGTTCATAAAGGACTTCGCTAAAATCACAAAGCCAATGACCAGCTGCCTCCGTAAAGGGAGCAAAATCGATGTGAACTGCCCTTACTACAGGGAATATTTTGCAAAATGTCAGATGCTCTTAACCAACGAGCCCATTTTGCAATACCCTGACTTTCAAAAACCTTTTAGGCTCACTTGTGACGCGAGTAACATCGCGGTTGGTTGTGTATTGAGTCAGTTGACAAAAGGAGCCGACCTCCCCTTAGCCTATGCTAGCAGGACCCTAAACGACACCGAGAGGCGTCTGTCGACCATCGAAAGGGAACTCCTGGCAATAGTGTGGGGCGTGCAATACTTTCGGCCCTACTTGTTTGGGAGAAAATTCAAAATTCTGTCAGACCACAAACCCCTCCAGTGGCTTTGTTCAATCAAAGAGCCCAGCTCCAAATTATTTAAATGGCGCACCAAACTGTCAGCCTACGACTTCGACATCGAGTACAAAAAGGGCCAACTTAACACAAATGCCGATGCTCTGTCGAGAGTCGAACTTCTCAATAATTTGGAAGACGAAACAAACGACCAAACTGACCCCGACTATGAACCAACTAGTGTCGAAATAGACGCGGCTATAGACGAATATGTTAACGAACTGACTCCAAATTCACGTAAATTTCTAGACGAACTTGCCCTGAACTCACTAGCAGTACAGCCTGATCAAGACACCTTGTCCAAAGTAGCAGATTTAGACTCCGATGACGAGGGATCGAACCCCACTAGTACCTACTGTTCACTCAGACGTAATGGGTCACGCTATCGTAACAATCACAATCAAAGAAGACCCGGTAAACATTTGCAAAAACCAGATAGTAATCGAAATTGCCCAAACCCCCACCGATCAACCAGTAGAGACACAAAAACTATTCAATGACAAAACCCGAATAACCGTCCAACTCACAAAGCAAAATTTAGAAAAAGAAACTATAAAATTTGTCAGAGAGTATAATATTCAACCTAAAATCAAATATGGAATCTATTTCACTGAAGACATCTACCCCGAGTTCGTATCAATAATGACGAAAAACTTCACTTTTTCCGAAATTACAATGACTAAGTACACCAAACTGTTAAAGGACATCTTGGAAGAAAACAAAAGGACGGACATAATCAAAAAACACCACGAAGGTATTACAAATCACCGAGGGATAGACGAGTGCCACCTCCGATTGAAGAGGGACTTTTATTGGCCCAACATGAGGGAATCAATTCAGAAGTTCATAAACAACTGTGAGCTCTGCGTAAGGTGCAAGTACGACCGAGCACCCCTAAAAGTCAAATACAGTGTGACCCCTACGGCCTCTCGCCCACTAGAGACCCTTCACATAGACACCATGACTCCAGACGGATCAAAATTCCTAACACTCGTTGACTCATTTTCACGTTACGCTCAGGCCTACCCCCTCAAATCGGCTAACGCTATCGATGTAGTCGATGCCCTTCTCCAGTACTTCAAACACCATGGCACTCCCACCAATATCGTTACTGACAATGGTCCAGAATTCCAAAATTCCCTTTTCCGAGAGTTTATGCTGCTCCACAGAGTCACTATCCACTGTACGGCCTCCCAACATCCAGAGTCCAACTCTATTGTAGAAAGGTTCCATTCCACTTTGATAGAACACTATCGTATTCTATCACTGAGACCTGAATACAAGAAAAGCTCCAGCAGAGTAAAAGTGGATTACGCGATCGTCGCGTATAACAACTCCATCCACTCGGCGTCCAAACTCACACCGTTTGAACTACTTTACGGACACATCAAACAGTCAACCTTACTAGAACTCGATACCGACCGAATTCTAGCGAACAACTATCTAGATGCCCATCGCGAAAGAATGAAAGTGTTATATTCTCAAATGCAAACAAAATTCCTTGAAGACAAGACTAAAATTATCGAAAAGTTAAATGAAAGTCGGGAAGAAGCCCCTCCAATTCCTCCCGAAGTTTATGTGAAAATGGTCCAGAAACAAACTAAAACAAAACCCAAATTTAATAAGGAAATAATCAAAACCGTAAATCCTGAGCTAAAAACCGCACAAATTGTTCCTCGCCACCACAACACCAAGGAAAAAATCCATCTAATAAATGTACGCCGCCCCAAGAAATTCGCAGAAACCACTGCAAGCGCTTGGGACGAAAAGTTAAACAAAGCTTAGTACAAAAATTCGGACTTCGGCTCACCCGAGATGACGTGCTAACCCTCAAAGGCAAAAATTGGTTCGGCGACCAGGTAATCAAATTCTACATGGAACTGATCGACCAGAGAAGCAGAGAAAATCAAAATTTCCCCAAAACCCATTCTTTCAGTATTTACCTATACCAATCTTTTGAAAACCGCGGTTACGAAGCAGTTCGTAACTATACCAGGAAGACCGATATTTTTGCAATGGACCTGATTCTCTTTCCAATATTCGAGGAAGCCCACTGGCGACTAGTCGTCGTAAAAATCCTATCAAAGGAGATCATTTACTTCGATTCCCTCAACAAGAATCATACCAAAATCCTAGACAATGTAAAATCCTACTTAGTTCAAGAGCACCAAACGAAAAAGGCTTCACCCTTAGAAGTCGATAGCTGGAAAATCTACGCGTATCCAGAAACTCCCCAACAAACAAACGGTTTTGACTGTGGGGCCTACATGTGCCAAATTGCCAATCTCATCAGTGTAAATGAACCAATAGAAATTAACCCTAAAGAAATACTCTCTCTACGAGAAAAGATCTGTTACGAGATCCTAAGGTCGGAATTAATCTGAATTTTTCAGAATCATCCCTTTCATTATCCTCCTGACTTCCGCATCAGGATCAGAAATCAAGAACATTACAACAAATCCCGGACTATTGACCAGCTCACTCGGACCCGCACGAATCGTCAACGGATACCATTCACTGACACATTACTACGAACTGACAGAACTTATCAAAAGGATAAAGAAACTAAAAAATACTTACGTACGTACCTTAGCAGACCTAAGCGACGAAAAAACAGGATTCGAAAATACAGAACTACTAAGAACCAACATTAACGCTACGATCGATTTAGTTGAGGGAAAATTAGATGACATTCACCTCCCAATCTCCAACCGATCTCCCACATCAAGTAGATCGAAAAGAGGTCTAATAAATGGTCTAGGGTCAATAATCAAATTCGTCTCAGGAAATCTCGACTCACAAGATCAAGATCGATATGACAAAATTATTAAACATTTGAAAAATTCACAACAGGATCTACAAAGTCAAATTCACGCTCAATACTCAATAAACGAAGCGATTCAGAAAAACTTCAACAGGACTATGGAAACGATTGCCAATAACAGAGAAATGAAAAATGAGCTAACGTTTTGGAAAATCCGAAACCCTCAGTACAGTCACCTCGACGAGGTTCGATCCATCCTCGAACACCAACAAGTAGTATTCAACTTCCTCCTCGATGTAGTTCAGGATATCGAAAATTCAGTAGTAGCCTGCAAATCCGGAATTCTACACCCCAGCATAATTAGCTCTCACCTCTTGTACCAAGAACTATCAGAATTGTCAAAATTCTACGGAAACAAATTTCCCGAATTTGAGAATCAAAACTTCTTTGAAATTCAGTCGCACCTCCGCGTTAGATGCTATGTAGGCGTCGAAGAAATTATATACTTCATTGACATCCCTATCATGGACCCCGTCCAATACATTCAAAATCATCTGGAACCTCTGCCGACCAAAGTCGACGACGAATTTGTGACTATTATACCAGAAACAAAATATTTCTTAAGTTCGAACCAACGAGTCCTCCCGCTTACGGAAAAGTGCCCACGAGTTGGCCATATGTACCTTTGTCCAAATTATTTACTATCCCCCTCACAACCAGAATGTGAAATTCAATTCGTGATTAATAGCGACACTTCCAAATGTAAATTTTTATTAAATTGGCTACAGAAACTAACCAAGTAAAATTACTATTAGAAATAAATAGGTACCTCCTGTATTTTCCTAAGGGTGATACTATAAGCATAGTACACAACTAAGGAACCGATACTACTACATTATTTGGTATTTACCTAGTATCTCCAGGCAAACAGCATTTATTGTACAGAATCAAACATTGTTTGCTCCCAAAAACGAGCTAGCTGGGAAGCCACTCATTATTGGAGACGTTTCTTTAAAGCTGAATAAAAACCAACTACCGGAACGAATATTGAATCTAAAAGAACTGAATTTGGACTCATTAAATGTACAAGATCTTAAGCATATAGCTCAATTAGAAATTCTGAGTTAGGTATGTTCGACCTAGTATTTGGACCATTTTATTGTACATTGTTATATCAAGCCTAATACTGTATGCGGTATACCAATATGTTAAGTTAAATAAGAAGCAAACTATTTCAGGCCAAACTTAGATCAAAAAACGCTGCAAAGTCCTTGTCACATGGGTTTATTATTCTATTATTTTATTGGTCTACAGAAATGCTGGCTGTTTATTTACTGTTTCTTTCATGTAGGTAAAATAATTGAAATAGCTATTTCTGGTGGTTTCCACAACTCTTGGCCCCCAAAACTTGAATTAGGTAGGTAATACGCTCCTTTTTTTTTTTTCAAATTACCTTTGATCATTGATTGTACCATTTAATCGTCTTGATCCACGTGTTGACACTTTTTCTAGTCAACTTAATAGTCAACTTAATTATACAAATTGATGGTGATTTCAAACGATTTCGCAGGTTTTTGACTCATAAAAAATCAATTTTGGGGGCTGAACATCTGGTACAATCTCAATTTTCCACTCCTTGGTCAAAATCGACTTCATATTCGGTCTTCTCGACCCCAAAAACATGGAAAACGATACCTCAAAAGCTCATTTTACTACTATGTTACTAAAACACAAAAAGTACCTATTTTTATACACATTTTCATTCATAACACCCCTGGGTATATTCTGATCGGGCTGATAAGTTTCGGGACACAACTAGGGCCCAAGTGGAGCATGTGTGCGAAAGAACGATTTTTTTAGACCGAAAATGAAGCTTGTACACGTGATACGGCGTACGGCGGACGGACATTGCATTTTTCGAATCTACGCACCTTGAAACGGAAAAGAAAACGCTGCAAAGTCCTTGTCACATGGGTTTATTATTCTATTGGACAACCTACAGAAACTTTGGTTGTTCATTTATTGTTTCATTCATATAAAATAATTGAAATAGCTATTTCTGGTGGTTTCCACCAATTTTGGCCCCCCAAAACTTGAATTAGGTACTTGTTTTTTTTCAAATTATCTTTGATCATTGGTAGTGCCATTTAGTCGTCTTGATCCACGTGTTGACACTTTTCCTAGTGTTATTCTACAAACTGATGGTGATTTCAGACGGTTTCCCAGATTTTTGATTCATAAAAAATCAATTTTGGGAGCTGAACATCTGATACAACCTCAGTTTTCCACTCTTTGGTCAAAATCGACTTCATATTCGGTCTTCTCGTCCCCAAAAACATGAAAAACGATACCTCAAAAGCTCATTTTACTAACATGTTACTAAAACACAAAAAGTACCTATTTTTATACACATTTTCACTCATAACTCCCCTGGGTATATTCCGATCGGGCTGAAAAGTTTCGGGACACAACTAGGGCCGAAATGGAGCATCTGTGCGAAAGAACGAATTTTTTAGACCGAAAATGAAGCCTGTACACGTGATACGGCGGACGGCGGACGGCGGACGGCGTACGGCGGACGGACATTGCATTTTTGGAATCTACGCACCTTGAAACGGAAAAGAACAAATTTTGAGGGGGTGTTATAAAAATTTTTTGCTGAGCGAATACATAGGTGTATTATTCATAGAATAATAAACCAAAATGACTAAGGGGGGACGAATTACCTAAAGTACTTATGCTGACGATATCCTCAATTGTATCGAGTCACTACGGGACGCCGATTCAGCAGTACGAATGTTATAAAGGGAGCCTGCGAGCCCCGACAGTTCAGTCTTCTGCCGTAGCTCATTCTGTCAGTACCTTTTCCCACTTGTGTTTAAAGTTGTGAATGATTGTAGTTCATTGAATAAAGCTTTTTTAAAACACGCTTTATCCAACATCCTAAGAAAATTTGCATGTATGTCGTTAAAGTGCAGAGAGAGGAAGAGTGTGGTGGAGGAGTGTGGTGCGTAAGGTCTAGTGTAGGTTCCCATGTAAAACACTGCAAATTATTACACAACGGTTTATTATTTACCTGTATAGATGCCTCTGCGTGGATCACTGTTTTCTGTTGTCAGTACCTAGGTACCCTCGTGCTCCCCCAGGAAAGCCCTAAATCGAGTACTGGAGCCGGCCCGGGAATCGCAGTTTTATAAAACTGCGCGGGATTCAATATTTCAATCATTAATTATAATTAATGATTTAATTATTGAATGACTGAATAACAACAAATCAGTATTTTTTGTTATTCATGAAACATAACATTTGTTCAGTCACAAAAGTACCTATCAACAAATTCCAAAAGAGCCATCATTTTGGTTTATTATTTTCAATAATGAACCATTGGAATCAAGCATGAAAAAAAAATTCTTACCACCCCTCAAAATTTGATGGTTTACGTTTCAAGGTATGTAGAATCCAAAACTGCAATAAAAATATTTCTGTCTGTCCGCCGTACGCCGTACGCCGTACGGGCCACTTTTCTTAGTTACCATGAAAAAAAAATTGATGAAATTCGGGTTATAGGTTCCGTTCGGGGTCTAGTTGGTCCTCGAAGCTCGACGTTACTGTCAGTCATCTCTAAGGGGTTCAAAATAGGGGTTGAAATTTTCAAAACGCCTATACCTTTTTTTAGGTGAATCTTTCTACGGTTTTAAATAGTTCTTGAACTTACGAGTTTTTTAAGACCACCCGGAGCATTTTACGTACCTCCGTGCGTTCACAGTAAGGCCCCGAAGTTTGCACCCATAGGTATTTTCGACTCCAGTGTGAATGAAATTGTATACATTCAAACCAAATCTCGTTACCAGGACGCCCCGACAATAGGAAATTAGCCGGAGATAAAATCATTGCTAGGGGCCACCTGATTATATTGGCGGAGTATGAAGTCGAGTTGGTTGTTCTGTGATATTATTTCATTTGAAAACGCTGCAAAGTCCTTGTCACATGGGTTTATTATTCTACTGGACATACCTACAGAAATGCTGGCTGTTTATTTATTGTTTCTTTCATGTGAAATAATCGAAATAACTATTTCTGATGGTTTCCATTAATTTTGGCCCCTAAAACACAAATTAGGTACCTACGCTTTTTTTTCAACTATCTTTGATCATTGGTAGCGCCATTTAATCGTCTTGATCCACGTGTTGATACTACTTCCAGTGTTATTATACAAATTGATGGTGATTTCAGACGATTTCCCAGGTTTTTCACTAATAAAAAATAAATTTTGGGAGCTGAACATTCGGTAGAACTCAATTTTCCACTCTTTGGTCGAAATCGACTTCATATTCGGTCTTCTCGTCCCCAAAAACATGGAAAAAGATATCTCAGATGCTCATGTTACCAACATGTTGCTAAACCGCAAAAAGTACCTATTTTTCCACACATTTTCACTCATAACACCACTGGGTATATTGCGATCGGGCTGAAAAGTTTCGGGACACAACTAGGGCCCAAATGGAGCATGTGTGCGAAAGAACAATTTTTTTAGACCAAGAATGAAGCCTGTACACGTGATACGGCGGACGGCGGACGGCGGACGGACATTGCATTTTGGTTTATTATTCTGTGAATAATACACCTATGTATTCGCTCAGCAAAAAATTTTTATAACACCCCCTCAAACTTTTTTCTTTTACGTTTCAAGGTGCATAGATTCCAAAAATGCAATGTCCGTCCCCCGTACGCCGTCCGCCGTACGCCGTCCGCCGTCCGCCGTATCACGTGTACAGGCTTCATTTTCGGTCTAAAAAAATCGTTCTTTCGCACACATGCTCCATTTGGGCCCTAGTTGTGTCCCGAAACTTTTCAGCCCGATCGGAATATACCCAGGGGTGTTATGAGTGAAAATGTGTGTAAAAATAGGTACTTTTTACGTTTTAGCAACATATTGGTAACATGAGCTTCTGAGATATTGTTTTCTATGTTTTTGGGGACGAGAAGACCGAATATGAAGTCGATTTTGACCAAAGAGTGGAAAATTGAGTTCTACCAAATGTTCAGCTCCCAGAATTGATTTTTTATGAGTGAAAAACCTGGGAAATCGTCTGAAATCACCATCAGTTTGTATAATAACACTGGAAAAAGTGTCAAGACGTGGTTCAGGACGATTAAATGGCACTACCAATGATCAAAGATAGTTTAAAAAAAAAAGAAAAAAAAGAGCGTACCTAATTTGTGTTTTGGGGGCCAAAATTAATGGAAACCATCAGAAGTAGCTATTTCGATTATTACGCATGAATGAAACAATTAATGAACAGCCAACCTTTCTGTAGGTATGTCCAATAGAATAATAAACCCATGTGACAAGGACTTTGCAGCGTTTTGGAATCTACGCACCTTGAAACGGAAAAGAAAAAACGCTGCAAAGTCCTTGACACATGGTTTTATTATTCTATTGGACATACCTACAGAAATGTTGGCTGTTCATTTATTGTTCCTTTCGTCCGCAGTAATCGAAATACCGATTTCTGGTGGTTTCCATTGATTTTGGCCCTTAAAAAACACAAATTAGGTACGCTCTTTTTTTTTCTTTTTTTTCTTTTTTTTTTAACTACCTTTGATCATTGGTAGTGTTAATCGTCTTGATCCACTTGTTGAAACTTATTCCAGTGTCATTATACAAACTGATGGTGATTTCAGACGATTTCCAAGGTTTTTCACTCATAAAAACATTGAAAACGATACCTCAAAAGCTCATGTTACCAACATGTTACCACAGCACAAAACTACAGAAACGTTGGCTGTTTATTTATTGTTTCTTTCATATAAAATAATTTAAATAGCTATTACTGGTGGTTTCCACTAATTTTGGCCCCCAAAACACGAATTAGGTACGCTCCTTTTTTTTTTATAAATTATCTCTGATCATTGATAGTACCATTATTTAATCGTCTTGATCCACCTTTTGACACTTTTTCCAGTGTTATTCTACAAATTGATGATGATTTCAGACGATTTCGCAGGTTTTTGACTCATAAAAAATCAATTTTGGGAGCTGAACATCTGGTACAACCTCAATTTTCCACTCTTTGGTCAAAATCGACTTCATATTCGGTCTTCTCGTCCCCAAAAACATGAAAAACGATACCTCAAAAGCTCATTTTACTAACATGTTGCTAAAACGCAAAAAGTACCTATTTTTACACACATTTTCACTCATAACACCCCTGGGTATATTCCGATCGGGCTGAAAAGTTTCGGGACACAACTAGGGCCCAAATGGAGCATGTGTGCGAAAGAACGAATTTTTTAGACCAAAAATGTAGCCTGTACACGTGATACGGCGGACGGCGGACGGCGTACGGCGGACGGACATTGCACTTTTTGAATCTACGCTCCTTGAAACGGAAAAGAAAAAATTTTGAGGGGGTGTTATAAAAATTGTTTGCTGAGCGAATACATAGGTGTATTATTCACAGAATAATAAACCAAAAGTTTGAGGGGGTGTTATAAAATTTTTTTGCTGAGCGAATACATAGGTGTATTATTCAACGAATAATAAACCAAAATGATGGCTGTTTTGGAGTTTGTTGATAGGTAGTGAAACTTGAACAAACGTTGGGTAAATTATTACTATACACGATGGTAAATCATTACTCAACGGTAAATTATTACACAACGGTTCATTATACCATCTACGTAGAAGGGGCTGGAGTTTGTTGGTAGGTACTTTTGCAACATTTTTCACTCCTCATCAACAATTTCTTTTCAGAACTTCATTATGTGTGTTTCTTTTTGTTAGGTACCTACTGTTTGTCATCGGCAGAATTATTTTAGCAACATTCAACTCGTGATTTAGGTAGGTACCTAGTAACGAGTACGGGGTTAGGTACTAACCTACGGAGGGTCTGCGATCTACATAAAATGTATAGAATAGTACATATTATTATATTATATAGACGGGTTATCTATACAGAGAGCTGTGATCTGTAATAGAAGGGTATTCTGTACAAAATAATAAACCGTTGTGCAGGGATTTGCAGCGTTTTTTTTCTTGCTCGATTCCAATGGTTCATTATTGAAAATAATAAACCAAAAAAATTTCTGTCTGTCCGCCGTACGCCGTACTGGCCACTTTTCTTAGTTACCATGAAAGAAAATTGATGAAATTGGGTTATAGGTTCCGTTCGGGGTCTAGTTGGTCCTCGAAGCTCGGCGTTATTGTCAGTCATCTCTAAGGGGTTCAGAATAGGGGTTGAAATTTTCAGAACGCCGTAGCTCGAAAACATTCGATAGAAGGATGTTCGGACGTAGGTACATAAACGCCCGAAGTAGTGCGTCTAGTGTCCGCTCGAGCGCTAGCTGTGGCTGGCGGGGTCGATCAGATCATGAGGTACCTTTTAGGTCTTAGAACGAACAAATATAATTGTGCTTATATTAATAAATTGCAGAAAGCATCACGTCAGCCATAGGCGGTGCAATTTCGGTCTGTCGGTTCGGAGTTATGAAATGCGTTCTTTCGTGTAGTTCTTTGATTTTTCAAACCTGAGCCCCTCTCGAGCGGCAAGATGGTAGCTCCTCCGAGAGAGAAAGTTATAAGAAGAAATTTTTAATGCGAACATTGTTATCTAAGTCGATCGTTTTTCTCGTTCGTTCAATAAACCAGTTCAAGTGAAGTTCCGTAGTGTTTTTCATTCCTGAACAAACATTTTTGGTGCCGAAACCCGGGAATTTTGCGGAATAGCTGAGTTCATTCCAGTATTTCGCGTTTGTTCCTTTCGTTCATTCGACGATGAGTTCCAACGCGGTCATCTCCGTTCGTGGACTGGAGATCTCAGCCGAAGTCATCAAGAGTTTTAAGGCCAATCAAAAGGCGCTTTATAAAACACTCTGTTCATGGGCAACTAAAGCCCAGTCGTCGTTGAAGATGTCACAATGTTCCAAGGAGGCCCGATCACGTGCGGGCGATTTAGCGAAAGCTGCTGACGACCTGTTCTCGCGGATCGAATCCGCCGATTTCGATGGGGACGTGAGTGAATCGCTTTTATCCCAAGTAGCCGATCTGCAAGTGGCGTTAGAGATAGGACTACCCACACCGACTTTGAAGCCTTCAGGATGTTTTTCGGAAAGTTCTAACGATCGGAGCAAACTCACGTTCGATGCAGTAAAATACATGAATGTTATGCTGCCTACAGTTCCATTGTACGATGGGGACATTACGAATTTCGCCTTATTTCGTGGTTTGTACGATCGAGCGGTTCACAATGTACCGTACCTACCGGATGAGATTAAATATCAGGCGCTAGTTGAGAAGCGGCTCGTTCGCCCCTTACTAGTTACCGTTCTGATGGATCGGACTATCAGGCTCTTTATAACGCCTTGATCGCGGATAATTCCGGTCGGTATCGTCTCGCGCGTCGATCCTTTTCGAATCAGAAATTCGTACCTACTATCAAGAAAGCTGACGTGCACCAGTTGGAAGCGTTCCTGAGTGCGGCCAGGGCTTGGATCCGTTCTATGGAAGAGGTTGAGACACACAATCTTGCTTCGTTCCTGCTCTTTGAAGCTCTCTTCGCGCGCATCGACACCTCGCTGGGCGATAAATTTAATCGCGAAGAAATGGAGATTGAGGATGTTGTTCCAACTCATCATAAACTGCTGGAGTTTCTAGACAAGGAGCTCAAGATCGCTCAAATGATCCCTTCGACCTTTCAGGGTTCATTCGATCGTGATAAAAACCCAAATTCGACTCAAGGGCAGGCCCATCGATCATCCCCACCTCTTCGTTCCTTGAAAACTCAGAAGGATTCCCTTTGGCTCCAATGCCATTATTGCAAGGATCATCACTACCTTTATCGAGCACAGTCACCACTGGTTACGAGCACACCGGCCCTCTGTGAGATCAGCTTGTGTGAGTGGGCCTCGGAGGGGGTCGGGGGCTCAGAGGTGGCTGACCCTCTGTTCCGTTCGGCTAGATCTTTTACCGATTGCGAATGAGGCTGCCCCACTGGATGGGATCGGGCCGATCCTCCGACCCGTTCTGTCCGGAGTGATCGGTCTGATCCCTCCAGGGGGAAAGATGCTATAATAATCAATCCTTGTTCAAGTCACACTGAAATATTCGTTCGTTCCAATAGGGCCCGTTGCATTGATCATAATAACCTATCCGGTCCACCAGGTAGGATGTTCGATCGTAAGTTCCCAGGCAGTAGCTCGGCTGCCACTTTAGGTAGGCGCATGTTCGTACCTAGGACCACTGAGGAAGGGGGCCCCACTCTGTTGAAACCTTGCGGTGATATACCCAGGAGTGGAGCTTCCCATTGCACTACTCAGCTGGTTAGTTCTAAGTTAGTTCCTAGAAGTCCCTCTTGTTTTGTGCAGCCTTCCCCAGTAGGTGTTAGTTCAGGCGCACACGACGAGCCTCGACCGTCGAACGTAGCGAGAAACCTTCCAGAGTCTCATGCGTTCAGTAGTAGGGAAACTAATTTCCGGGACCAAGTTAGTTCAGGCGCTCAGCTAGTGGCGGGAAGTTCTCTTCCGGCGCTAGGTTCATTATCTAGATCATGTCTTAGGCATCCACGATCAGGAGGCTTAATACCTACCGCACTCGTGCGTGTGTCCAAAAGGGAAAAAACTAGGGGCCTCGTGGGGCGCGCTCTCCTGGACACTGGGTCTGAGGTAAATATAATTACACTCAAATTCTGTCGAGCGCTCAAATTGGAGGTCCTCCCCTCAGAACGACGCATAGTGGGAGTAGGGGGAAATTCACACTCTGTTCCAGGATTCACTTCGTTCGGACTGTTCACACGTTCAGGTAGGCACATTCCAGTCACCGCCTTTGTCTTAGACGAGGTGACAGCTCCTATCCCATCTAGCAGTTTTTCTATCGAACAGTGGCCCCATATCTGGGAACTAGGTTCTGAGTTGGCTGATCCGAACTTTTATACTAGGGGTGAAGTTGACCTTTTACTAAGTGCCGATCTGGTCATACAACTCATAGAAGGGGAACGCGTACCTCCGGTGGGCAACTCACCATGGTTATTACGTTCTGAAGTAGGCTGGTTGGTGCTGGGTCGAATTGAAACACGGAAGGGGCAGATAGTGAAGTTCGGTGATAAGAATCACCTTCAGTGGTTCATTCCAACCGAAGCCCCTAGTCAAGTTTTTCCCTTCAAGTCCGAAGTTAACGCTGGGTTCAGTCCCACTCTAGTAGGTACAGTTCAGCCGGAATGGAAGGACGTTCGGTCAGTTGAATATCGTAAGTGGGGCATTCAGGACAATATTAGAGCATTCCGACAAACTTTTGTTGGTGGCAGTGTACGAAAGGGAGAACGTTCAGGGGTGGCCCCTGCTCCACCGAAGGAACGTCGTTCTCCTCCCCCTCGTTCAGGAGTTCCACTTTTTCACTCCAAGGGTGCTCTGTTAGAGCCGGTACGTAATTTATTCTCTGTAGTGCCCCCACTGGAGTTCTCATCAGTTAGTCCACCTTTGTTCAGCTTGGTTTCAAGGGGGGTAATACCTAATAAGGTGAATTTTGGATCCCTATGTTCTGCACACATACAGGTTCAGAGTTCCGTTCATGAAACGGACGTCCTTCTGAAGCGAATGTTCGAAATTGAGTCAGCTGAGGAGGTGGAGCCTTGGACACCTGCTGAGCGGGAGGCAGAGAATCTCTTCTTAGATCAGGTGCGCAGGGACGGTTCAGGTAGGTACACTGTTCCATTGCTTCTCGCACAGGATCGAAATTCGATAGGTCATTCTCGATCGATAGCCCTACGGCAACTTTATCGATTGGAAAGTAAATTTAGGCGAAATCCTGATCTTGTTCCACCGTATAAAAAGTTCATGCATGAGTATGCCACTCAGGGTCACATGAGACCTGTCGATCCCCCGGGGCCGGGTCTCGCTCACTACTATATGCCTCATCATGCGGTTCATCGTCTAGGGGATCCAGCAGATAAAATCCGTGTAGTTTTTAATGCGTCGCAGCGGACGGCGAATGGGCGATCATTGAACGAAATTTTACACGTAGGTCCAAAGTTACAACCGGACATTTGCAACATTCTCCTCTGCTTCCGCTCGTTCCCCTATGTGTTCATTGGCGATCTTAAACAAATGTTCCGCCAAATTTTACATCCTAGAGAGAATCAAGATCTTCTCCGTATTGTTTGGAGAGATTCACCGGATGACCCTGTTCAGGATTTGGCGCTCTGTACAGTCACTTATGGTACGGCTCCAGCTCCGTTCCTGGCAAACCGGACGTTGAAACATTTAGCTGAGACTCAGGCCAAAAACTACCCCAGGGCCTCTCTAGTTCTACTCGAGCAAACCTATGTGGATGACGTTCATGGAGGAGGTGCCACGATCAAAGAGGCACGTGAGATTAGGGACGAACTTGTTGCTCTGGTAGGTTCAGCGGGTTTTGAGATGCGGAAGTGGGCCGCTAATAACCCCGATCTGCTTCAGGGGATTCCCCAAGATCATTGCCTGATATCGGGCGAAACAGTGGACTTGGATCCCACGGAAGGCCCGCCCCTTAGAATGCTAGGAGTGGCCTGGGACCCTCGTACTGATACGTTCTTCTTTAGTACCAACTACACCTGTTGTTCGAACTAAGAGGGAACTGGCTAGTGAGGTCGGTAGAATTTATGACCCAGCTGGCTGGGTCATGCCAATTTCGGTCTTCGCTCGAATGATCCAGCGTGAGGTGTGCCATGCACGTTTCGACTGGGACGATCCGCTTCCCCTCTCCTTAGTCACTGATTGGTCGAACATTGCTAGATCTATCGATACCCTCTCAGAGCTGAAGATTCCTCGTCACATTCATGTTTCTAGTCCCATTCAGTGGTTAGTAGGTTTTGCGGACGCCTCTGAAAAGGCATACGCAGCTGTGATTTATCATGTTTGCGCGCAAGGAGGTTCATTTGTGACCCGGCTAGTCACCGCTAGAGCTCGAATTGCCCCCATAAAGCAGGAATCTATACCTAGGCTAGAACTGCTCGCTTCCGAATTACTAGGAAAGACCATGAACAAGATTCGGCCACAATTCGCTCATGCTCAATTGGTTGCGTGCTCTGATAGCACAATCGTTCTGTCCTGGCTCACAGCCGACCCAGCTCCGTTATGGAAAGTATTTGTGGGAAACCGGGTAGCCAAAACTCTCTCTTGTTTGCCCCAGGAGCTTTGGTTCCACGTTCAGACGCAGGACAACCCCGCCGATATAGCATCTAGGGGAGCTCTGCCCAATAAACTGGTCAAGAATGAGCTCTGGTGGAATGGTCCCCATTGGTTACGCTCAGACCGGTCCTTGTGGCCTATCCGCAGAATTCGGCCCGACCTCAGTCAAACGAGTGTGGCTGAGGAGATCAGAACGGTCAGGTCGCATGCCACCGCTCTGGAGACGACTGATGAGTTGGAGGAAAAATTCAGCTCATTCGGTCGGCTTAGAAGAGTGGTTGCCTGGATCTTACGTTTTGGACGAAACTCCCGCGGTCAAAGAGATAGGTTCGGGAGCGCCGGTCGAACCACTTTCAACTGAAGAGTTGCGGGCAGCCGATCTCGTTTTGGTAAGACGTGCTCAAAGTCGACACTTTCAGGATATTCATTCTGCCTTAGACCGTTCCACTCCCCGTACCAAGCTCATGAGACAACTTGCTGTATTTCGATCACGAGAGGGCATCATCAGAGTGGGGGGTCGTTTGGAGCATAGCAGTAGCGCATTTGAGACCAGGCACCCAGCACTTTTACCCGCCAAGGACCCTATCACTCAACTTCTCATTCGTCAGGCTCATGAGAGCTGTTTGCATGTCGGTCCGAGGGCGACCCTAGCTCACCTGCGTACGAAGTTCTGGATTATAGATGGTCGGAATGCGGTCGCTAGAACTCTCGCAAAGTGCACCCGCTGCTTTTCAATCAAGCCCATATCCTTTCAACCAGAAATGGGTCAGCTCCCATCAGGGCGGGTTCAGGGAACGTTCACATTCGATCAGGTCGGTATTGATTACTCCGGTCCATTTTCGGTCTCCGTAAGTGGTCTCCATGGGGCACGAAAAGTAGAAATGCACTTGGCCGTGTTCGTTTGCTTTGCCACCAAGGCGGTGCACTTAGAAGTAGTTATGGATCTGAGCACCGACAGTTTTCTGCAGTGCCTGGAAAGATTTATCGCTCGAAGAGGGGTGCCCTCCGTCATTTGGTCGGACAACGGTCGCAATTTTTTGGGAGCAGCCAACCTCCTTAGGAACATTAGGATTGCGCTGGAGACGGGCGTATCGATCACGCTTGCCGAACGTTTGGCTGCTAGGGGGGTGAGCTGGAAGTTCATACCACCAAGGACTCCTCATTTTGGGGGGTTATGGGAAGCTGCAGTCAAGTCAGCAAAGCGACTTATTAGGGTGAATTTGCGCGATCATACGGTCAATTTCCAAATGTTCAGCACTATGGTGGCTAAGGTCGAGGCCATCCTTAATAGTCGGCCTCTTGTGTTCCAATCCGCCTCGCCGAATGATATTCTCGTTCTTACACCACGTCACTTCTTGATTCAAAGACCACTTACTGCTCTCCCGGAATCTGAAGGCTGCCTGGACTCCAGCTCGCGCCTTATTCCCAAATGGCGGTTTGTGAACCAGACCGTACAAGGCTTCTCGAAGAAGTGGAGTAAGGAGTACCTGCTTGATCTGCAGGCACGGGCCAAATGGAATACTCCTGACCGACCCCCTGTTTTAGGAGATGCAGTGTTGATCATGGACGATAATCGTCCACCGCTCTCTTGGCCCATGGGCGTGATTACCGATCTTCGCGCTGGTTCTGATGGTATTGTTCGGGTAGCCAAAGTTAGGTCCACCAATGGAGAGCTGACACTTCCATTGGTCAAGCTTTGCCCCATGCCCAAGGAGCAGTCCGAATGACGGGCGTCATTGGGGGGGGGGGGGGGGGGGAGGATGTTCGGACGTAGGTACATAAACGCCCGAAGTAGTGCGTCTAGTGTCCGCTCGAGCGCTAGCTGCGGCTGTCGGGGTCGATCAGATCATGAGGTTTCTTTTAGGTCTTAGAACGAACGAATATAATTGTGCTTATATTAATAAACTAGCCTGACCGCTCGCTTCGCTCGCTATCCGAGATTCGCTGTACGCAGTATCGTGGAACCAACAAACGACGGAAAAATCCCATAGCCTACTGGGTATTTGTGCCCAATTTTATTAAAATCCGTCAAGCCATTCAGGAGTTGACCATGGTCGACCATATTTCCGCTATGGTCAGGGAATTAAAAATGCGCCTACGTTCAACTTCGGAGGCTACCGGATATTGGTGCCAAATTTGGTCGATATCCGTTGAGCAATTCGGGATTCGACCATGGAGGGGCCTATGGATGCGCTATGGTCGACCGCGGGGGTAGTCCGAAGGGTCGATCGTAGATAGAATTTCACGTAGATTACGAATACGCGATAAAAAATAGGGGTTACCATTTCAATTAACGAAGTTGAATGGTCGACCATAGTTCCGCTATGGTGAGGGAATTAAAAATGCGACGTTGCACAACTTGGGAGCCTACTGGATATTCGTGCCAAATTTGGTCGATATCCGTTGAGCAATTCGGGATTCGACAATGGAGGGGCCCATGGATGCGCTATGGTCGACCGCGGGGGTAGTCCGAAGGGTCGATCGTAGATAGAATTTCACATAGATTACGAATACGCGATAAAAAACGCTGCAAAGTCCTTGTCACATGGGTTTATTATTCTATTGGACATACCTACAGAAAGGTTGGCTGTTCATTTATTGTTTCTTTCATGCGTAATAATCGAAATAGCTACTTCTGATGGTTTCCATTAATTTTGGCCCCCAAAACACAAATTAGGTACGCTCTTTTTTTTCTTTTTTTTAAACTATCTTTGATCGTTGGTAGTGCCATTTAATCGTCCTGAACCACGTCTTGACACTTTTTCCAGTGTTATTATACAAACTGATGGTGATTTCAGACGATTTCCCAGGTTTTTCACTCATAAAAAATCAATTTTGGGAGCTGAACATTTGGTGGAACTCAATTTTCCTCTCTTTGGTCAAAATCGACTTCATATTCGGTCTTCTCGTCCCCAAAAACATATAAAACGATATCTCAGAAGCTCATGTTACCAATATGTTGCTAAAACGTAAAGAGTACCTATTTTTACACACATTTTCACTCATAACACCCCTGGGTATATTCCGATCGGGCTGAAAAGTTTCGGGACACAACTAGGGCCCAAATGGAGCACGTGTGCGAAAGAACGACTTTTTTAGACCGAAAATGAAGCCTGTACACGTGATACGGCGGACGGCGTACGGCGGACGGACATTGCATTCTTGGAATCTATGCACCTTGAAACGTAAAAGAAAAAAGTTTGAGGGGGTGTTATAAAAATTTTTTGCTGAGCGAATACATAGGTGTACTATTCACAGAATAATAAACCAAAATAGGGGTTACCATTTCAAATAACGAAGTTGACCATGGTCGACCATAGTTCCGCTATGGTCAGGGAATTAAAAATGCGACGTTGCACAACTTGGGAGCCTACTGGATATTCGTGCCAAATTTGGTCGATATCCGTCAAGCCATTCAGGAGTTGACCATGGTCGACCATAGTTCCGCTATGGTCAGGGAATTAAAAATGCGACGTTGCACAACTTGGGAGCCTACTGGATATTCGTGCCAAATTTGGTCGATATCCGTTGAGCAATTCGGGATTCGACCATGGAGGGGCCCATGGATGCGCTATGGTCGACCGCGGGGGTAGTCCGAAGGGTCGATCGTACATAGAATTTCACGTAGATTACGAATACGCGATAAAAAATAGGGGTTACCATTTCAATTAACGAAGTTGACCATGGTCGACCATAGTTCCGCTATGGTCAGGGAATTAAAAATGCGACGTTGCACAACTTGGGAGCCTACTGGATATTCGTGCCAAATTTGGTCGATATCCGTCAAGCCATTCAGGAGTTGACCATGGTCGACCATAGTTCCGCTATGGTCAGGGAATTAAAAATGCGACGTTGCACAACTTGGGAGCCTACTGGATATTCGTGCCAAATTTGGTTGATATCCGTCAAGCCATTCAGGAGTTGACCATGGTCGACCATAGTTCCGCTATGGTGAGGGAATTAAAAATGCGACGTTGCACAACTTGGGAGCCTACTGGATATTCGTGCCAAATTTGGTCGATATCCGTCGAGCCGTTAGGCCGTGGGAAGACGGACAGACAGACAGATAGACAGACTCACTCACTCACAGAGATTCGTTTTTATAATATATAGAGATTGCAGCAAGCATCACGTCAGCCATAGGCGGTGCAATTTCGGTCTGTCGGTTCGGAGTTATGAAATGCGTTCTTTCGTGTAGTTCTTTGATTTTTCAAACCTGAGCCCCTCTCGAGCGGCAAGATGGCGTAGCTCCTCCGAGACAGAAAGTAATAAGAAGAAATTTTTAATGCGAACATTGTTATCTAAGTCGATCGTTTTTCTCGTTCGTTCAATAAACCAGTTCAAGTGAAGTTCCGTAGTGTTTTTCATTCCTGAACAAACAAAGGGTATGGTTTTTTTACGTTATTAAATTTATCTTGAGCTAAACTATTTTTTGAGACCACCCGGAGCATTGTACGTCCAGCCGTTCGTGTGCACCAAAAAGCTTCGTCAACACGATCGTGAATCAAGTGGTATAAATCCGGCCGGGATTTCATCACTAAGGAGCACCTGATTATAATCAAGGATGGGTGTATGAAGTCGAGTTGGTTGTTCTGCGATATTATTTCATTTGATAAGTGATGGACTATTGGATTTAGTTGGTAGGTACTTCTGAAACTTGAACAAACGTCGAAGTATTTTTGAGGGGTAAATTATTACACAATGGTAAATTATTACACAACGGTAAATTATTACACAACGGTAAATTATTACACAACGGTAAATTATTTCATAACGGTAAATTATTAGGTACACAACGGTAAATTATTACACAACGGTTCATCTACCAAGAAGGGGCTTGATTTTGTTGATCGGACTTGAATAACCGTTGAAGTATTGTTGATGGGCAAGTTATTACACAACGGTTCATTATACATGACCACGAAGGTAGGTATTGACCACAGAAAACAGTGATCTACGCAGAAGGGGCATCCATTTCACTCCACATCAACAATTTTCCTTCAGAACTTCATTATTTGCGTTTCTTTTTGCCGTTCTAGTTACTGCTTGTCATCGACAGAATTATTTTAGCAACATTCAACTCGTGATTTAGATAGGTAGCTTGTAACGAGTACGGGGTTAGTTACTATCCTACGGAGGGTCTGCGCTCTACATAAGATGTATAGAATAGTACATATTATATTATATAGACGGGTTATCTATGCAGAGAGCTGTGATCTGTAAAAGAAGGGTATTCTGTACAAAATAATAAACCGTTGTGCAGGGATTTGCAGCGTTTTTGAAATTTTTTTTTTTTTTTTTAATGCGTTTATTCATGAAATACAAATTTTGTTTTACCTTTACAAGTACAACTAAACACTACAACTCCCTGAAAGTAATCTTGTGCTGGGAGTTGGAGTCACGTACGAAGTACAAAGTAATTACTTATATCTACTATTAGGAATAAAACGCAATAAGAATAAGGGATAATGGGAACAATATACTTGAAAAATTATAGCAAGAAGAATAGAAAAGAAGAATGAAAAAAAAAATAAATAAACTTGAAATTAAAAATAAAATCACTCTCGAATACAAATGCTTCCTAACCTTGATTTATAGAGTTCTTTTAGTTTCTTTTTAAATATGGCCAATGACATCGGCAACTTGAATATAGTTGGAGACAGAGTGTTGAATAAATTTACACCATAATAAGTGAAAAATCTTTGTCCAAGCGAAGTATTTCGACGAGGCAAAGGCAAAGTAAGTCTATCGGATGATCTCGTGTTATTTTCAGAAATTGAGAAATGACCAGAGAGATACATTTTGTATACATATATTAATATTGTCTGTTCGAACAATTCATGAAATGGTAAAACTTTCATCTCACGAAAGACCTCCACTGACGGAAAATCAATAGGCTTTCTTAACAAAATTTTAATTAAGCATTTTTGAGTTACGTAGAGCAACTGAGTCCTTGTTCTATATGCTGATCCCCAAGCAACTATACCGTAGACTAGTAATGATTGTGCTAAAGCCAAATATAAAATGAAATAGTATCACAGAATAACCAAATCGACTTCATACAGTCATGCGCGATTATAATCAGGTGTTCCCTACCAATGATATCTGGGCCGGATTTATACCGTTTCATCCACAATCACGTTGACCTTGACAAAGCTTTTCGATGCAAACGAACGGCTGGACCTACAATGCTCCGGTCTGTCTCAAAAAACTCTTAGTAACACACCCTTCTACTGAAAGTTTTCGAGCTACGGCGTTCAGAAAATTTCAACCGCTATTTCCAAAGACTGAGCGCACCGTACAGCCACAGGAAGACTGTTCAAAAGCCCCCCCCCCCCCCCCCCCCCCCCCACCATTATCAACTGGCTCATGGTTCGACTGGAATGTGATGGGATGCTGAAATTGTTAGCTCCCTAGTGGAACTACCCGGGCAAAACAAAGAACTTACATATTGGGGGAAGGCTCTAAACACAAAACATGCTCCACGTACTTGAAGTTACGATATCAGATTCATTCCAAGAAGGTGATTGACATAAGAGGACACGTGGCCATGGGGTTTCAATTTAAAAACTACCTCACACAAGAATTATTCAATCTGTTAAGGGAGTTAGGAATGTGGGACCAAATATAGGATTGAGCTATAATAGTTGAAATGTGGTAGAAGTAATGATTTGAACAAATGAAGGTGGATATGGAAAGGTGCACAAAATGCGAGATGTTTGAGGGAGTGTACAGATGCGTATCCTGAGCGGGAGATTTTCTTTACATGGTCATTCCAAATGAGTCTTGAGTAGGACACCAAGGTTTTTGACCGATTTACTGTAAGGAACAGAGGTACTTTTGATGAGAACAGGTGGAAAGGCAGCAGTCTCAACTTCAGTTTTATAGATGATAAAGGCATTACTCATCTGACTGTCTTCCGCGTACAGGTGCGATGAACAATGCAACAGAACATCAACCATGTCGTTGATAAAAATTGAAAATAGGAAAGGGCCGAGCACAGACCCCTGCGAGACAGCTGTCTGAAGAGGCAGCTGAGCCGACCTAACTCCCCCAGACTTAACAGCCTGGCTCCGACCCGTTAAATGTATCATTGCACAAGCGCTAGAGGAAAATCTGAAGAAGATGGAAAGTTTATTAACAAGCAAAAAGTGATTAATTGATCCATATATTATGCACTAGTTAGATCAAGTAAAATAAGTATTTTACACTGGTTGTACTCGATACCTACCCCTCCGAACATCCTCTGTTATTTTTGTAAGTGCAGTATCGCAACTATCTTTAGGAAACATAGATAATAGGTCATTGGCGTTAACAAACAGTACCATCATCTGTTCCAGTAGGCAGTGCTCAAAGCCTTTAGAAAGAGCAGAAAGAATGCTGATAGGTCGCATCTGGTTCAGCTTCTCGGGAGAGGATCACTTGGGGATCGGAACAACCAGCTCATCTCTCCAACAACTGGGGAAACATGAGCTGGTGATAGTAAAATTAAAAATGTGCAGAATGTACGTGGCAGTGATGTTTACACTTTTGATGATCAAATTTAGAGAGATATGAGCAGATCCAATTTTAATTTTAGACAGGCCATGGTGCAATTCAGCTTCAGTGGTGCAACGAAAAGAAAAACTGTTTTTCATGGGAAGGGTAGCTGTTGGGGTAGGGGCGGTACACTGGACGAAGTGATCATTAAAAGAGTCTGTACTGAATACATTCAGCTGCCTTGAGTCAGAAACAATCCCCAGCTTCTCAATTCTAGAACACAACTGATTCATTGATAGATCGGGCGTTAAAATATCACTGAAATCTTTACGTTTAGCTTTACGCAAAGTTGCCTTAAGCTAGGTTCACATGAGACGCAATTCCGGACGGTAGCCCGGTACGGCTATGCGTTCTGCAATGCTATTGGCCAACGCAAAATGGATTGTTTCAACGCAGTGCCTTGGATACTATATCAAAATCTCCAGATATTTTCCGCTGTCGGATGCGTTGCCGGATCTGCGCGGAGGTTACGCGCACACCTCTCTTGTTTGGTTGTTCAGCCATATTGAAATTCGACATTTATGTGGTTGATATTGCGGTTTCGAGTTCGAGCAATTGTTTGTTTTTTGCGATTGCATTTTGTTATGACTCCGCTGCCATGTGAACGCCTCTGCGGCAAAAATTCCGGCAAATGCGTTGCCGTGCCGGATTGCCGTCCGGAATTGCGTCTCCATGTGAACCTAGCTTTAGCTTTGTTCCGCAATCGTTTGAAATTTTCGTAATGGAGTGGGTCAAGGGTTTGACGACAAACAGAATAAGAAGTAGGTATCTCTGGATTTTAATACAGTTCGAATCTCAGGAGTGAACCACGAAGTGTAAGGGTGCTTAATACGAGTGCGTCTTAGGGGTGCTACCGAATCGAGAATACATAGAAAATTGTGTTTGAGAATTTCCATCATGTAATCAACATTCGTAGAACGCGAAATTCCGTTCCACGACATCAGTAAAGCCGCATTCTCAGTGTCCCCTACAGTGAAACTTCTCAATTTCCGAGAAACAGAGAAGTGAGGTTTAAATTTTAATTTATTAATTCGGAGGCAACAGAGGGTACCATGGTGGTGAGAAACAGCCGGAGTTGAGTAAGCTTTGAAGAGTTTAACAATTTCAAAATCACAATAAAATGATCACTGGTTGTGGCAAATTGCTTTAGCGCGTGAAAAGTGACCAGCACTCAAAAGAGTCATACCAAGGGCATTGCAAATGCCATCTAGCTTTTTAGAATTAGGAGAGGAACAGAAGTATTTATATTAAAATCACCCAGGATGACGCAGTTGTCATATTTATGAACAAAAAACGCTGCAAAGTCCTTGTCACATGGGTTTATTATTCTATTGGACATACCTACAGAAATGTTGGCTGTTCATTGGCTGTTCATTTATTGTTTCTTTCATGTGAAATAATTGAAATAGCTATTTCTGATGGTTTCCACCAATTTTGGCCTCCAAAACACAAATTAGGTTGGTACGCTCCCTTTTTTAGCGAATTTTCGAAGAAAAGGAAGCTATTGTTCTCGGTCCAAAATTTTTAAAACTCGAATTTCCGAAAGATTTTTATACCAAAATCCGTTTCAGACCATCCTGAATTCCCTGCCGAAAGACACCAAAAATTATATGTATATATATATATATTTATATATTTATATATATATTTATATATTTATATATATATTTATATATTTATATATGTATGTGTCATTCCAGACGATAACTCTCGAAAGAATCGAGATAAAAAGTTCAAATTTGCACGAAAAATCTGTCTTGGCAATCGACAGGCTAAGTTCGAAGATGAGCAGAATCGGGTCAGCCTAAGGGGGAGTTTTGGGGAGTTTTAGGGGGGGAAAATTACCCATAAATTCCCAAAATGAAAAAGTCTGACAAGTGACACCTCATTTTAAAGGTTTTTGTACGCTGAACACGATGGTGAAATCAGAATTGCGATATCTCATTCCATTCTCAAACTGGAGCACTTTGAAGATGAAGGAACGTGGTTATTTCTTGAGATGTTCTTCCTGGTTCGTCTGCTCTAATCTGATAAGGGAATGGGATATCGCAATTCTGACTTCACCATCGTGTTCAGCGTTGGAAAATCTACAAACCGAGGTGTTACTCGGCAAAAAATGGAACAAAAAATTTGTTATGTACCCAATACCTACTCTTCTGGTATTCAAAACATTTTTGATTTCCCCCTCCCCCTCCTTCCACCCCAAATTTTACTTTGCGTAAAACTACTCCTGTTTTAATTTTGTATGGTATCAAGTTGGGAAAACATTGGCCGAAAATTAATTTTCAGAAAATTTTAGGCGGAGGAGGAAGATGCCGAAAACTTCGAAAATTCGCTCTTATAGCCATGCTGCATGACTGTGGTTTTTTTTCAAATTATCTTTGATCATTGGGAGTGCCATTTAATCGTCTTGATCCACGTGTTGACACTTTTTCTAGTGTTATTCTACAAATTGATGGTGGTTTCAGACAATTTTCCAGGTTTTGGCCTCATAAAAAATCAATTTTGGCAGCTGAACCTTTGGTAGAACCCCAATTTTCCACTCTTTGGTCAAAATCGACTTCATATTCGGTCTTCTCGTCCCCAAAAACATAGCGAAAGATACCTCAAAAGCTCATGTTACTAAAACACAAAAAGTACCTATTTTTATCCACAGTTTCACTCATAACACCCCTGGGTATATTCCGATCGAGCTGCAAAGTTTCGGAACACAACTAGGCCCCAAATGGAGCACGTGTGCGAAAGAACGACTTTTTTAGACCGAAAATGAAGCCGGTACACGTGATACGGAGGACGGCGTACGGCGGACGGACATTGCATTTTTGGAATCTACGCACCTTCAAACGGAAAATAAAAAATTTTGAGGGGGTGTTATAAAAATTTTTTACTTAGCGAATTAGGTGTATTATTCACAGAATAATAAACCAATAGCTATTTCTGGTGGTTTCCACCAATTTTGGCCCCCAAAACTTGACGCTACTTTTTTTTTTCAAATTATCTTTGATCATTGGTAGTACCATTTAATCGTCTTGATCCACGTGTTGACACTTTTGGTTTATTATTCTGTGAATAATACACCTATGTATTCGGTCAGCAAAAAATTTTTATAACACCCCCTCAAAATTTTTTGTTTTCCGTTTCAAGGTGCCTAGATTCAAAAAATGCAATGTCCGTCCGCCGTCCGCCGTCCGCCGTACGCCGTACGCCGTCCGCCGTATCACGTGTACCGGCTTCATTTTCGGTCTAAAAAAATCGTTCTTTCGCACACATGCTCCATTTGGGCCCTAGTTGTGTCCCGAAACTTTTCAGCCCGATCGCAATATACCCAGGGGTGTTATGAGTGAAAATGTGTGTAAAAATAGGTACTTTTTGCGTTTTAGCAACATGTTGGTAACATGAGCTTTTGAGGTATCGGTTTCCATGTTTTTTTGGACGAGAAGACCGAATATGAAGTCGATTTTGACCAAAGAGGGGAAAATTGAGTTCTACCAAATGTTCAGCTCCCAAAATTGATTTTTTATGGGTGAATAACCTGGGAAATCGTCTGAAATCACCATCTGTTTGTATAATAACCCTGGAAAAAGTGTCAACACGTGGATCAAGACGATTAAATGGCACTACCAATGATCAAAGATAGTTTTAAAAAAAAACGTACCTAATTTGTGTTTTAGGGCCCAAAATTAATGGAAACCATCAGAAATAGCTATTTCGATTATTAAGCATGAAAGAAGCAATAAATGAACAGCCAACATTTCTGTAGCTGTGTCCAATAGAATAATAAACCCATGTGACAAGGACTTTGCAGCGTTTTTCTAGTGTTATTCTACAAATTGATGGTGGTTTCAGACGATTTCCCAGGTTTTTGACTCATAAAAAATCAATTTTGGGAGCTGAACATTTGGTACAACCTCAATATTCCACTCCTTGGTCAAAATCGACTTCATATTCGGTCTTCTCGTCCCCCAAAACATGGAAAACGGTACCTCAAAAGCTCATTTTGCTAACATGTTACTAAAACACAAAAAGTACCTATTGGTTTATTATTCTGTGAATAATACACCTATGTAATCGCTCAGCAAACAATTTTTATAACACCCCCTCAAACTTTTTTCTTTTCCGTTTCAAGGTGCGTAGATTCCAAAAAAAAATGCAATGTCCGTCCGCCGTACGCCGTCCGCCGTATCACGTGTACAGGCTTCATTTTCGGTCCAAAAAAGTCGTTCTTTCGCACACATGCTCCATTTGGGCCCTATTGTGTCCCGAAACTTTTCAGCTCGATCGGAATATACCCAGGGGTTTTATGAGTGAAAATGTGTGTAAAAATAGGTAGTTTTTGCGTTTTAGCAACATGTTAGTAACATGAGCTTTTGAAGTATCGTTTTCCATGTTTCTGGGGACGAGAAGACCGAATATGAAGTCGATTTTGACCAAAGAGTGGAAAATCGAGGTTCTACCAAATGTTCAGCTCCCAAAATTGATTTTTCGTGAGTCAAAAACCTGGAAAATCGTCTGAAATCACAATTAATTTGCATAATTACACTAGTAAAAGTTTCAATATGTGGATCAAGACGATTAAATTCTACCAATAATCAAAGATAATATGGAAAAAAAAAGAAAAAAACGAGCGTACCTAATTCGTGTTTTAGGGGCCAAAATTGTAGATATACAATAGCTATTTTTTTATGAGTAAAAAACCTGCGAAATCGTCTGAAATCACCATCAATATGTAGAATAAGACTAGAAAATGAGTCAACACCTGGATAAAAACGATTAAATGGCACTACCAGTGATCAAAGATAATTTGAAAAAAAAGAGCGTACCTAATTCAAGTTTTTGGGGCCAAAATTTGTGGAAACCACCAGAAGCTATTTCAATTATTTTACATGAAAGAAATAATAAATAAACAGCCAGCATTTCTGTAGGTGTGTCCAGTAGAATAATAAACCCATGTGACAAGGACTTTGCAGCGTGTTTTATACACATTTTCACTCATAACACCCCTGGATATATTCCGATCGGACTGAAAAGTTTCGGAACACAACTAGGGCCCAAATGGAGCATGTGTGCGAAAGAACGAATTTTTTAGACCGAAAATGAGGCCGGTACATACACTTGATACGGCGGACGGCATTTTTGGAATCTACGCATCTTGAAACGGAAAAGAAAAAATTTTGAGGGGGTGTTATAAAAATTGTTTACTGGGCGAATACATAGGTATATTATTCACAGAATAATAAACCAAAATCGGGCGATTTGAGAAGCACACCAAATCAACGTTTGCTAATGGGCAGCGATGCTGTTTCCCCTGCATGCATTCTCGTTCATGTTGACGAAGCTTTTCGGTGTAAACGAACGGCTGGACGTACAGTGCTCCCAATGGTCTCAAAAAATGCATTATATCGAAATCAAATAATTCAAAAACATTAACAAAAACCATACCCTTCTACTGAGTTTTCGAGCTACGGCGTTCGGGACATTTCATCCCATATTTTTCACCACTTAGAGATGACTGAATGTAACGCCGAGCTTCGTGGACCAGCTAGACCCCAAATGGGGCCTACAAACCTAATTTTATCAATTTTCATGCTAAATAAGGAAAGGGCGAAGTACGGCATACGGTAGACGGACAGAAAGGTTTTTTATTCGACTTTTGGATACTACATGTCTTGAAACCGAAACCTTCAAATTTATGAGGGGTGGAGTTTATTTATTTTATTTTATTATTTATTTATATCCTAAAGATCAGGCCGACTCCAGAGGTACATTATTGAAAATAATAAGTCAAAACCTGGTCTCCAAACCACAAGCCAGAATTTCGATGTTTAACGACAAAGCACTCAATCGTACCTTTGTACGGTTAATCACTTCGAAATCGAAGACATCATGAAACAAATTATTGGTATCGTTATGGTCAGTAAGGTTCAACTCCACCCAGCTAATGAGAGAAAATGCTGACTCCAATGACCAAAATGGAGTCAAAAAAGACGGATTTACCCTCAAAATGTGAAGGCAAGTTGTTATGGAAAAGTTATTTTCCTCGAGAAGGATAAATAGTTTTTCTTTCTCCCAGCAGGGGTTCGAGCTGGTATCCTTTCGATAAAATTGATCTAACATCCTACCTCAAAGTTCGCCTAAGCTTAGTGTCATGTACAAGCCAAGTTCTTCCTAACCTGTGCTTATTATAATTATTATACAGTGGATAAGTAGCTGGGCACAGGCTCATTGGTAAGTGAATCAAATGTCTAAATTCGGGGTCATTCAAGTAGGATAGAACCAAAGATTTTAGTTAGTAGAAAACACTACCAATCCTTTAACACCGGTTTATCACATTCTGTATACACATCACTTCCATTGCTAGGAGGTTATTGGGCCATAGATACTGTTACGTGTTGAAGGGGTGTGGGGGTGGAAAAAGTAGAGCTTTTGGGCTGAATTAGGTTTATATTGGTTAAATTGGAAAATGGAATGAAAAGGGGGACCGGTGCTGCGATGAGGGCGAGGCTTGTTGGCTTGGTAGCGTGAATAAGACTGAAGACTCGTGGCGTTGAGGAGGACGGTGGACGGTGGGCTGAGGACTGCTGATGGTGCATAATGCTGTCCCCTCTACAGCCCGCCGTGACAACCCCCCTCCCCACGAAAATTCGTCCCGAATTTTTAAAGAAAGATAACCAACTAAAAAAAACCCGCAAAATGAGAGAAGGAGAAAACAAAACAAAATCCCGCAAAATGACAAATCACAACATCACTTAGCCCTCACGCAACAGCAGGTCCACCTGTAAATACAAGTTATAGTAGGTTCCTTGGGAGTTGACTTTTTAAAAAGCACGAACTGGGAATTTACAAGTGTTCTTTATTTTCGGAAAATACACGGAAGACTTCGTAGCGGTTAAATTACGGGGAACACGGAACACAGGGTTGATCGTACAGCAGCGAGCCGAGAACTGAAGGTTCGAGCTTGCTCGCAGGGGTTATATCGTCTATCATGACTGCGTCAGCAGTAAGTGTCGGTCGGGCGCTATAACTCTTCCTTCCCTATAGAAAAAATTGAAATTTAGAAGAAATTTCAATTTTTCAATTTCGACAAACAATCATGACACACTATACAACCTTACAGTAGCATAAAATGAGGTGGACACAGCTTGGTAGAGATTTTGTTTTACAATTAATTACAATACAAGTATACGATTAATCCGATCAATTAATTAAATTACAATATAATTATACGATTAATATAATCATATACAACCAATACAACAATATAATTGTACAATCAATGTAAGTATAGAACAATATAAACATAATAACGTATGATAACCAGAATTGACAACATAATGATGGTAAACAGACGTAAAACTGACATGATTTTATGAACATGATAATTTGAGTTTCATTTCGGGTTAGGGGTTATTTTGTGAATTTGGAACGTTTCTTTTATGTTTATGGAAACGATATCCTGTGTACGCAAAGAATGATATAAGGCTGACGTACAATAGGATTGTCCAAGCACTGGGAGATATATGACTTATTATGAGTTCTTTTGTACTTGGTATGGGGATCGAAGGGGGTGATAATTGCTTTAGGGTTCTTAATTTCGTTATGGCAGTGGGTTTCTTATTCAAATCCCAATTATGCTTTTGGAACATGACCATGGAGGGGGTGTGGTTACTGTGGGAGGGTGGAGTCGTTAAAGTTTGATTCCTGTATTCTATGGTGCTCTTGCCCGGGGAGATAAGGAAAATTCCGTGGAGGGTCTTGAATTGTATATTATCATGGAGGATAATTTTTATCTGATCTTCGTGGGGGAATAAAAAGACGTAACGGTCTGTTTCTTCCAAGAGTTCCACGTGATTTTGTGGTAGGTCTAATTGAATTAAGTCGCAACGACCGTTGATACCCTTAGTGAGAATGTCTGACTCGCAGTCATGTTCACCGGATAGCTGAAGGCTGTTAGGGCATAAGTAATAATCACGTCCGTATTCGCACGGTTTGTCGAGAAATCGTATCTCGTTTTTGGATTTTAGAGCATACTTGGCAGTGGGTAGGACAGTTGCATAATAATTGGGGATGAAGGTTGGTAGGGATTGAAGGAGAATCAAGTCGTAATGTGCAGGATGGACGATGGGGACATCCAGGAAATAGACGATTTCCTCGTAGCCTATGAAGCATGTTACCTTGATGTTACCTAACTGGTAGGATGTCCGGTGGTGCGGGCAATGATCCCTCAGGAGAAGGTAGTGGAACTGGGGAGGGAGTTGACTCCATTCTTGGGATTCTGGAGAGGTCTTTACAATGTCGTTTTGGGGCAGGGCTCGACGAGCTCGTCTCTGAAGGAGGCGGTCTCGAGTTGGGTGGCGACGGTAAGAGTCTATCCCGCTTTTGGCTGTTAGTCGGTGGGGGAAAGGAATAGAAAGTGGCCGTTTGGGGAATCGTGGGGAGGTTAAAGGGTGAAGGGAAACTGTCTTCGGAGGGTGAGTAACTAGAAGAACTAGACATCGGGGTTTGTGGTACTACTCTGGGCCTTTTGATGTTAGACATGTGGATCTTTGGTTGGGTGTTAGCATGCCGGGGTGTTATTTCGGCCGTATGCTTGGTTTTGTCCACGGACTTCACCTGTTCCGGGTTATACAGGGGTTTGGTCTTACTTTGAAG
Source organism: Leptopterna dolabrata (assembly GCA_954871275.1). Classification (NCBI taxonomy): domain Eukaryota; kingdom Metazoa; phylum Arthropoda; class Insecta; order Hemiptera; family Miridae; genus Leptopterna; species Leptopterna dolabrata. Next base: position 50,405,262 of record OX940982.1, read on the forward strand.
TTGTTTGGTCCTTACATAAACAGTGTCAGGGATTTCTGGAGGATCTTCCCGAGTAGCATTTCTGTTTTCCATTACCCTTTCCTTGAGTTGTGTGCCATTGTCCTTAATGTTTTGGTAGAGCGCTTTCATTTTTTCGCGGTGTTTGACGAGGTAATCGTTGGCGAGGCGTTCGTCCAAGTTTAACTTGAGGAGGTTTTCGTCTGAAATGTGACCTTGGATTATTTCGAACGGGGTCAGGGACGTTGTAGAATGGATCGAATTGTTGTATGCGATCAAGGCATACTGTACCCGGGTTTCCACATCGTCTCTTTTGAATGCTTCTTGGCAGTTCAGAAGCCGGAGATGTTCAATTACGGTCGAGTGGAATCGTTCGACAGGGCCATTCGAATCTGGGTGTTGGCTCGATATGAAGTGAGCATCAATATTGTGGTTAGCTAATAATTCCTTGACTAGGGAAGAGTTTAGGTCGGCCGCGTTATCGGAAATGAGTTTTTTGGGAATGCCATGGTGCGAGAAATATTTGAGCAAGGCTCGAACTACGTCGAGACTAGTATTAGTCGGTACCATGTACATTTGGGCGTATTTGGAAAAGGGGTCGAAAACGGTCAAGAATTTTGTTCGGTCTACGGTGATTTTGTCAATGTGCAGGGTCTCGAAAGGCCGGGATGCCGTGGGAGTCAAGTTATATTTGATTTTCAGGGGATGCCTGTCGTACTTAGTTCGTAGGCAGACGTCGCATTGGTTTATGAAGCTCTGAATGGTCGCTTTCTGGTTGGGCCAGAAATAGCTTCGTTTAAGATGTTCATACGTCTCAGGAATTCCTCGGTGATTAGTCTTACCTACATGATAGGACTTTATGAGTTCCTGGACGTCCTCTTCAGACTCAATGTCTTCCAATAATTTAGGAAATTTGGCCATGAGGATTTCTGACTCCTTGAATGTGCGAGTCATTATGGCAGCAAATCTCTGGAAGAATCGATCGTCTGGATCGTCATGGAAGTAGATCGCATAACGAACTTGGGGCCTGACATACTCCTTGACGAACTCGACTATGTCCTTGTCCAGATGGTAGTGGGATAGTTCTGCGGTCACTCGGGTTTTGGTGGAATTAAAAAGGTGCTTTATTGAGGGTTTCCGTGGGAGTGAGGTCACTAATTTGAATATTATCTGATTTTTGGCCTGGTTAACGGGTCCTTCTCTTACGGGGATTGTCATGGGCGGTATGCTAGTGGTAGTGTGTTCGGGGGCCGTCAAAGAGGGAGCTTGAGTGTCGGCGTGGACATCTAGAGATTGATTGCTTCCTCCAAGTGCTTGCCTAGAACGCGAGAATGTTGCCAGTATTTGGGAAATGGCTCGATTTTCGTTTTCTGCGGTTCTGGGGGAACTAGGGGCTGCGAGGAGTGCGTCCAGTTGCAATTCGGGGAGTTCCATTGGAATGCTCTCAAGCAACTCCTCGATATTGATCGGTGACATGGGATTTGCGGCTGGTGGATCTGATTCCAGGTGATTAAGCTCAATTCGAGAGAGAGCGTCAGCTACATAGTTGGACTTTCCAGGGTGGTAGTGGATTTCGAAGTTAAAATCACTGATTTTCAACCTCCATCGATAGAGTTTGGAGTTGGGGTCCTTCATTGCAAATAACCATTGCAATGGTTTATGGTCAGTGAATAACAGGAACTTCTGCCCGTATAGATAGTGGCGGAAGGCCTTCAGGGCATTTAGTACTGCAAGAAGTTCCTTTTCATTAGTAGCATATTTTTTCTCTGTCTCTGAGAGCGTTTTGCTGGTATAAGCAATTGGGAGATCAGAACCGTTAAAGTCTTGGCTCAAGACAGCGCCTGTAGCAAAATCGCTTGCATCACAAGTCACTCTGAACTGTTTGTTAAAGTCGGGGTATTTTAATATTGGGTCATTGCAAAGAAGCGTGGTACAAGTTTTGAAGCTTCTTTCGAATTCTGGGGACTTGGATGTTATTTTTCCATCCTTTTTCAAGGCGGAGGTCAGGGGTTTAGTCAGAGCAGCAAAGCCCTTGATAAACCTACGGTAGTAGCCAATGAGCCCTAAGAACCTTTTGATCTCGGTTCTTGTGCGAGGCATTGGGAATTTTTCGATCGCACGTATTTTCTCGGGGTTTGGTTTGACTCCATCGGGGGTTACTACGTGACCTAGATATGCTAACTCCCTTTTCAGAAATTCCGTCTTGTCTGGCTGGATTTTCAGGTTTGCCTGTCGAAGACGGTCGAAAATTTTCCTCAGACGAACAACGTGTTCTTGCAAACTAGCCGAGAATATTAAGATATCGTCGAGATAAACCAGACATATCTCATTATTCAAGCCCCTCAGACAATTGTTCATCATTCGTTGGAATGTAGCCGGGGCGTTACACAAGCCAAAGGGCATTCTGAGGTATTCGTAATGTTGGTTGTCAGTGGAGAAAGCGGTTTTGGGAATTGAGTCCTCATCTAGTTCAATTTGATGAAAACCTTGTGCGAGGTCGAGGGTCGAAAAGTAACTGCAACGGCCAAGTTTGTCGAGGAGTTCGGATATGTTAGGTAGGGGAAACCGATCGTGGCTTCGTTTAATTTTCGGAAATCGATGACCATGCGATATTTGGTTTTTCCTGAAGCGTCCATTTTCTTTGGTACAATCCAAAGGGGCGCATTGTAGGGAGAGTTAGAAGGGCGTATGATTTTCTGGGCAAGTAGGTTGTCAACTTGTTTGGCCACTTCTTCCTTATAAATGTGGGGATACCTGTACGGTTTTACAAAGATGGGAATTTCGTCCTTTGTACGAATGTGGTGTTTGATCTCATTCGTGAAAGTGAAAGGACCTTCACTCTCTTGGAAAAGATCTGCATAGTCATGAATCAATTTTCTAATAGCCTTGTTCTCTTCGGGGTTTAGGTGGTCTAGTCTAAATTTCGAATAGTCTATTCGAACGTTTTTTTTGCTTACAACGGTTTTGCTTACAGGAGGGGGAGGTATCGCAATAGTTGTTAAGGTTGTTTTCGGGTTCCTCATTTTTAAACTGTCCTTTAGGGATTGGTTCTGCATGGATTGCGTGAGTCAAGTGGAACCTAACAGGTTTTTCTTCTAAATTCGTGACGTGTACAAATGCTTTTGAGTTCTTAACCCTCACTATGGCTGATGGTATTTGCAAACCAGGGAAATTGATAGAGTCGATCAAAGCTTCGCCATTCTCGACATTACCAATCTCTACCTGTACCTGCTGAATAGTCCTGGCATCGATTAGGAATGACACAGTATTTTCCTCGGGGCACAGACATCCGTTCGCAAAGTAGAGGGGTAAGTTGACGTTTGGTGTACGCAGCAAGTTATTTTTCAGGTCCACGGAAGCATTTAGTGTCCGTAAGTTGTCTAGTCCCAATAGTGCTTGGAAGTAGCTATGGAAATTGAATAATCGGAAGGGGAGATTTAGATGTTTTTCATTGAAAATTTCCCCACAAGGCATCAGGGTCATTTCCGTTATTGTGGACGAGCCGTGGGCTGTCTTAACTATACCCGATGCCGGTTGGATTTTCTTTTTGAAATAATTATGCGCTGTTTTTGGGAGAACGAAGGATCGAGTTGATCCGGTGTCGATTAGGAATTTTATCCCAGTTTTTGGGCAAACTATGAAAGGTAATTGGTAGCCGATGTGATTTAACTCGATGTGTTCTGGTTCAAATTTTTCGATGGGAGCTTTTGATTTAGGGGCAGGTTTTAACATTGGTATAGGATTTAATTTGGGAGCAGTTGCGGGGGCCGAAAAGGTTGGAGCGGGAGCTGACATTACTGTTGGGTGACCTCTGACGGGTCCTGAGGTTGTCCTAAAAAATGGTCCTGTGTGTGGTTCTGGTCGTGTTCGGTTGGAGGTTGGTCCTCCACTGATAATTTTTCAAATGTTTGAATTAGGTTGGGGTCATACTACACCGGGGCTTGCAGGAAAGGGTCATAAACGAAATATCCTGAATTTGGCGAATACTCAGGGGTTTCGGGTTGCCGAATTTCCGAGTCTTCACACTGCATTTCTACATTGTGAAGGTTGCTCTTTGAGTGATCCTGACTGGAAGAGCGTGAGAGTTGGTGGGACCATGGTCGATTTGGAAGCGATTGTCTTATGGGGGGTTGCTGACCTGGCGTCTTTGGTTGAAAGAGTGGTGAACTGGTGGTCTATGAAAATTTTGGTAATGCCTGAAGGGCTGGTTGTAGGGTGTTGATGAAGGTCGGTAATTGTTATTCGGGCCAGAGGGACGGAATTGAGGAGTGGCAGGGCCGGTTTTTTGTGGCGGGGCTAATTTGGGTTTAGTTCTAAACTGAAACTCGTTTGTCAAAATCGCCATGCATTCTGCTAGGGTTGCTGGGTTCCTTGCTCGGATCAGAGATCCTACTGAATCATCCAGTCCCGTTACAAACACTCGAAGGGCTAAGCCCTGCACGAAGTCAACAAGTTCTTGCGAACTTTGTTCCTTCTGCAAGGAGGCGATGGTACTGTTTAAAATTGCCTCTAATCGAGAATAGAATTCAAAGCAACTTTCAGTCTGTTTCTGCCTGAGACGGGCTAGTTCCGCTGTAAGAGTGAACTTGTCCCTGCGATCTCCGTACGACTCCAGTAAGACGGAGCGTAACTCCGCCCAGTTGTGAGGGTCGGCAGCGAAAACGCGTTTCGCTGGATCGCCTTTGATTCTTGATAGGATGCCCTCGAATAACAAATCGTTTTGTAGGGTATTTTGGTTTGTGGGGTCAAAGAAATGGTTGAAAAGTTTATCGCATACCGTTATAAATCTGGTAAGGATAAGGGGATCGGTGGCGTTAAAGTCTGGGAGCAATGCGAAATGTGATTCCTTTAATGTTGGAAAGGGCATAGAATTTTGGCTTCTTAAAGGGAGATTGAAATTTTGCCTACTCGTAATCGGGGTTCCAACGGAATTTTGTTCGTTTCCCGCGCTTGTTCCTTGGTGGGTTTCCGATGAACCTTCCATTTCGGTGATGTCTAATCTGGACCAACGGAGTGTTCTAATCCAATCAATATAAGGATCGGACCTCGAACGAGACGATGATTTCGTAGTTTTGGGAATTTTGGACAGCCTTGTACAATACTATAGGTAGGTTGTAAAATGTGGCGACAGATAATGTGACAAAATATGACAGAAAATATGACAAAATAGGAAACAATTATGAAAGCTGAAAAGATAAATATGTTATGCAGTTAAGTTCAGAGATTCGTCAATCGAGAGGTTCGTTGGATCTGCTTCGAGATGATTTAAAGGGCGTCGAGAGGTGTTGATAAGATTCTACGAAGTGTGACTGAAGCGAGCGGACTGCGTCCCTTCCGATGATTTTTTTTTTTTTTTTTTTTTTTTTTAAATTCTAGAAGGACTTCTCTTGGAAGCTACTAACCACTCATGGGTTTGATAATTGAATTTAATTATTTAATTTTGAGGTTTCTTAAATTTACAGGCGGGGGATGCCTGGCTTCGGTAATCAGGGCAGATTGGATCGAAGTCTTTTCAGACGGGCGTGTCTGACTTCACTAGTCAACGACTGGAATGAAGATTTTGTGAAATGACCGGGCTTGGTCAGTACTAGGAACTATATGGGTCAAGATTACCTATAGAATCCTAGGAGTTCTTGGCAAGCTGCTGAGATAGTATACCTGGTATGGTAATCCGATATTCCCTGAAGCCTGCGTGATCGGCGAAGTGGAGAGCCGATGCACTATATCCGATTGTAATTCCGATGCACTTTCACTTATCACAGTTCGGTTGACGAACTCCCGGGCACTTGAAGGCTTCGACGAAATTTCCGCGGAGACGATGGTCGGTCGCGAATATAATTTCTGAGTGTCGAAATTGTGTCTCCAAATGTCCTCCAGTGACTGCGTCAGTTATAGTAGGTTCCTTGGGAGTTGACTTTTTAAAAAGCACGAACTGGGAATTTACAAGTGTTCTTTATTTTCGGAAAATACACGGAAGACTTCGTAGCGATTAAATTACGGGGAACACGGAACACAGGGTTGATCGTACAGCAGCGAGCCGAGAACTGAAGGTTCGAGCTTGCTCGCAGGGGTTATATCGTCTATCATGACTGCGTCAGCAGTAAGTGTCGGTCGGGCGCTATAACTTACATGAAACACAAAGACACAGGCCTGAGGCCTTTAAATAATAATAAAACGATAGCGTCAAAAGAAATAAGACGAAACATACGTCAAAGAAAGAAAGGCAAAACATACACAGGCCTGAGGCCTTTAAACGACAATGAACGACAGCGTCAACAGAAATAAGACAAAACTTACGCCAGAAGAAATAGTGACAAAACTTACACAGGCCGGAGGCCTTTAAACAACAATGAACGACCTAGCGACATAGCAGCAATACTTTACACAGGCCGGAGGCCTTTAAACAACAATGAACGACATAGCGGCAATACTTTACACAGGCCGGAGGCCTTTAAACAACAATGAACGACATAGCGACATAGCGGCAATACTTTACACAGGCCGGAGGCCTTTAAACAACAATGAACGACATAGCGACATAGCGGCAATGCGTCACAATAACGACAATACAATGGGGCCTGGGCAATGAATGACAATACATGGCAAACACAAACACAGAAATAGCACCCAACAGATGGCCATAAGTCACAACCCAGGGTCATAGGGACCCATATCGATGCTTAAACCCCCACTCAGTACGGATCTATGCTGCCTGGTGGCTCCCGGGGTGGGACTACCGTCTTAGAAAGTGCTTTGTTCGCGTGTGCGGGCTCGCCTTAGTGGCCCTAGGTGCCAGCAGAAGCATAGGGATTGGAGAGTTATGGGTCGGACCTTCCTACCACTGATCAGGTGGACGGAGGGTCTTGGGCGTTACGAAGCGGGCATTCTTACCAGGTTAGAGCATGAGTGCAGTTGCGCCCTCATCTCAGGTTGAGTAGCGGCTGAACCTGAGACTCAGTCGTAACGGAACTGGACAGAAACGAGTCATCCGCTAATGAGTCGTCTCCCGCGGCTGCTCCTAACCACAGGTAAGCCCCATGAGGTAAACTTTAACTAAGACAAGAGAGAAAGGGGTACCTGCATAACTCAACAATGGTTGGTGTACGAGTGTAGCGTTATAGGGTAATGCGAAATACATACTTCAACTTAACTAACTTAACTAAGGTTAGCAGCACAATAACATCCGAGGCGGCGCACTCGACCTTGGGACACAGGGTGGCGTGATTATAGAGCAAGGCCTCTCGACTGACTAAAAACAACCACGGGTGTGTGAACGGCTAGTATTGAACGGCTAGTTGAACTTACATGCGAACGCTCGTGGCTAGGCTAAATTCGGCGGGGTGTATTATTCGGCGGTTGCGGCTGTAAATTAGGCATGGCGTAGATGTGGTGACGTACATGATAAATCGCCATCAATTTATTTTCATAAGGGAATAAATCGCCATCAATTTATAAATAAATTTTATAAAATTCAATAGGGGAAAAAATGCGAGCACGCCTAGTCAGTATCCGATTCGCTTTCGTCGCGCCGAGTCATGACGTACTCCTTTAAATGGCCAGGTGGCCGTCGCGTCCGCCTAGTGCGAGATTCAATCGGTGGAACGTTGTCTACTGGGGTATTCCGCGGGTTTACTCCTGACGTCGATGGTTGGGGCTCCAAGGGAGCGTCACTACATGCCGGGGCCACCGCTGGTTGTGGTGCGTCGGGGGAGTGGTCGTCATCCGCTTGGACCAGCGGCCTAGTATTATCATTCCCGTCCCCAGCTGATTCCCCCCCGGGATCGTCCCCGTCACTATCGTCGGAGTCAGATATAAATTCTTCAGGCCGGAAAGTGTCCGGTGTCCGCGGGTAATATTTCTTCATGCGTACGACGTGTACAACGTCGCGTTTAGGAGTGGCCCCTCTGAACCTCGAATTTACTAGTTCCATGGTATAATTTAATTCTCCTATTTGTTCTAGTACCCTGTAGGGTCCGTACCATCGGCTCATCAGTTTTGGGCTACGACCGATGACCCTTCTGGGAGTGTGGATCAGTACCAAGTCTCCCGGTCGATACGACAAACTACGCCGTTTTTGATCAGCTCGGCGCTTCTGTTTTGCCTGGGCGTTAATGAGGTGGTTGCGTCCCTTCTCCTGCATCTCCTTCAACCTATGCAGCGGATCGTAAGTACTGGGATCGCCATCGGGGTAGGGATCTAAGGTAACGTCGGCCGGTAGTCGGGGGTGGCGTCCAAACACCATGAAATAGGGCGAGAGCCTAGATGACTCTGACACGCTGCAGTTGTGAGTAAACACCAGTGGATGGATGTACTTATCCCAGTCGGTTTGCTGGGTGTTGACATAGAGTGCCAGCATGGCCTCGAACGTAGAATTATTACGTTCGGTCAGACCATTGGTCTGGGGGTGGAAAGCCGTAGCAAAACGCTGCTCAATGTCTAAACCCACCATCAATTGTTTAATTAAATCCGACCTGAAATTCGATCCCCTATCACTGAGGATCTCCTTTGGGCAGCCAAAAACAGAAAACACCCTATTAATAAGGCATTCCGCTACTACGGCGGCTGTCTGATCAGGCAACGCCTCGACTACGCTATATAGGCTGAACAGATCCGTAACACACAGCAAAACTGTGTTACCCTGATCGGTTCGTCTGAATGGCCCCAAGATGTCCATACTAATTTTAGTAAAAGGTGCCGGAGGTATGGGAATAGGATTGAGGAGTCCCACGGGTAGCTGCTTCGGCGTTTTGTGGCTTTGACAGCTATGACAGGTCTTCACATACTCGCGGACGGTTTTCTCCATCCCTTCCCACCAATACCTTTCGCGAACCCGAGCCAATGTCTTCGCCTGGCCTAAATGGCCTCCCCCAAATGCAGCGTCGTGGAATAGGGGAAGTAAGTCTGCCTGCATAGTCACCGGTATTACCAGTAGTAGGGCGGTGGTTCCCTTGGTATAATGCTTCCGGTATAACTTATCGCCTCTCAATACGAACTGTCTGTCCTCTCGACTAAGTGGTCGGTCGGTTGTTGCTACCGCCAGACGGTCCATGAGGGGTCCAAGTTTCGGATCGGCTTTCTGCTTGGCTCCCACGGAAACGGTGTCAACCGCGGGGGTGGCGAGGGTTCCCGTCGTTAGAAAAGCGACAATAGGACACTGATCGGCCGTGATTATATTCGGCTTGACGGCTTCCGCTCCCTCGACATTACGGGATAAGGCGTCAGCGTCCTTAAGATTAGTCCCGGCTTTATGGACAATCTTGAAATCGAACTCACTCAGCGCCATAGCGGCTCGTGCGAGTCTCCCATAGGGGTCCCGGCTGTTGTTGATGCCCTTGAGCGCAGCATGGTCCGTGATTATGGTAAACGGTATGCCCATTAGGAAATGTCGCCAGGTGGTGCAGGCATGCTGAATAGCCAGCATCTCGCGCTCCGAAACACTATAGTTCCGTTCGGCGTCGGACAGTTTCCTAGACAGGTATGCCACGGGACGTTTTGTCCCGGGTGGGCTCTCCTGGACCAGTACCGCTCCTAGTGCAAAAGCACTGGCATCCGTACGTAATTCCGTAGGGAGTGTGGGGTCATAGTGTCTCAGCACAGGGGCATTCATCAACATGGCTTTGATTTTGTCAAAAGCCGCCTGTTGCTGTTCACCCCACTCAAAAGGCACTTGCTTCCTAGTGAGGTTCGTTGATGGACGCGCCTTTTCCGCAAAGGAGTCGCAGAACTTCCGATAATAGTTGGCCAAACCCAAAAACTGTTGGACGTTAAGGAGAGATTTTGGCACAGGGAAATCCTTAATGGCTTCCACTTTTCCCTCGTCAGGTGCCAACCCCTCCTTATTAACGACGTACCCTAAAATTTTAAGTTTTTCAAACCCAAACCGACATTTGTCCGGGCTGAGCTTTAAGTTGGTCTCTCGTAAACGGATGAAAATTTGCTCTAAACTTCGACAGTGAAGGTCAATTTGATCTGGTGTTGCTACAAAAATATCATCGAGGTAGCACCACACATTTTCCCAGAGTAGCCCAGCAAGCACACACCCCATCGTTCGACAAAACGTGTTTGGGGCAGTGGACAATCCAAACGGCATTTTTTTTGAACTGCCACTGTCCTCCCGGCACAACAAAGGAGGTGTAGGGTTTAGATTCGTTCGACATGGCGATCTGGTGGTACCCCTGCTTGAGATCTAAGCTGGAAAAGAGTGAGGTGTTCTCGATGCACGACAGTATATCTTCTATACGAGGAACAGGGAAATTATCTCTTTCGGTAATCTGGTTTAGTTTTCGAAAATCTATGCACATTCGGGTTGCAGTGTGGTTACCGTCCGCATCCTTCTTCTTAACCAGTACTACGGGCGACGCATACGGTGACGCGGAAGGTTCGATGATGTCATCCCGAAGCATTTGTTGAATATGCGCTTCGATGACCTCACGCTCCTTCCGAGACACACGATATGGTCTCGAGTAAACCGGCGGGTCAGACGTCAGTCGGATAGCGTGTTTAAGCACACTGCAAGTCCCTAAATCTCCGTCATGCCAAGAGAAAACATCCGCATAACGCGTTATTAGATTAACTATCTCCTTCCGGTTACCGTCGGTCAGTTTGGAACCCAGCCTTAATTTGGCTGTCCGCTCGGGGAGTAACCGGTCGGTCACTAGTCACCCTTCTACAGCACGGGGTGCCCGAGCGTTCGAGTGGGTGGTGGTCGGATTCTAGACCTGTCGGTTCACCTTCAGGCTTACGCGGCGGATGCGTTCCCTGACTGAATGTAATACCCCTGACTGTATGCTCTGGAACGAGTAAGCTCCACAAAGTATCTCGGAGTAGTTATTGATGAGGACCTTAAATGGGATTGTCATATCTTGGCGCTGGTTCATGGGCTCCGTCGGTTCACCCATCTCTTTTACAATCTCCGTGGATGTATGAATTTACAAAATCTGGTTGTTGTATATAAAGCACTTGTCCAGAGCTTAATTAGTTTTGGTATCATTGCGTGGGGAGGTGCTGATACCTCTGTATTAAGACCTCTGAATATATTGCAAAAATCCATTCTTAAAATAATATCAAGGAAACCACGTAGATTCCCAACAGTTGATCTTTACAACCACATTAAAGTGTTTTCCGTTCATCAGCTATACCTAAAATTATCTCTGACATTTTTTCACAAACATCCGAATTTCTTTGATTTCTTCAAACCAACTTCTTATAATTTCCGCCTTACCTCTCAAGCTGTAGTACCTGCACCAAAAACGCGACTCTGGAGTACTTCAAAGCACATCTTTTATTCCCTTCCATTTTTAATTCGTCACCTGCCCATAGCATTGAGGACACCCTCAGATTTTACACGATCAGCTTACAAGAAGAAAGTTTTCTCGTGGCTAATTTCCGAAGGCCTGGATAATTGCCAACAATTTCTTAGTAGCATAATATACGTAGATGAAGTTTTTGACATTTTCATGTCTTTGCCCTGGCACATAGCACAAAAAACTGTCACGAAATTGCGTAACGAAATTGTGTTACAGTGCCTTTATAATGATTTCCGCTTACAACGACCCCGTTGTTAGGTTTGTTCATTTTCTACACTTTTTAACCCACAAAAATCGTTCACCACTCGTTGGAAAGCTCTCGATTAAACGAACATTTTCATGTTCTCCATAACATATTGACTATACGAATAGCGGAGCTATGGGCATAACTGTTCTCATATTTTGTTTACAAACTAATGATCGTGAGTGTAGAAGATAATTAATCCGGAATCGTCTATTTTATTGAAATTAGGTACCTACCTCTTAATATTAATAATGTCAAAAGCAATAGGTAAAGACATGAAAATGTCCCAATGCGTTGCAGACTCGTATGCAAGCGTTTTTGCTGTTTCTGTGATTCTGGATTTTGTGTGATTTGTTTACTGTTTCCTCTCTCTTTCATGGGAGGGAAACAGTTGGTGGAACGCCCCCTTAGGAATAATAACGTAAAGATAGGTAATTTCGTTTTTCCTAGTGTTTCTATTCCCAAAAGTTTTAGTTAGAAGTTTGCATTTGTTTCCCCCGATTCAGGGAAGGATTAGGAGTATTTTGGCTAGTTAGTCCATGGCTAAAACAAATTCTGTGTTAATATAATTATGTTCAGTAATCTCAAATGTCCTATGTTCTTCAAAGGGGGTTCAACATTAAAAACCCTTTGTGATGAGATTTGATGCTGAAATAGTGTAACTTAGCTTCACGGGTTAGCTGTTTCCGCTGCCACACTTTCCGATATCCGTATCGATTTGCAGCAGTAGCGGTGTGTGGGCTCTGAAAACGGTGGGTCACCAAACCAGAACACAAAAACCAACAGATTTGTCTACAGAATACTCCCAATTTTCATTCTGTTTTCTTCAAAAATATAATCCTACTTCTTAAACGGCGTTGTTACCAAGTTTTATCTCTTGGATACTGCGCGGTACCGGAGGTTTGAGACCCTAATTTTCAAAATTCCAAAATAACAGCTTGGAACTTACCTATATTTTTTTAAACTATCTTTGATCATTGGTAGTGCCATTTAATCGTCCTGAACCACGTGTTGACACTTTTTCCAGTGTTATTATACAAACTGATGGTGATTTCAGACGATTTCCCAGGTTTTTCACTCATAAAAAATCAATTCTGGGAGCTGAACATTTGGTAGAACTCAATTTTCCACTCTTTGGTCAAAATCGACTTCATATTCGGTCTTCTCGTCCCCAAAAACATAGAAAACGATATCTCAGAAGCTCATGTTACCAATATGTTGCTAATTTTTTCTTTTTTTTCTCTCTCCATCTCTCTCTCTCTCTCTCTTTTACTCCAACCACATAGATTCGTAATCAACTTTCGACGTCAACTCCCCCTAACCGCACAGGGTTTTCCCTATGGCTAGGGGTACATTCCATTTATTATTCTTTAGTATTGTTAGTATTAGTATTATAGGTACTTTGAAAAATGTAATTATACTGACATTGATTTAAATACTACTGTCTATCGGAAAAAAACAATTATTCATTCATTCATTCATTAGTGGCTTCCGGACAATTAGTTATTATAGAAGGCAGTGAAGGCACTACATGCGAGACATGACCTAAGGTTCTACCTTCGTCCAGTGTCACGTCCTCGCAAGAGCGGTTTACGATTATTATTGTATCCCAGTCATTGGCGTCCTCATCTACGACGGGGATACATGATACTAAACGGGGCAGGGTACGGTTAGATACAAATGATATTTCCCTATTACTGTATTTACGTGGTAATTCATAAAGCAACGGTTGGGTGGGTCTTATCGTTACTTCGCTATTCAATCTTTTTCGAACCTCCCGCTGTCCCGAAGGGAATCAACGCCGTCAACAACTACCGAGAAGCCAAACATGTCGAATTATGCCGCGAGTGTGCGCAAGTACAATGGGCTGGAAGACGCGAGCCAGTTCATGCGGCTGTTTGAGCGCCTGGCCCGGAACGAAGGGTGGTCGGAGCAAGCTAGGGAACTCCTGATTATATTCACTCATGACTGCATGAAATCGAATTGGTTGTTCTGTGATAGTAGAGAGTTGTTGCGACTACTTTCCGAAAAACGCATGTCTAAAGCGTAACTCTGTTCTAGGGCGACAAACTTGGATGCTAACCTATGCAACGTAAGTTCCATGAGAAAGTTACGTGTTCACGTAACTCCGGACATAATAAAGTGTCGTAATAATTTGTCAATGATGCATAAATTTCAAGTTAACCACTTTTCTCTCATAGAGGCTCGTAACATAATTATTCAGTAATAGTAATTTGACGGTTTTTCTATGAGTTTTGAACAACTGCTAGAAGAGCAACCGTGCCCTTTTCCTGAAAACCGTGAGCACGGCACGGTTGGGTCCGGCAACCTTGGGTCCGTTGTATAATTTTAAATACCCACAATACTATCTTTCAAATATACAAGAAGAGAACGCAAACGGCGAAAAACCTTCCCGAGGCCGGCTCCTCCTGTGTCCTGTCTTTCCACAAAACTCGGGGTGACGCGATAGCGTAGCCATGGAGATCAAATTTGGTTATCGGCGAATAAGCTTACTTATCGAGTTACACAGTACGTAGCTACGTAGCATTGAGATGCGCGATACGCATCTTTCCAATAGTTTTACGAGGTGCTGGACAACGAGTCTTGAAAACGCTACAAATTACGCCTCGAACGTAAAGCTTGCGTTTGCGTACTCTTCCCCCGATCGTCAATTTTCGGTTGCAACAACTCTCTATTATTTCATTTGAAGAATGCTAGCTATTTCGGATCTTGTTGATAGGTACATTTGTAACACACACAAAAAATCCCTGCACAACGGTTTATTATTTTGTATAGAATACCCTTCTGTTACAGATCACAGCTCTATGTATAGATAACCCGTCTACATAATATAATATGTACTATTCTATGCATATTATGTAGATCGCAGACCCTCCGTAGGTTAGTACCTAACCCCGTACTCGTTACTAGGTACCTACCTAAATCATGAGTTAAATGTTGCTAAAATAATTCTGCCGATGACAAACAGTACCTAACGAAAAGAAACACACATAATGAAGTTCTGAAAAGAAATTGTTGATGAGGAGTGAAAAAAGTTGCAAAAGTACCTACCAACAAACTCCAGCCCCTTCTACGTAGATGGTATAATGAACCGTTGTGTAATAATTTACCGTTGAGTAATGATTTACCGTAGTAATAATTTACCCATCAATAATACTTCAACGTTTGTTCAAGTTTCACTACCTACCAACAAACTCCAAAAGAGCCATCATTTTTCAAATTAAATAATATCACAAAACAACCAACTCGACTTCATACTCCGCCAATATAATCAGGTGATCCCTACCAATGATTGGCCGTATTCACAAATTCCTATTGTGGGCGCGTCTCTGGTTACGAGATTTGGTTTGAATTGTATACAATTTCATTCACACTGGAGTGGAAAATGCCTGTCGGTGCAAACTTCGGTGCCTTACTGTGAACGAACGGCTGGACGTACGATGCTCCGGATGGTCTTAAAAAACTCGCAAGTTCAAGAACTATTTAAAACCGTAAAAATATTTACGTAAAAAAATGGTATAGGCGTTTTGAAAATTTCAACCCCTATTTTGAACCCCTTAGAGATGACTCACAGTAACGTCGAGCTTCGAGGACCAACTAGACGCCGAACGGAACCTATAACCCGAATTTCATCAATTTTGACATGGATATGTCTTTTGGCTTGGGGTCAAGGAATTTTTAAACGACATATTTTTCGCGACACGAAATTCCGCGACATGGTAGGAGCACTTTAGATTATTATTAACTCGAAAAGTGAAGGCTAGGTAGATCCACCCTATTAACCGTAATGCACAGGGTCCAGATCAGCTGAATGGCTCCCAGATCTAATTTCCACCGTATTAACCGTAAGAAGGTGAAATTCGGCATGTAGCCTCCTTAGGACGTCATCCTGACGATGCACAGGGTCCAGATCAGCTGAGTGGCTCCCACATCTAATTTCCGACCTATTAACCGTAAGAAGTGGAAATTCGGCATGTAGCCTCCTTAGGACGTCATCTTGACGATGCACAGGGTCCAGATCAGCTGAGTGGCTCCCAGATCTAATTTCCGCCCTATTAACCGTAAGAAGTGGAAATTCGGCATGTAGCCTCCTTAGGACGTCATCCTGACGATGCACAGGGTCCGGATCAGCTGAGTGGCTCCCACATCTAATTTCCGCCCTATTAACCGTAAGAAGTTGAAATTCGGCATGTAGCCTCCTTAGGACGTCATCCTGACGATGCACAGGGTCCGGATCAGCTGAGTGGCTCCCACATCTAATTTCCGCCCTATTAACCGTAAGAAGTTGAAATTCGGCATGTAGCCTCCTTAGGACGTCATCCTGACGATGCACAGGGTCCAGATCAGCTGAGTGGCTCCCACATCTAATTTCCGCCCTATTAACCGTAAGAAGTGGAAATTCGGCATGTAGCCTCCTTAGGACGTCATCTTGACGATGCACAGGGTCCAGATCAGCTGAGTGGCTCCCAGATCTAATTTCCGCCCTATTAACCGTAAGAAGTTGAAATTCGGCATGTAGCCTCCTTAGGACGTCATCCTGACGATGCACAGGGTCCAGATCAGCTGAGTGGCTCCCACATCTAATTTCCGCCCTATTAACCGTAAGAAGTTGAAGTTCGGCATGTAGCCTCCTTAGGACGTCATCTTGACGATGCACATGGTACAGATCAGCTGAGTGGCTCCCAGATCTAATTTGCGCCCTATTAACCGTAAGAAGTTGAAGTTCGGCATGTAGCCTCCTTAGGACGTCATCCTGACGATGCACAGGGTCCAGATCAGCTGAGTGGCTCCCACATCTAATTTCCGACCTATTAACCGTAAGAAGTGGAAATTCGGCATGTAGCCTCCTTAGGACGTCATCTTGACGATGCACAGGGTCCAGATCAGCTGAGTGGCTCCCAGATCTAATTTCCGCCCTATTAACCGTAAGAAGTTGAAATTCGGCATGTAGCCTCCTTAGGACGTCATCCTGACGATGCACAGGGTCCAGATCAGCTGAGTGGCTCCCACATCTAATTTCCGCCCTATTAACCGTAAGAAGTTGAAGTTCGGCATGTAGCCTCCTTAGGACGTCATCTTGACGATGCACATGGTACAGATCAGCTGAGTGGCTCCCAGATCTAATTTGCGCCCTATTAACCGTAAGAAGTTGAAGTTCGGCATGTAGCCTCCTTAGGACGTCATCTTGACGATGCACAGGCTCCAGATCAGCTGAGTGGCTCCCAGATCTAATTTCCACCGTACTAACCGTAAGAAGTTGATGTGATCTTCACGAAGATTAAATTTTTCGCGTAAAGACCATTGTCCTTAATTATTTGTTATGTTACATGAATGTATTTAATAAACCTATAGATTGTCACGTACAACCATTGCGTTACTAGGCAAGTGTACCTACCTTAGTTTTCATAGCCTTTACCTACCTTAGAAATTAGCCTAAGTGTACCAACCTTGGAAATTAGTTTTAGGAGCCACTCACCTGATCTGTACCCCACGTATTGTGAAGAAGAGGTCGTAAAGAGTATTCAAATAGTTGAATGCAACCCGAAAACTGAAGGCGATTAAATTACTTGGGTATTTCCACCATATTAACGATGTTTTTAAAAGTGATCATGACATTATGTGAGGGAGAGACATATCCATGATCCTTTCTTTTTCCCCAAAGGGAGAAAGTTTCGCTTAGATACCTGTTTGTTCACTGACTGTGGTCATCAAGAATGCAAACGTGCATTTTTTGACATGTTGAGCAATAATCGTTGACAACCTCCTTCCGTGGAAATCCGAGAAAAGCCAATTCAAGGGAGCTCTCAACAGAGCGCTGATGATACCATTATGTGTTCCGTAAAAGGCCAAACTCTGATGCCGTGAAAGGCATTAGGAGCTAGCTTAATTATGATCTCATAAATCCTACTATAAGCCCCGGATCGAGCCATATACTGAATTCGAATGGTAAATCTAAAAATGACCTGTACATTAATTTGAATATTATGGACATTTTGGATGAATTTGAAGTGATTCTCATTCAACTCGTTAGCAACTGCTTTGGTATTTCAAGTGTACATGTCGAATTTTTTCATGCTCGATTCCAATGGTTCATTATTGAAAATAATAAACCAATAGGGAAAACCCTGTGCGGTTAGGGGGAGTTGACGTCGAAAGTTGATTACGAATCTATGTGGTTGGAGTAAAAGAGAGAGAGAGAGAGAGATGGAGAGAGAAAAAAAAGAAAAAATTAGCAACATATTGGTAACATGAGCTTCTGAGATATCGTTTTCTATGTTTTTGGGGACGAGAAGACCGAATATGAAGTCGATTTTGACCAAAGAGTGGAAAATTGAGTTCTACCAAATGTTCAGCTCCCAGAATTGATTTTTTATGAGTGAAAAACCTGGGAAATCGTCTGAAATCACCATCAGTTTGTATAATAACACTGGAAAAAGTGTCAACACGTGGTTCAGGACGATTAAATGGCACTACCAATGATCAAAGATAGTTTAAAAAAATATAGGTAAGTTCCAAGCTGTTATTTTGGAATTTTGAAAATTAGGGTCTCAAACCTCCGGTACCGCGCAGTATCCAAGAGATAAAACTTGGTAACAACGCCGTTTAAGAAGTAGGATTATATTTTTGAAGAAAACAGAATGAAAATTGGGAGTATTCTGTAGACAAATCTGTTGGTTTTTGTGTTCTGGTTTGGTGACCCACCGTTTTCAGAGCCCACACACCGCTACTGCTGCAAATCGATACGGATATCGGAAAGTGTGGCAGCGGAAACAGCTAACCCGTGAAGCTAAGTTACACTATTTCAGCATCAAATCTCATCAAAAAGGGTTTTTAATGTTGAACCCCCTTTGAAGAACATAGGACATTTGAGATTACTGAACATAATTATATTAACACAGAATTTGTTTTAGCCATGGACTAACTAGCCAAAATACTCCTAATCCTTCCCTGAATCGGGGGAAACAAATGCAAACTTCTAACTAACACTTTTGGGAATAGAAACACTAGGAAAAACGAAATTACCTATCTTTACGTTATTATTCCTAAGGGGGCGTTCCACCAACTGTTTCCCTCCCATGAAAGAGAGAGGAAACAGTAAACAAATCACACAAAATCCAGAATCACAGAAACAGCAAAAACGCTTGCATACGAGTCTGCAACGCATTGGGACATTTTCATGTCTTTACCTATTGCTTTTGACATTATTAATATTAAGAGGTAGGTACCTAATTTCAATAAAATAGACGATTCCGGATTAATTATCTTCTACACTCACGATCATTAGTTTGTAAACAAAATATGAGAACAGTTATGCCCATAGCTCCGCTATTCGTATAGTCAATAGGTTATGGAGAACATGAAAATGTTCGTTAAATCGAGAGCTTTCCAACGAGTGGTGAACGATTTTTGTGGGTTAAAAAGTGTAGAAAATGAACAAACCTAACAACGGGGTCGTTGTAAGCGGAAATCATTATAAAGGCACTGTAACACAATTTTGTTACGCAATTTCGTGACAGTTTTTTGTGCTATGTGCCAGGGCAAAGACATGAAAACGTCAATAATGTTATGCTTCATGAATAACAACAAATAAAATTAAGTATCTTATTACTGAATCCGCCGTATATATTTATGAAACTGCAATTCCCCTGCCGCCACCAGTACTCGATTTAGGGCTTGTGGTTTGGATGGTGGGAGGGGGGGGGGGGGGGTGGAGATCGAGAGCCTGTATTGACAGCAGAAAACAGTGATCTACGCAGAAGGGGCATCTATAGAGGTAAATAATAAACCGTTGTGTAATAATTTGTTACATTTCTTCTCAATAATACTTTTAATCATTTTTAGTGTTATTCGGTTACGGTTATAGGGATTCACGGGCATTGCGTGCGGATTGGTGATCCAGACAGATTTGTCGATTATGATAGCCACCAAACCGTTTTGTAAAAATGGGCTGCATTTTTTCATATGAAATGAATTAAGATCATCAAAAAATTGATCTGTGCACACATTTCGAAATCACCTTGTTCTAATTCAGGGTATTTCTGTATCAGCAGCAGACTCGAAAATCGCGAAGTCAGTCCGTGCTGTGGAAGGGGGAGGGGGTGGTACTATATAAAATCTGATGAGTGGAACATGTGGTACGAAAGGGACCTGGGATCTATAACACGATAACAATGCTGGCGGGAGCAATCCCCGGCGGCCTGGAGAAAACCGCATAGATGGCCGGGACTCGCCGAGGCCTATCGGTTACTGGAAAACCCTCAAAGGGGAGAATGGCGTAGCCAGTGAGAATGCTTTTTCGAGAAGATATAGTAAAAATTATAGAAGTGGCAAGATCTTTCCAAGTAGGTATTCCAAAGTCGGGTCGTAGTTATAACAAACTGGATAGGTTACAGAGATGTGGCACCTGAGCTGGATGGGGCATCCATGGGTTGCTATCTGCATGCAAGTTTCTGCTTTCTGTAAAAGTCACTTTTCCTGTGGCATTAACCAGTTCCAGAAAGGGATCGTTTAATACAGGGAACTGTAGGGGTTGAATCAAGGGCGGTGCGAAGCGGGTGAATGACCGAATCAATCCCCTCACAAGGGTGGACTGGACGAACATGCTGTTATATGAATTCAATATGCAAGCAAGCAACTCACCACAAACGCGATCCTGGGCCGGGGTGTTTCCGCACTCACAAACACATGCACGACCGACACCAAAATAACCTAAACACAACGGAAACCCCCGGGAAGGCAAATCTGAACCGCTCCGATGCCGAAAATCACCGATTTCTAATAAACAAACCGGGAAAATTAATTTCAAAATTAAAAAAATTAAAAAAACTAATGGGATGAAAAGAAGGGTTGTGAGTCTAATAGTATTTGTGTCACCAAATAAAACTGAGAGGCTGGAGGCGGCACAGGGAGAGTCCGATATTTTAGCCACTACTGGATGCTGTGGAGATAACTCTGCACCCCTCCGGACCGATCCCACCCGCTACGCACAGAACAGGCGACGCATGCGCAATACACATCCCTTTACCCCGCTTTTGATATCCAAACTGATATTTTATTACGGACCCCTTCGTCCCTCACGCACCCTCCAGCGCCATCTCGCGAGCGTAACTAATTCAAATTTGATACACACGAACTTTTGATTGCGCGGATGTGCCACTTTTCCTCGCCCCGACTCATTGGATTGTATACGGTATTTCTCCCCACTCGGCCCCTCACGGCATCCTGTTCATCACGCTCTCCCTCACCTGTTTTTTCCCAGTCATTTCCACACTCTTCGTCCCCCTTCAAATCAGTTGTAATCTTTTATGAAGGGGAAGAGAGGTGGGAGAGTAATTAGAAAAAAAAATTAACAAAAAAGAAACCTATTTCAAGAAGCCTGTAAAAAAAAGTGAGGAATAATTTTGGTTTGTTATTTTCAATAATGAACCTTTGGAATCGAGCATGAAACAAAAATTCTAACCCCCCCCCCCCCCCCCCCCTCAAAATTTGATGGTTTACGTTTCAAGGTATGTAGAATCCTAAAATGCAATAAAAAATTCTGTTTGTCCGCCGCACACCGTGCTTAGCACTTATCATAGTTACCATGAAAAAAATTGACGAAATTCGGGTTATAGGATCCGTTCTTTTTGTGCTGAAGCGTACATTTATTCCAAGCCAATACAACAAAGTGTTTGAAGTTGGCGCCAGATTTCAACGAAAATGGATCCAACCAAAGGATAGCTACACAGCTGTGAGTGGGATTTTGGTGCCGACCTCAAAATTTTTTTTGTATTAGCTTTGAATAAATTGTGTAGGTACCTACCGTTGTTCAGCATGAAAACATTATTATTACTTTTTAGCTGTTTGGTTTATTATTTTCAGTAACGAACCTTTGGAACCGAGCAGAAAAAATAAAAGTGTTAACCCCCCCATTCAAAATTTGATGGTTTACGTTTCAAGGCATGTAGAATCCGAAAATGCAATGAAAAACGCTGCAAATTATTACACAATGGTTTATTATTTACTTATTTAGATGCCCCTTCTGCGTAGATCAGTGTTTTCCGTAATCAATACCCTCGAGCTCTCCCCAGAAAAGCCCTAGATTAAGGCCCGGGAATATAAGTTTCATATAAATGCGAGGAATTCAATAATTCAATCATTAATTTCCTATTTGTAGCTATTCGTAAAGCGTAAGGTAAATAATAAACCGTTGTGTAATAATTTAGCTCTATACGCCCCTTCTGCATAGACAGCATAATGAACCGTTCCGTTACTTCAACGTTTGTTCAAGTTGCAAAAGTACCTATCAACAAAAAAATCCAAAAGATCCATCATTTTCCAAATGAAATAATATCGCAGAACCACCAACTCGACTTCATACAGCCATCCTTGATTATAATCAGGTGCTCCCTAGCGATGATATCTAGGCCAGATTCATACCTTTTGATTCACGATCGTGTTGACTAAGCTTTTCGGTACAAAAGAACAGCTGATCGTACAATGCTCCGGGTGGTCTCAAAAAATTTTTTAGTTCGAGATCAATTTAAAAACGTTAAAAAAACCATACCCTTCTATTGAGAGTTTTCGAGCGACGGCGTTCTGAAAATTTCAACCCCTATTTTGAACCCCTTAGAGATGACTGACAGCAACGCCGATCTTTGAGGACCAACTACACCCTGAACGGGACCTATTAACCAAATTTCATCAATTATGGCTCATGGTCACTAAGAAAAGTGCTAAGTACGGCGTAAGGCGGACGGACAGATGTTGTATATATCTGGCGGTTCAACTGGACCTGCTCATGCTCTGGCCTAGACCTACCCAGACCTAGATTGGCAAGGCCTGGCGGGGCGGGGGCAGGATGACAGGCCTGTCACGGGATACTAAACCCGCACGACACCAGATCCGCGATCCACGGCCTCAACCCCCCCTCCCCTTCCCCCTAGCCCCTCACCCTTCCCCCTCTCTTATAAATAAAACGATTATATTTTACCTACCTACCCGACCAAGGTGAGCGGTAGTCAAAAGGAGGCTTAGGGTTATTGTAAAGAGATAACGCGCCACGAGCGGCAACTATTATTTAGCGTGGAAAAACATCAAATTGAAGGCCTCCATCGTAAGAATAAAGTCTACCCAATTTATGTTACCCCTTCTTCTCTAAATGCGTGGTATTATGTCGTGCATGGGAGGTAACAAATTACAAATAATTTTTTTTTTTAAATGTATTCATTTTTAATTAGATGCACAGAAAACAACTCTAAGTTTGTGTTTAGTTGGAGTGGTTTCTATCTTGTCCAATTTAACATTGAATTTATAGTTTAAATCTACATTTAGCTCTTTTATTTCTTTTTCTAACCAATAATTCGATACATACAATCCATCTAGATTTTGGAACTGTAAAATATAACGAAACTTATCTCTGTAATCTATTTGTTTGATTCCACACACTACTAGGTAATTCTGTCCCTTCTTCCAGCTCTTCCAGCCGACGGCACTTTCTTGGAAAAACTTTGCCTTTTATTTCTTGCATGCCAAAGGTGGATACTTGCTCCACTTCGTCCTGGTTGTAGGGGAAATCTTCTGGTTTTTTCCATGCATCTGTTAGTAGTTTAAGATGCTCTATCTTCGAAAAAAAAATGGTTATTAAAACTGGTAAGTCCATTTGTTGTAAATGTAAAAATTGTTTCTTCTGTCGCTAAATGCACAATGTCCAGATCGTTGATGGAGATTAAAACAAATCCCTCTTTTGTTAAATTTTGTCTGTCCTTGTAGACCTCCATTAGCCACGATTTGTACTTCCCTTTAAAGAAGTAAACACTTTTATTCCCATCTGTTTCTGCAAGTATTCCAACAAAGGTGTATTTCGCTTTAGTGTTAACGGTAAATGCGGAAACCTGGTAGTCTGCATGTATATCCAAATTCTTCCAAGTCTTGTTAAAATATGAGACCATCCTCTCTCTTGTCTCTCTAATAATTTTCTCTTTCTCCTGCATTTCTTTGTATTCCTCTTTTAAGGAAGCAGCATGTTCCATGTATTCCAATTTTCTTCGTTTCGAATCGATTTCTTCCAATTCCAGTTTTCGTTTCTTCGCAGACAGTAGGGTAACGGCGGAGAATGGTTCTATCTCCTTTAAAGTGTAGGGTTGTAGCCTGTTGTTAACATTCGTTCCCTTCCTTAAAACCTGTGGAATAATATTGCTCGTTGGAACCAGTCCACAGTTCTCGAGGCTTACCTACATCTTTACAAATCGCAGAGAAGGCAGTACTAGATTTCGAGAAGAATGTCTCCCCACTCTTAATGTAGCATTTTTGTACCACACTAACATTCTCTCTATTAGCAACATCTTCCACAATCTCCAAGTAATTTACAGTTAAATAGTTAAAACTAAATGCAGAAAGAACGTAATTATTTTCTTCCTCTTGTCTTGGTCGCTTGGTAAAGCAAGTTGCACTCCGGTTAACTTCCCCGTGTTACTGTTTCCCCAATAGACATATTGTAAAAGATCATTTATACACTACACATCAACTGTTCTGGAGACTGTCAGCTAGTTTCGTCCACATTTTAGCGATGGCAACAGAGTGAAACGGGGCTTCCTGGAAATAAATTTTGCTGTCATCCAGGAGCATTACACAGTAGTCCAGAGGATGGTATTCGCTACCGTTGTAGATCGTCGCCTCCAATCTTGTAATACCATGCTCCTTACCTTGTGGGGACAGAAACGTCTGTCTTAATCTAGAGTCTGGACAGTTAACAAAATCCACAATGTGGTTGCCAATTTGTTTGTTAACGCCAGGACTCGTTATCTGGCAAACGAACTTGTTGTAGATTTAGGTTTATTATTTTCAATAATGAACCATTGGAATCGAGCATGAAAAATAATATTGGTGAGTAAATTTATGATACTCTGATAATAATCGATCCCAAATTAATCGGTGTTGAAAAAACCGAACATCAAGTACCTATATAATTTGTATTGAAAATTTGATAAAATAAGAAGCGACACATGTGTGTATTATGTATATGAAATGAGGATTCCGTTCGACATGTACACTTGAAATACCAAAGCAGTTGCTAACGAGTTGAATGAGAATCACTTCAAATTCATCCAAAATGTCCATAATATTCAAATTAATGTACAGGTCATTTTTAGATTTACCATTCGAATTCAGTATATGGCTCGATCCGGGGCTTATAGTAGGATTTATGAGATCATAATTAAGCTAGCTCCTAATGCCTTTCACGGCATCAGAGTTTGGCCTTTTACGGAACACATAATGGTATCATCAGCGCTCTGTTGAGAGCTCCCTTGAATTGGCTTTTCTCGGATTTCCACGGAAGGAGGTTGTCAACGATTATTGCTCAACATGTCAAAAAATGCACGTTTGCATTCTTGATGACCACAGTCAGTGAACAAACAGGTATCTAAGCGAAACTTTCTCCCTTTGGGGAAAAAGAAAGGATCATGGATATGTCTCTCCCTCACATAATGTCATGATCACTTTTAAAAACATCGTTAATATGGTGGAAATACCCAAGTAATTTCATCGCCTTCAGTTTTCGGGTTGCATTCAACTATTTGAATACTCTTTACGACCTCTTCTTCACAATACGTGGGGTACAGATCAGGTGAGTGGCTCCTAAAACTAATTTCCAAGGTTGGTACACTTAGGCTAATTTCTAAGGTAGGTAAAGGCTATGAAAACTGAGGTAGGTACACTTGCCTAGTAACGCAATGGTTGTACGTGACAATCTATAGGTTTATTAAATACATTCATGTAACATAACAAATAATTAAGGACAATGGTCTTTACGCGAAAAATTTAATCTTCGTGAAGATCACATCAACTTCTTACGGTTAGTACGGTGGAAATTAGATCTGGGAGCCACTCAGCTGATCTGGAGCCTGTGCATCGTCAAGATGACGTCCTAAGGAGGCTACATGCCGAACTTCAACTTCTTACGGTTAATAGGGCGCAAATTAGATCTGGGAGCCACTCAGCTGATCTGTACCATGTGCATCGTCAAGATGACGTCCTAAGGAGGCTACATGCCGAACTTCAACTTCTTACGGTTAATAGGGCGCAAATTAGATCTGGGAGCCACTCAGCTGATCTGTACCATGTGCATCGTCAAGATGACGTCCTAAGGAGGCTACATGCCGAACTTCAACTTCTTACGGTTAATAGGGCGGAAATTAGATGTGGGAGCCACTCAGCTGATCTGGACCCTGTGCATCGTCAGGATGACGTCCTAAGGAGGCTACATGCCGAATTTCAACTTCTTACGGTTAATAGGGCGGAAATTAGATCTGGGAGCCACTCAGCTGATCTGGACCCTGTGCATCGTCAAGATGACGTCCTAAGGAGGCTACATGCCGAATTTCCACTTCTTACGGTTAATAGGGCGGAAATTAGATGTGGGAGCCACTCAGCTGATCTGGACCCTGTGCATCGTCAGGATGACGTCCTAAGGAGGCTACATGCCGAATTTCAACTTCTTACGGTTAATAGGGCGGAAATTAGATGTGGGAACCACTCAGCTGATCCGGACCCTGTGCATCGTCAGGATGACGTCCTAAGGAGGCTACATGCCGAATTTCAACTTCTTACGGTTAATAGGGCGGAAATTAGATCTGGGAGCCACTCAGCTGATCTGGACCCTGTGCATCGTCAAGATGACGTCCTAAGGAGGCTACATGCCGAATTTCCACTTCTTACGGTTAATAGGTCGGAAATTAGATGTGGGAGCCACTCAGCTGATCTGGACCCTGTGCATCGTCAGGATGACGTCCTAAGGAGGCTACATGCCGAATTTCACCTTCTTACGGTTAATACGGTGGAAATTAGATCTGGGAGCCACTCAGCTGATCTGGACCCTGTGCATTACGGTTAATAGGGTGGATCTACCTAGCCTTCACTTTTCGAGTTAATAATAATCTAAAGTGCTCCTACCATGTCGCGGAATTTCGTGTCGCGAAAAATATGTCGTTTAAAAATGCCTTGACCCCAAGCCAAAAGACATATCCATGTCAAAAAATTCTTACCCCCCCTCTAAATTTGATGGTTTACGTTTCAAGGTATGTAGAATCCAAAACTGCAATAAAAATATTTCTGTCTGTCTGCCTTACGCCGTACGCCGTACGGGCCACTTTTCTTAGTTACCATGAAAGAAAATTGATGAAATTCGGGTTATAGGTTCCGTTCGGGGTCTAGTTGGTCCTCGAAGCTCGACGTTACTGTGAGTCATCTGTAAGGGGTTCAAAATAGGGGTTGAAATTTTCAAAACGCCTATACCATTTTTTTTACGTGAATATTTTTACGGTTTTAAATAGTTCTTGAACTTGCGAGTTTTTTAAGACCATCCGAAGCGTCGTACGTCCAGCCGTTCGTTCACAGTAAGGCCCCGAAGTTTGCACCGACAGGCATTTTCGACTCCAGTGTGAATGATGGTATACAATTCAAACCAAATCTCGTAACCAGAGACGCGCCCACAATAGGAAATTTGGCGGAGATGAAATCATTGCTAGGGATCACCTCATTATATTGGCGGAGTATGAAGTCGAGTTGGTTGTTCTGTGATATTATTTCATTTGAAAAATGATGGCTCTTTTGGAGTTTGTTGGTAGGTAGTGAAACTTGAACAAACGTTGAAGTATTATTGATGGGTAAATTATTACTACGGTAAATCATTACTCAACGGTAAATTATTACACAACGGTTCATTATACCATCTACGTAGAAGGGGCTGGAGTTTGTTGGTAGGTACTTTCGCAACTTTTTTCACTCCTCATCAACAATTTCTTTTCAGAACTTCATTATGTGTGTTTCTTTTTGTTAGGTACTGTTTGTCATCGGCAAAATTATTTTAGCAACATTTAACTCGTGATTTAGGTAGGTACCTAGTAACGTGTACGGGGTTAGGTACTAACCTACGGAGGGTCTGCGATCTACATTATATGTATAGAATAGTACATATCATAAATTATATAGACGGGTTTTTCACTCCTCATCAACAATTTCTTTTCAGAACTTCATTATGTGTGTTTCTTTTTGTTAGGTACTCTTTGTCATCGGCAGAATTATTTTAGCAACATTTAACTCGTGATTTAGGTAGGTACCTAGTAACGTGTACGGGGTTAGGTACTAACCTACGGAGGGTCTGCGATCTACATTATATGTATAGAATAGTACATATCATAAATTATATAGCCGGGTTATCTATACATAGGGCTGTGATCTGTAACGGAAGGGTATTCTATACAAAATAATAAACCGTTGTGCAGGGATTTGCAGCGTTTTACTCTTGCACCAGTAGGAGTAATCCAGGTTAGGCAATCTATCCCAACTGACTTGTCATTGTTAACAATTATATTGTAGCCTTCCTTATACTGTTCGCCTTGTTTACGAAAGGCGTGGTTCTGTGCTAAATACTCGCACATCTCTCGTTTATTAAAAATCCCCACAAAATCCTGTGTGATGTCTAAATCAATTAGGTAGAAGTCGTGGGCTTGGAGATCTAATAGTATTTCGGGCAGTTTTTCCTGTAGAGTAGCCAGCTCGGCATCCGCCAACTCTACCTTGTAGGGGACTGCAATGGGATTTTTAAATTTATTTTTAATGGCTTGCAACCCATCTGCACCAATAATATTACATACACGTTCCGCCATTAATCTCTCTCCAAGCAAAAGGAATGGTAATTTTGCCTTTACACCATGTCTTGCGGACACAAATTCGACAAATTTCCCACGAAGATAACTGTTGAACACTCCACAGATATCCTTCTTTAGGATGCTCTTCCCCTGTTCGCAATCCGCACTGTCGGTTATTTTAACAAGCATTATATTGTCGCAGAATGGTTTTTAGCGGAGTTAGTGGTTTTATATTAACTCTAGACAGCAACTCTTCTCCTTGCGAATAATTAATATTTCCAATATCTGTTACCAGGTTGTTGTTGCGCAGATTCTCTTCCAGAAGCCAGAGTCCAAATCGTTCGTTGGTTGGTTTAATTCTGCTACCCAAGAGCTCGGAGACCTTGTACATCTTGGAGGGGGACACGTTTACTGTTCTAGGTACTACCTTAAACTGAGCCACCTCCATCTAATCACCCTCCGTAGCAAATCGCGAGTAAGACGTGTGCGCAGTACACGTCCCAACCGTAAGATATATACGTGTGACCCGTCCCCTTGTCTTACCTATATGAAAATTAGAGAAATTGGCGGGAAAATGTATAGGTTGTCGTGTTTGAAAATTGACGGTTACAAACTGGAGGGAAAGAGAAATCCGTTTTTAGTTGATTTTTTTATCTCTTTACAATAACCACGATGTCATTATCGCTATAAGCCGCCTTTTGACTACCACTCACCTGTAATATAATGTATTGAAAGGCACATAGTAAACAGGTTAGAATATACTCCATTAGAGTATATATTAGAGTATACAAAACAGAATGTTATTAAAATAAACAGGATGAGGGAAAAGAAGAGGAAGAAAAGATAAGAAAAGAGATAGTGTGGGGAGGGGGGGGGAGAGGAAGAGGAAGAGTAAGAGTAAGAGAGACAGCAGAGAAGGAGAGGATTCTATCGCTCGACAAGGAAGTGGCGCTCAACAGCACCCCTGAACGCACCAAGGGAAGAGGCACAACGAATCGCCAGAGGGAGGGAATTCCACAGCCTCGCTCCTGCAATTGAGACTGACTTGCTCATGGCCATACTGGAGTACCGAGTCATGGCAATATTGTTGGCACGACCCGAGCCAGGAAGAAACATGTTATTGACAAAGGAGGGTAGACAGCCCTTAGTAGCGCGAAAAATTATGCAGAGAGATTGAACATTGAGGTACGTTATAATATCCATGCCAAGGAGGTGGTCAGCATGGAGGGATACATGTCCAAAAGATCTGAGCCGGAAAACATAGCGGACACAGGAATTGAAGAGTACACGGAGGCGTTTGAGGGAGTTGAAATCAAGGGACCAAATGAAAAGAATTGAACAATAGCTGAAATGAGGAAGAATGAGGGATCGAAACAGTTTGAGTCGGATATGGAGAGGTGTACAGAAGGCTAGGTTTCGAAGCGAATGGAGGGCTGCGTAAACAGACCTTGATATTTTACCAACATGTTCATTCCAAGTTAGCGTAGTGTTAAAAATTACCCCAAGATTCCTTACAGACTGATGGTATCGAATAGGTGAGTTACTTATAAGAATAGGGGGAAGCGAGTGGTGATCTATAGGCTTATTACAGATTGCAATTGCCTGGCTTTAAGAGGGGTTCAGGAGCAGCCCATTGCTAACACACCAGCTATGTATAGAGGATAAATCGTTATTGACTTGAGTGACGGAGTTGCGAAGAGAGGACAGGTGGGTTAAACTGTGCTTATAGATTTGGGTATCATCAGCATATAAGTGGAAAAAGCAGTGGCGAATAACTTGGGGCATGTCATCAATAAATAATGAGAATAAAAAGGGTGCAAGAACAGCACCTTGAGGAACCCCGTCCAAGATAGGTGGAAGCCCAGAGGTGGAGCCATCGACAAAAACAGACTGGGAGCGGCCATTGAGGTAGGAGTAAATGAGCTTGCAAGCACTGGTAGAGAATTTGAAGAAGTAGGACAACTTTTTAATAAGCAGATCATAATTGATTGACCCAAATGCGTTGGTAAGATCAAGAAGGATTAGGATAGTGCATAGTTTATTATCCATGCCCTTTCTAATATCCTCAGAGATTTTGATTAAAACAGATTCACAGCTGTGGCGCGGTCTGAAGCCAGATTGATAAGGTGAAAGGAGGTTGTTGGACATGACATAGCTACTCATCTGTTCCAGGAGGCAATGCTCAAGGGCCTTGGATGAAGATGGCAGGATACTTATTGGTCGTAGGTCCTCAAGGCGTTCTACGGATGATTTCTTAGGAATAGGGATGACTCGGGCGTTTTTCCATTGGTCAGGGAAGCATGAACTGGTGATTGCAAAGTTAAATATGTGTAAGAAAATAGGAGCAGTGACGTTGAGGCTTTTCAAAATAAGACAGAGAGGAAGATGGTCAGAACCTGTGGCATTGAAAGCTTTGAAAATTTCTGATAGCAAAAGGCAGTTGAATGAAAACTTATCATGCTGAGGTGAAGAGACAGGCAGAACTGCGGTTGGAAAAGGGGCTCTGGAAGCACTAAAATGAATGTTGAGGATATCAGCACTAAATGGAATAGAAGGGGTGTCAGCAGAATGCAAACCTGTTTTTCTAATACGAGACCAAAGTTGTTTCGTTGGCAAGTAGGGAGAGAGGAGGCCTTCGAAATATGCTTGTTTAGCTCTCCTGACAAAGGACTTGGCCTTATTCCTCAGTTTTTTAAAATTAGCATAATCGTCCGGATCAAGGGAACGTCGCCAAAGAGCATATGCTTTATCTCGAGCTTTAAGGACCATCTTAACGTGGGTGGTGAACCAGGGAGTCTTAGGGTGACGAATACGGACTTTCCTCAATGGAGCAAGGGAATCGAGGATGTAAAGCAGTTGGCGGTTGAGAATTTTGATCATATCGACCACATTGGTACATAGGAAGATGGCATCCCAGCAGATTGTCATGGCAACTCTCTCTACCTCTTCCCTAGTAACTAAATTGAGATTAGTCACCAGCTATGACACCATTTTCATATTTGTAAATATAATCAGCCAAAACAGATTCGAGGTGTGAAATGTCAGAGGGTGGACTGGGAGGTCTGTAAAGGGCACATAATAGAATGGGGACACGATCAGGACAGGCTTCAATGATCAAGTATTCTAGAATGGATTCTTTAGCGGATTTACTGAGTACTTTATATTTGATTCCATCCCTCAAGTAAATTGCAACACCTCCTGAATTTTTCCTAGATCTATCGTGTCTTATAAGCTGGAAGCCAGAGAGAGCGACTATTGAAGACCTGATGGAGGGCTTCAGCCATGTTTCGGAGATTAGCACTGCCTGTAACGGGTTATCACCAATGTAATATTTTATATCCTCGATATGACAGGGTAAGCTCTGAGCATTAAAGTACATAATAGGGAACGAGTTGACAGCTGGTCCTAAGTCATTTTTAATCCGAACATCAACTGGAGTAAAGGAGGGGGCATCAGCATTCAGTTGTGAAGAGTCAGGGAGAGTAATCGCAGATCCATCAGAATCAACAGATATGTGCAGAAGCGAGGTATCGGGACTAGCCTCCATGGGGACTGAAAGCCCCTAGACCCATGGAGCAAGCAGGGAGCAGGAAACACCAAACAACCAGATCGGACGATAGAAAGGGAAGAGAAAATAGAACAGGAAACGAAGTTGAGAGAAGAGAGGAAGAGGAGAGGAAGACAGTGGAAGAAGACGGGTGCGAGACACTCACAATCAGCAATATTGCTGGGAAGTGTAATATCATGGAGTGCATCAGAGTCACAAGATGGCGAGGCTTAGGTGTGCCCCCCAACAATACAAAAGATTAGAGATGGTGACAGCACAGACTACAAGTGTTGATTACACATTTGAGTAAAATTTAATGCCTACTTCAGAGATGAAAGGTGGTGGACTTGAAAAAATAAATAAATAAAATAAGTAAATAAATAAATAAATAAATAAAATATTAAAAAATAAAAAAAATATTAAAATATAAAAAAATAAAAATAAATAAAATTAATAATAATAATAATAATAATAAACAAAATATGTAAATGAAATAAAGAAATAATAATCATTATTCACATTAGTCACCAGCAAAACAAGTTGAAACATAATTCAGTAACTTACTGCCCTCTAGGAAGGGTAGGTACAAGAATTTGAACAGTCACGCAAAATACCAACATTAGAGAACTGAGCAAGCTTCTTGTAGGCAGAAAAAAAAGCATACCTACCTAAATAACAATAATAATAAAAGGGAAATCACCAAATAACCCAGGGTTGAGATCAACTAGACAATTGATTGTAGTAAAAATGACTGGGAGGCAAAAAAATACAAAATAAGTAGGTGGAACTATCCTACAGGCAAGAGAATAACAGTACTTACAGAAAGAAGGTACGTGCAGACTACGTCTACAAGAATGTTGAGATGACAAAAGACTAACTACAGAAAATGCGAGGGGGGTATCAGTACAATTCAGGTTCAGGAGTATGTATTTAGTCGCGTTTGTAATTTGAAGATGAGAAAGCTTACAGGATTTATCCCATTTCCATATGGTTGAAATTTGTATTTGGCTGAGAAAAGCACCTCTCCCGTCCACTTCGCGGTAGCCCCTCTTGATCTATGTGCACTGTAGTGATGTACTCCAATACCAATAGGACTCTAACCCCCTGATCATCATATGTGGATATTGTAGACGCAGCTGACAGAGAGAGGGAGGAGACTGAAAATAATAAAAATAGCATTCTCATCATTGCAATAGAGTATTTCTATTTTCATTTTGTATTTGATTAGTTGCAATCCATTACATTGGCGCAGATCGGTTAGAATATACACGTTCTTGCATTCAATATACTATCGGAGGCCGGTGGTCCAACTGGCTGGATAGTGAAGCGACGCGTTTCTTACGCAGCCTTTAGGTAGGTTTACCGTTTTTTTTTTTGGCATCGCCGTTATGGAAGTGGCCACAAAACCACCACCGTTCGACCACCACCTCGACGGAAACACAGCGGCTCGCTGGGAAAGTTGGGTGAGTGATTTTGAAATATTTCTGACTGCTGCTGACGTAACCGCTGATATTAGAAAACGAGCGGTATTTCTAAATTGTGCCGGGAAAGATGTGATAGAAATTTTCCGCAGTTTACCTGATATTGGGCCTTCTTATGATGAGACAAAAACTGCCTTAACTGGTTATTTCATCCCTAAGAAAAATGTCATGTATGAGATTTTCAGATTTCGTAATGCCAAACAAGAACCGGGCGAGTCCATACAGCATTATTGTGTGCGACTCAGACAGTTAGCAGCTTCTTGCGAATTTCACGATAAAGACTTGGAAATTAAGATACAGATATTGATGGGCACAAACTCCGAATATTTACGTAAAGAACTGTTGAGAAAAGAGATGACACTTCATGAGGTATTGATATTTGGTCAAACAGATGAGGTTGTACGATCTCAAATGATCTCATTAAATGGGGAGAAGTTCACGGAGCGTTCCATAAATAAAATGGATAGTAAAGCAGGAAATAGAAAATGTTTCGCTTGCAATGGTGAATGGCCACACAAACGTGGAACTATGTGTCCCGCTAAGGACAAATTTTGCAAAATTTGTAAAGTTAAAGGTCACTTACCTAAATCCAAGTTCTGTTTGGAAAATGATAGTTCGGACGAGCGCACGTATTCAAGAGGTAATAAGGGTAGGAGGAAGAGGTCTTCGCACAAGCTGAATAAAGTTCATCACGACAGTGACTCTTCAGACTCTTCAGGAACCTCTAATCCTGAGGTTTCACTTCACGTGGCTAATATAGCCAAATCTAATTCCGTTCCTACAGTTTCTATCAAGGTCTCAAACCGCCGTGTTAGGTTCATTGTAGACACCGGCTGTTCTGTCAACTTGATTAGTCGCTCCATTTATGAGAAACTTGGGGCAGTACCTTTAAAGAAAACTGCTACAACCCTGCATGCCTACCAAGATCGGCCTGTCGACGTCTTAGGCAAATTTAAAACTCAATTTCAATTCAAAGACCGTTCGG
Organism: Leptopterna dolabrata; assembly: GCA_954871275.1. Taxonomy (NCBI): domain Eukaryota; kingdom Metazoa; phylum Arthropoda; class Insecta; order Hemiptera; family Miridae; genus Leptopterna; species Leptopterna dolabrata. Next base: position 50,439,471 of record OX940982.1, read on the forward strand.
TGACAACCAAAGTTCTAGTAGTTGAATCGGGAGAGTCACTGCTAAGTTGTGAGACTGCTAGAAAACTTGGGATAGTCTCTTTGGCTTTAAATGTGAGAGAAGCCCGCAGTTCAATTTTAGAAAAATATTTTGATGTTTTCAATGGTATCGGCAAGCTTAAAGATTTTCAACTCAAACTACATGTGGATAAAGGAATTCAACCGGTTATTTCTAGATTTAGACGAACTCCTCATCACCTTCGAAAGAAAATCGAAGCCGAAATTAACCAGCTAATTGGGGATGACATTATTGAAAAAGTTAATGAACCGACTTCTTGGGTTTCACCCATTGTAATCGTCCCAAAGAAAGAAGGTTCACTAAGATTGTGCGTGGACATGAGGGCCCCTAATAAGGCCATTTTACGTGAGCGTTTTCCCACACCGACAATTAATTGATGAAATAACTTCGCTAGTCGAAGGTTCTATATTATTTTCCAAAGTTGATTTAAATAAAGGTTTTCATCAAATTGAGCTACATCCGTCTTCTCGAGAGATCACAAGTTTTGCAACTCACCTAGGGATATATAGGTACAAGAGATTGAATTTCGGAGTCTGTAGCGCACCTGAGGCGTTTCAAAAGATCATTCGGCAGTTGACATCAGACATTCCTGGATGCATCAATGTCAGTGACGACATATTAATTTTTGGTAGAAGCAGGGAAGAGCATGACAAGGCCGTAAACAGTGTCCTCTCACGATTGAGGGAGACCGGCCTCACAGCCAACGTAGAAAAATCTGTTTTTGCTCAAGAAACCATTGATTATTTGGGCTATAGGTTATCCAAAGATGGAATTAGTCCCGATCCAGACAAAATTAAAGCAATATCAAATTTGAAGCCACCTAAAAACGTCCACGAGGTTCGTAGCTTTTTGGGAATGGTAAATTTCCTTATCAGATTCATCACCAACCTTGCTAACCATACCAAATCTTTACGTGACCTTATAAAACACGACAGGGAATGGAAATGGTCGGACAGAGAACAGAAGTCCTTCGAAAATGTGAAAGCACTTACTCAAAAAGCTATTAAGAATAACTTTTTCGATTCAAATCAAACAGCCCACCTGTACACAGATGCCGGACCTGAAGGAGTAGCTGCAATTTTAGCTCAGCCTTCCAATGGAAACGCATCGATTATAGCCTGCGCTAGTTCAAGTCTGTCAGACACCCAAAAGCGATATTCTCAGATCGAGAAAGAAATGCTGGCCATAACATGGGGAGTTGATCATTTCAAAGATTTTCTAGTAGGTAGTAAATTTGTAATCCACACGGACCACAAACCACTTGTGTCATTGCTATCAAAAACAAATTCACAATCTTCCCCGCGTTTAGAAAGGCTGAGGTTCAAACTCATGGGTTTCGACTTCTCTATTGAACACCTCTCGGGAAAAGACAACCCCTCCGACTACATGTCCCGTCATCCTTTGATGAACAAAACCTCAAAAGACGCCGAAAGATACATCAATTTTGTCGTATCAAATTCGATACCATCTACAATAACTAGGGCTGACATTTCAAAGGAAACAAAAAATGAAAAAATTTTGAAAAACTTAATTAGGGCCATTCAAACCGGGTACTGGGACTGCGACAACTTGGCCCCATACAAAAAAATTAAGGATGAATTGGCCGTTACTACAGACGATATCATAATGAGAGGAAACCGAATAGTGCTGCCCCTGTCGCTGCAGCAGACCGCCGTTGATCTTTCTCATAGGGGACATCAGGGCATCACCAAGTCAAAGGAACTTTTAAGGAGCAAAGTCTGGTTTCCCAAAATGAATACAATGATTAAATTTACTGTTGATCGTTGTATCCCGTGCCAAGCGAGCACCCCCAAAACAAGGAGGGACCCCATTTCAGCCACTCCCATACCCAATGGAGTATGGGAAAACTTGTCCATAGACTTTTCGGGGCCCTATCCCAACAGCAAATATGTCATGGTACTGATTGATGACTATAGTAAGTACCCCGTAGTGGACGTGATCAGTTCCTTATCAGCAGGAGTAGTGAATGGGCAACTCTTCAGGATTTTCTCACAATTCGGACTTCCTGCCTCGATCCGTTCGGACGGAGGGCCTCCATTTAACAGTGGCGAGTTCTCAAAATTCTGCGAGAGGCTAGGAATTAAACATCGGAAGGTTACCAGTTATTGGCCAGAAGCAAACGGGAGGGCAGAACATTTTATGGTCAACCTGAATAAAACGATTCGTTCAGCGGTAGTAGAAGGGAGGAATTGGGAAGACGCACTACCGGAATATCTGATGCAATACCGAGCAACACCTCATTGCTCTACTCGTATTGCTCCAGCAAAGGCACTACTACGTCAAAATTTCAGAGCATACCTACCTCAATTATCAGTACACTCCGAAGATGAACTCGACGATTTGCTGAGGAAAACTGAAGAAGCAAGTCAAAGTAAAATGAAGGAGTATGCTGACGAGAGAAGAAATGCCAAACCTCATGGACTCGAGATAGGCGATACCGTTCTTGTTAAGCAAGAAAAAGTCAATAAGTATTCGCCACCTTTCAACCCAAATCCTTTGGAAATTACGGAAGTCAATGGTACTCAAATTACTGCATCAAATGGAGACAGGACAATAACCAGGAACTCTTCCTTCTTCAAGCAAGTTCCAACCTCACCATCCTCAGCTCCTGTAGCGTCCCTGCCGCAGACTATGGAAACTACTGATTCATCTCAGACCTCTTCCAAAACAGAAATGCATGGGAAGAATTCCAACAATGAGCCGAGTCCAAGAAGAACAAGAAGTGGAAATATGAAAGACTTTGTTTTATATAAATGATGCTTGGGAGAGATGTAGTGATGTACTCCAATACCAATAGGACTCTAACCCCCTGATCATCATATGTGGATATTGTAGACGCAGCTGACAGAGAGAGGGAGGAGACTGAAAATAATAAAAATAGCATTCTCATCATTGCAATAGAGTATTTCTATTTTCATTTTGTATTTGATTAGTTGCAATCCATTACATGCACCCCCTGAGATTCAGGGCAGGAGCCGCCACTGCTGGTCAATGGTGTCGAGTTGCCTCGTAAGCTCAGATATCTCAGTTCTAGTAGTGGACAGGACTTTAGTGACGACAGAGTCGACTATGTCTTCCACCACCGAGGCTACCTACGCTATCAATAGCTTTAGAGAGGATTTCAGGGGTGAGGACGATTCCCGTAGAAAGTGTTTTATTCAAGGCTTCGGACACCAACTGACGAATATCAGGAGCGAAATTCGAGGTCATAGACGACTGGGAATGTACGACTGAAGGTGAACTTGATGTGGACTTACCCACAGCGGTTTTCTTGCCTCGACGAGGTTGCGTGTTCACGTTATTACGGAGAGTAGAGTCTTTATTCACCGTGAATATCGTTTCCAGCGAAAGAAAAAAAAACAGATAATACTTCACACCACTTTCAGAACGAATTTACAGTGTGAAAACACCTGAATGAACGGTATAATTGGGGAGCACACAAAAGTACATTCACCCTTTGCAAGCAGCCATCTTGAAGCTAATCGTTTTATTTATAAGACAGCCACTTAGAACTGATTATTACTGGAGGAAGTGGAGAGGAAAAATGTAAATAACTAATTTCCTCGGATGAGTTTTATCTAATTGCATGCTCGCTGTTGACACTATCAGCTTCCTCCTTACTCTGATCCCGCTAGGCATTCGACTGAATTATTATGAAATTCGTTCAAATCGTTACTACCTTGCGTCTTGGGCAGCCTCCATTTTTCTATCCAATTTTCAGGGTCTCAAAACATGCTAATCAACCTACTCTTAGTTTGCAACGATTGGAAACACGTGCTACCCTCGTCACATTTACCACTATTTATAGGGCCATCGTTCCCTTCCAGCCCCTCCTTACCAGCTGCATTGAAAATTATTTGTTATCTTTCACCCGTACTTTTAAATCTTAATCGTTGAATACCGCAGGTGCTATCTCATTGGCGATCCAAATGTACAAATTTTGAAATTTTGAACACCAGAACCAATTTCCGGAAATTCTATGCTGATTCTGAATCCAATGCAATTTACAGATTGAAAATCGGTCAATTATTATTGAACTGAGAGCGAATATTAATTCGCCCTCGACGGTGTTGCCATCTGTTGAATATTCTTACAAGTTTTTTTCGGGCTATTTCCCCTTAAGGCGCCGCGTCAACTCATGTACTTCGAGAAGCTGGACCACTTCTTCATTAACATGGTTTTTAAGTCTCTCAAGATGAGCGTTAGCGCGCAGCTTTATCACTTGGTCGACGCTTTCCATCTCAAGGTCGCGATGTAGAGCGTCGTTGCGGATATACCACGGCGCATTGGTTATGCATCGTAGTACCATATTCTGAAAGCGTTGTATAATCTGCCTGTTTGATGGGGCCGTGCAGCCCCACAGTTGTGCTCCGTAGACCCACGAGGGCCTCAGTACTTGAGTGTACAGAAGCAGTTTATTTTGAAGTGACATCGTTGATCTCCGGCCAATTAGCCAGTACATTTTCCTGAATTTTAAGACAAGTTCTGTCTTTTTCTTTCTCACGTGTTCTTTCCACCGGAGCTTGGCGTCTAGCGTCATGCCCTGGTATTTGGCGTGATTCGAGTAGGGAATCACCACATTGTTGAGAAAAGCCGGGATGTAGTTGATCTTACAGTTGGTGAAATCGACGTGTACCGACTTTGTCTAGTTCAGTTTGATTCTCCATTTAGCGGTCCAGCGAGTGATTTCGGAGATTGATCTATTGAGTTTGCTGATGGATTCATTGTTGTTCTCCCCAACCGAGAGAACCACAGTGTCGTCTGCAAAAGTTGCTGTTGTGTTGCAGTCTAGGTCCGGTAAGTCGCTCGTGTACAGTATGTATAGGAGGGGGCCTAATACACTGCCTTGAGGGACACCAGCGTTAACTATTTTTGGTTCTGAGTATGCGTCATCTTGTCTGATGCGGTAATACCGATTTGACAAGTAGGAATCCAGTAGCTCCACGTAATGGATGGGAAGCATCTTTTTCAGTTTATGTTTTAGGCCTTCGTGCCACACTTTGTCAAAAGCCTGAGCAACATCAAGAAAGATCGCCGAACAGACTTTCTTTTGCTCCAGCGCTTCTTCAATGATATTGACGATTCGATGAACTTGATCTATGGTCGAATGCTGACGTAGAAATCCGAACTGATGCTTGGGAATCAGCTTCCGTTCTTCAATTATGCCAAGGAGTCTTTTACTGATCAATTTTTCGAACACTTTGGATAGCACAGGCAACAGTGAGATGGGCCTATAAGATGTTACTTGATCAGCTGGCTTACCAGGTTTTTGTACCATGATGATTTCCGCCATCTTCCATAGCTGGGGTACATGCCTATGTTTGATGGCAGCGTTAATGATTTGGGTAATTTTGACAATAGATTTTCGAGGTAACTGGTGCAGAATTTTTCCTGTGATAAGATCAAAACCAGGAGCTTTCTTAGGATTTATCTCCTTTTTAATCGTTTTTTGTACTTCTTTTATCGTTACATACGGTATTCTTATTTCTGGCTCGAGCGGCGATGTCTCCTCCAAGGTAGGCTCACCCAGGGACCTGGATTTCGGTGCGAATACACTAGTAAGGTGTTCCGCAAACCAATCAGCCTTGCTTTGACTATCAATAACCCATTTACCCCTATCATCCCTAACAGGCGGTGCTTGAACTATAGGTCTCATGAGATATTTTGCGGCTTTCCGCAGGGAGTAGTCAGTGTGGCGGTCACTGGTTAACTCTCTGAGGTACTTTTCAGTTGATTCATTCTTAATCATCTGAATCATGTCTTTCAATTCCTTAGCAGCCTTGTGCCATTCAGTTTTTGTTTTGGCCTTCGGGTACGTTGCCATTTTTTTCTTGCTTTCCGTTTTAATTTTATAGCTTCAACTATTTCTCTCGGGTAGTTAATTCCCTTGAGCCTTCTTCTAACGGATGGTGTATTCTTCCATGCCGATTCTTGGATAGTACACACAATTTGTTCGAGCTCCCGATCTGTCATCTAGTGTTTGTGGAGGCTCCTTCAGTTGTAATTTTTTGCATACATCAATTTTGAATCCTTCTCAGTCGGTTTTGTCATTAGCCAGGGCAGGGTTGTAAGGTCTGTAAATAACCTGCTCACTAAGCGTCATTATTATTGGAGAGTGATCTGACCTCAGGTCGCAGTTACCTTCCACAAGTACACATTTTGAAGATACGTTTAATCGTCAGATGAAACACGTACAGTTTTACCACTACGAAACAAAAGAAACATGTACAGTGTTACCACTACCACACATCATTATAATCCATATAAGGACAATTATTTACGATCCATGTAAGGATCCATGGCGGTCTTATTTTGAATACTTATTTCCAACACCTATATATTTCACCTTTCAGGGTGGAGAGAAACCAACTGTCGCCATGCTTTTGACCGTGGCGTGCAGTCACTTCATTTTTGATGGTTAGTGCTTCATGCGAGTGGTCCTCTTTCGCGAAAGGAACGTCATCTGCCAGAGTCCACAGATATCCCTTCCCTTGCACTTGCGTTTTTCCTTTCCTGAGCACGTCCATCTCAGCTCGCTACTTTTTGAAGTTTTGTGATACACAAATTTATATTCACGGTCATCAATCAATCACCTCACCGATATAATTTTTGTTAGAACATGACGTCGAAAAATTACGTCTCCACCTCTTTTCGCGGCACGTCTAACCCACTGCGTTGTCACTGACTCGATTGAACTCATTACTAGAACTGGTCAAATAGACAGAGGACGGTGATATTCGGCGTTATCGGCATCATCTCTGTTGGGAGCAAAAGGTAGAAGCTCACAAGAAGTAGCGCTACGAGAGGGGAGCGTACCGTAGCAGGCCTGAGAAAACGTTCACTTCAAAACCGCTCGTGGGGAGCGTAATGATGGACGCCCAATTTGTGAGGACATAATCACGACTACTATGTGTAATATTAGTACCTACCTATTTAAGTTAAAAGAAAAAATTAATTTAAGCAACCTAATATTCGTCTAAAACCGTCAAAAGGTACTTAGGCACCTACCTGCATACCTTCTTACTTACTTCTTGTTATAGCCGTGGCTTCAGAAGCTGGGATCCTAAGTTAGTCTCCTAAGAAACCATCCAGCTGAAATCGGAAATCCTCATCCCCCCCCCCCCCCCCCCCCCCCCACTCATTGACCCTTTTGTCTCTCGAGTATGCTGGTAGTGTGCGTTCAAATTGAAATTTTCGATCATTTCCTTTTTTGAGGAAATTCCTCAATATTCTTACTTTTTTTCCACAAAGTTCCTGTAACGAGAGGCGGTCTTGAAAACTTCAACAAAATGCAATCAAGAATGGAAACGCTTGCATACGAGTCTGCAACACATTGGGACATTTTATGTCCCAATGGGAATTTAGGGATAATTGACGGTATCATTTACGGGTTGCACGATTACCATGATCCGGGTTATACATGGTGGTGCAAGGTTACCACATTCGATTCTAGTAAACAATAGAGAGTTTTTGCAACACACTCACGACGAAACGAACGAAACGAAAGCAGTGCTGCGCATGCGCACTTAAGACACCGAAAAGTTTGACGAACCGTGACGACGAAAAATACCGGGATCTCGCGGTGTCAGCTTTCGTCGTGTTGATATGACGAAACGTAATTTAACCTTACATCTGTATAACGCTACCTACCTTCTTCTGTTTTCCTTGGAAAATAAAAATGTTGAGCGTCGTATTCACAGCTGCTTCTTGGCGTCTTGGCAGACTTGACGCCATGTGTGGACATAGATTTGTATTAACCATGGAGTAAAATGGATGAAAGAGAGGTTCACATAACGTTAGCGTGACTCCACCAGCCGGTAGACGCCAAAGCTGAACGAAATTGAACCGAAAAAGGTTAGCATCTGACTTCGGTCGCCCTATCCGCCATTTCCGTTTTGGTGTCGTTTTCCGTTTCGTTTCGTCACGAGTGTGTTGCAAAAACTCTCTAATGACTTTCTTCACTACCTGTTGCTGACTACCTTGTTTATCCGCATTTTTTTCATCATGCTCAGCTCAGCTACCGCGCCAGGTACGGGGATACGGTTAACAAGAAAATGTTCAATAAAATCACACGATTCCAACGAGTGGTGAATGATTTTTGTACGATGAAAAATGGCAAACATGAAGTTCCGTAGAAACGAATCGGTTGTAAGCAAAAATAATCAGAATATCAGCTGTAACGCTTTTGTTTACCGGTACCGTATAACGGTTTCGTATAACGCTTTTCGGGTCCATGTGCCAAAGTAAAGACATAAAATGTCAAAATGTTGAAATAACTCCTGCTTTCTAGAAAGTTATGTACGAAATGTTCTTTTGGTTTATTATTTTCAATAATGAACCTTTGGAATCGAGCATGAAAAAAAAAAGTTTGACCGGCTCCAGTACTCGATTTAGGGATTTCCTGGGGGGGGGGGGGGGGGGGGGGGGCTCGAGGGTATGGACCACAGAAAACAGTGAGGTACGGAGAAGGGGCATCTATGAAGGTGAATAATAAACCTTTGTGTAATAATTTACAGCGTTTTTTGTAGACGGACGACGATGTTGTTCAGAGGCATGAGGTCCGTAACGAGTGCAAGCATAAAGCTGAGGGAACAATGTGCGAACTCCCATCAAAGAATCAACCGTCAAACGTTATGTTCAATTGAAAACACGCAAATGGCAAAACAAGATTTGTCGTCAATTAGAAAAGCCATATGCCGAACCATTCCCCTGTCCCGGAAAGCCGTCTGAGCTTTATCGCAATTTTACGTCGGACGTTTTACGCGTGCCCCAAGTTCTTTTCACAGTTACCTATACACATGTGTGTGCGGCGCGGTACATCCAAATTTATTACGAAGGACCTTCCGACCAAATTCCAAGATTCAATTGCCTTCGAAAATCCTAACGGGCCTGAGTTAAATTGGCGGTACCTACTCCATTTTAATTCATAGCAACCAATAATACCGTAAAATAGTTTGGTAACCGGTAGATTCATGATACATGATTATGTCGCTCTGGATTTCGGTAAAAGAAAAAACATAAGCACACGACACACACGGATTTTGGCAAACATGTTTATATGCATAAACGTAAACTGCTCGTATACGTGGGGTAAACAGTAGTAGCTTGAAGTGTAGTGACAGGTACTTTCTGATTCTATTAGAAGCCGTAGCCATACTTACTTATAATGCGAAATACCAACGACAATTCCATTTAGAACAGTCCCAGTTTGTAAATAAATAATACGAGATGGCTTTGGTGAGTTACGCTATCGGCGATTCAAGCGAGGATGAATATGATCGAAGTCCTCAACGTGAGTACCTGCCTATAAATTCCCTGATTATCGCCAATGTTCCAAATGGTAATCATACAATAATACTGTAGGGGAAGGTGGGCGAATACTGTCACCCCGGGTAATACCGCCGCCTCACTTGGAGATATAATTATTGCTACGTGGGTGTCCAATCAACTGGTTTTCTAAAACAGCTGGAATATAAGACCACCACATTTGGCGTCAATCAGTCTTCAAGGCTAATTCACTGGCATCAGCGAAAAAGCACTTAAGTCCAAATTGTCACAAACTTCTATACTCCCTGAGTCAAATCCCAAGTTTGATTTCTAGCCGCTAGCGGTTTGTGGCGCTGCAGTCGTCCCTAGTATTTTGAAATCCCCACACTTTTCTCTCCTATTTTTGAAATCCCATAGCCGCTGCAGCCGCATCCCCCTCGTATTTTCAAATCCCCGCACTTTTCTCCCCTATTTTTGAAATCCCATAGCCGGTGCAGCCGCATTCCCCTCGTATTTTAAATCCCCGCGCTTTTCTGTCTTAGTTTTGAAATCCCATAGCCAGATAGAGATGTGATAGGTAGGTACCAATGAAGACGTTGACCACAATAAAGTAAAAAACCACAGTCATGCAGCATGGCTATAAGAGCGAATTTTCAAAGAAATAACTGATTTTATGTAAAACTGTTTTATCTCAAGAAATAACCACGTTCCTTCATCTTCAAAGTGCTCCAGTTTGAGAACGGAATGAGATATCGCAATTCTGATTTCACCATCGTGTTCAGCGTAGAAAAACCTTTAAAATGAGGCGTCACTTGTCAGACTGTTTCATTTTGGGAATTTATGGGTAATTTTTCCCCCCTAAAACTCCCCAAAACTCAGGGGCGGATCCAGAATTTTTTTCCGGAGGGGGTCACAGGGTAGAACAATATAAAAAATAACAAAAAATAAAAAATAACCAAACGAACAATACAAACCGAATTTTCAACCTTATGCCTAAACTCGTCCAATTTGTCTACTTACAAAATTAATTGTATTTATTTATAAAATTCATTGTTTATATTATGTAAAAAATGTTTCAATATCTATTAATTATTTAACTGATAAATGTATTTATTTTAAATTTTCTTCTAAAAAAGTGTCCTAATGTGTTTTCAAACAAATTGGCGCATTTTATGGCAGCGTAACTAACTTCAGAGTTTGCAAATCAAAACATTGAAACCACAACAATCTATTGTTGATCTCAGTGAGTTCAGTATCGTTTTTACTGAATTTGGCAGGAAAGAAAACGAGAACGAAACAAAAACAAGATAATAATTAATACAAATAAGAAGAAATAGGTAAACAAGGTGTAATTTGACGGATACACCAAGGTAAATTTATTGACATAATTGTATATAAAGTAACATTGGTAGGCCCAAGTGTGCGATCGTATTCGACTAATTTTGACATTTTTGATCGAATCTTTTTAGATTTTTTATAGTTCTTTTTTGATTTCACAAAAACTGGGTTCGTTTTCGTTTGGTTTTTTTTTTTGTTTTCGGGTTTGTGAACAATTCGTTCAGCTCTGCTTTTGGTTTATTATTCTGTGAATAATACACCTATGTAATCGCTCAGCAAAAAATTTTTATAACACCCCCTCAAAATTTTTTCTTTTCCGTTTCAAGGTACGTAGATTCCAAAAATGCAATGTCACGTGTACAGGCTTCATTTTCGGTCTAAAAAAATCGTTCTTTCGCACACATGCTCCATTTGGGCCCTAGTTGTGTCCCGAAACTTTTCAGCCCGATCGGAATATACCCAGGGGTGTTATGAGTGAAAATGTGTATAAAAATAGGTACTTTTTGCGTTTTAGCAACATGTTGGCAACATGACCTTTTAAGGTATCGTTTTCCATGTTTTTGGGGACCAGAAGACCGAATATGAAGTCGATTTTGACCAAAGACGCGGAAATTGAGGTTTTACCAAAGGTTCAGCTCCCAAAATGGTTTTTTTATGAGTCAAAAACCTGGAAAACTGTCTGAAATCACCATCAATGTGTATAATAACAATAACATTAGAATGTGTAAACATGTGAATCAAGACCATTAAATGGCACTACCAATGATCAAAGATGATCTGGAAAAAAAGCGTACCTATTTCATGTTTTGGGGGCCAAAATTGGTGGAAATCATCATAAATAGCTATTTCAATCATTCCACATGAAAGAAACAATAAATTTAACAGCCAACAAGAATCTCTAGAACTCCAATAGAATAATAAACCCATGTGACAAGGACTTTGCAGCGTTTTTGAAATGCAGTCTGATTCTGGGGGGGGTCATGACCCCTGTGACCCCCCCCCTTGGATCCGCGCCTGCCAAAACTCCCCCTTAGAGTGACCCGATTCTGCCCATCTACGAACTTAGCCTGTCGATTGCCAAGACAGATTTTTCGTGCAAATTTGAACTTTTTATCTCAATTCTGTCGAGAGTTATCGTCTGGAATGACACATACATATATAAATATATAAATATATATATGAATATATATATAAATATATATATAAATATATATATATATAAATATATATATAAATATACCTATATAAATATATATATATATATAATATACATATAATTTTTGGTGTCTTTCGGCAGTGAATTCAGGATGGTCTGAAACGGATTTTGGTATAAAAATCTTTCGGAAATTCGAGTTTTAAAAATTTTGGACCGAGAACAATAGCTTCCTTTTCTTCGAAAATTCGCTAAAAGGACTTTTGGAAGGTAGGTACTTACGTAGTAATGCTTTTTGTACTTTTATTACAAGGAATTAGCTCCTTATAAAGAAGAAGAATGTCCTGAGGTAGGTACGTTTATGTATTGAAATTATGTATTTTTTCTGTAATCAATTATTATTTTCTTACAACTCACTGGTACCTCCCTACCAAAGAGTTCTCATCTTGCTTACCGATCTGCTTATATGACATCCTATCTCTTTATGCTGTTAAGTTTCACTAGTCAGCTTCTCACGTTCTGGTAATTCTTTGAATGTTTATTGGAACCTATGTCGTTTCTACTATCAACTTTACGAACGGGTCAGGACAGCGGTGATCCTCGCATGTTCCGCTGTTTCCGCGCCCCCATCTCACGTTCTCCGTTCCAGTCGTTCTTCTGTTCACGTTCCTGCTCACTGTCAAAGATTCTTGTTATCACGAGCTGTCTTATCACTTCTTGTTATCTCGTCCTAGTCCGTAATATTATTTGATAGGTTGTAGTTGTTTTCTATTCATAGTGCAGTGGATAACACCTTCTTGTATTACCATTGTGCTTTGCGGACTTCGTATAAGCGCAGCATAGTTCGGCATGATTACGAAACGTTACCATTTGCGATCGCGAACGCCCCTCGGTAACCCTAAAATCGTTTTTACTTGCAGCTTCGAACCTCTCGAAAGAAAATAATTTTTTCTTTGTTTTTGTTTACTTATACCACAAGTTAGTCGTTCTGTGATTTTATAATGTGTTACTTTGTGATCAAATACTTGTGATTTACCTTGTGATTTAATGTTCTGTTCATTGAAATAATGTTCCTATTTAGTTTGTTTACATAACAGAGTTTCATTTAGGTGCCTAGCTAGTTGTTTAGTAATGTTTAGTAGTTGTTTTTCATATTGTTTCCCTACCCGCACAAACATGTAGGTATGTACTACCTACCTAGCCGCATTTGGCAATAAACTTGCATTTATAGCCGTGGTACCCGCCCGATGGGCGGGAAAATTATCGCTGTATCGATGCGTGATGGGTTGCGAAATAATTGGATAATCGTATGGAAACAGAAAACTTTTATTCGCGTAAAAAATCAACTGAAGGGTAAGGAAACGGTAAGGTTGAAGCAAATAAGGGACTATAATTTGGATTCATAGTGTTTCAACTCAAAAAGTAAGCGATGCTTTTTGATTCTGATTTCTTCCTCTTGTTTATTGGTTTCCTCCAATTCTCTTTTGACGGACGCTATTATTTCGCTTATAGGGGGTGCGTTTATATCTGTCTCATTCGATCTGGTATCGTCGAGCCTTTGAGAGACATCGAAAGATACGTCGGACGTAGAGAGTGATGACTCACAGTCGGGAGGATTCAAAGTGACCATAGTGGATAAATTTACATTTAAAGTGACGCCGCCTTTGAACGATGATATGGTGGCGTTCTCTAGCGTCAAAGTAGTCGATGTGAGGTCGGCATTGGGTATTGCTTGAATTTGTTCCGAGTGCGTCCAAAATGTGACTGTAATTCGAGCCGTGGAATCTTGCAGTGAAATTTGGGTGACCGTTTTTTCTGAGCCGTCTTTCATAATGAGGTCGTTATTGAATCTCTCAGCGATTGTTCCGATGACAATTTTCACATCCTCGGATTGATTAAAAACTACTCTTTCTGTTACACATTTTAGTTCCCTTACGTAGTGATTGTGTGAATGAAGCAGTGTCTGTAGTTCTTTCATCAACGACAGGTCCTCAGTTTCGCTATAATTGCAACGCATCGAGGCCTCAGTGTCAGCATTCCTAACAAAATAAATTTGTAAGAATTTTGCTGAAGATTCATCAATTGGAAGTAAACTTCCAATGCGATGGTGCAGCTGTCCACTAATTTTGAACGTAGGCATGAAGTTCTCCTCTCGTATTTCATTGCATCCGATCGATGTCATCGCCAAAGCATTATTATATGATCGAATCTTGCCAAAAAACAAATGGCTGCGAGGGTCATTGCATGTGAGGAGATTCGAAAGGGGCAACCCTATGGACAAATGGGTCAAAAGCAGACGAAGGAGCCGAGAAACACGATTTTTTATTAGCCATAAACCTTCCCGTAGCAAATCCGGTTATACAGGGAAAAACCGCATTAAAATCTATCCAGCGGTTAAAGCGCCAAACGGTTAACATTACTCATTTATAGAGTAGAATACCTCATGCTTTTATGAAAACCATTTCCTTGATTTGAGTCTTTAAAAATTGAGAAGGTTTGAAACTAATTTTAAAATGATTTAAGTAAATGTTTTTCAAATTTAATATGAATCTATACTTAACACAACGTAGTCACGCTGTGACTTCAATTCATAATTAGGTACCTATTTTGTAAATTAATACAAAACGTTCTACTCTTGAAATTGTGTTACCTAATTTCTTCTCATTTCATTTTGAATCCCCCCCCATGATAACTATTATCTTTAGTAGGGATACCTGGTATGCTGTTGCAACTGCATATTAATAGTGTTTTAATAATGTAACTTCATTTTCAAAATAGTAACAGTTCCATCCAGCTTTGGGCACTTGAAGTTAATGAGTTAATTTCATATTATTAATATGATGCCTAAAGGATGAAGTTTGTTTGTCTTTTTCATGGTTTTTAGCCATTTTTTAACAGTTTAGCGTCTTTTTGCGCACAAAAAGTGCTGTCCTTCGAACGTCCTTTTTTCTATATTTTTTCAAAACTCACAATTTTGTATCATGTTCTCAAGATCAGACATCGTCCAGAAGGATGCACTGGCTTCATTTTATACCGATATTTGCTAAACAAAATAGACCACTGTAACCAGCAGAAAACAAATTTTGAAATGTCTTTGTTTAGTGAATAATAAACTTTTGATAAAGGACATTATTATATCTAATGTATTCCGTAATCATTTGCTCATTAAGATATTATACAAGTATTTATTTATTCAAAAGTAGCAGTGTATAAAAGGCATGCGCCTTCAATGCAAGTATACATGACAGAAGCAGTTTCCTGGTTGACAGTGGATTTTTAAACAAGTTTTACTGAAGCCGTTTTACTGTATAGTTAGTTTGAGAATTAGCGGGGGCATCACTCGAAGCGGGAGTGCAGAACAGCTACTAAACGAAGAAACGAATAGTCTTGGAACGGTTACTAAAACAATGGTATAGAACGGTGCTCCTTGCAAGGACCACCGCGGTCCCGACCGTTTCGTATCAACTATCAACTATATTCCTATTCTATGCAGCTGAGGACGAATGAAGCGCCACAAAGCGCTAGCGGCTGGGAAACAAAAGTAGGGATTTGACTCGGGGAGTAGACGTTTGTCAAATTGTCAAATTTACAGGAGCGATTTTTTTTTTTTTTTTGATCGAGTTAATTAGGTGATAAAATTAATGTGGATATTGTAGTGAGCTCTCTGGGTGGTTTACTATGACCAAACGACATGAAGCACGGTCGTATTTCGAAGGATAATGAGATAAGTACTTGACTTAAGTGTTTTTGACCCATGACTTAAGTGTTTTTGACCCAGCTCTAATAATTTTGGAAAACCCATAATAACCCCTCTACATCGTTTCCTGAGCTACAAACTGTTGTATTCTTCTTGAATAACGCATATTACAGATTAAAACGCAAAATATATTTTCGAATCATCACACTTACAATCATCATCCCACGCCCAGCTGCTTGGTCACAGCATGGGAATTTAGGGACTTATATAATAAGCTGGAGGGAACGCACAGAGTAGCTACCTACTACATCCCTCCCCAAGTTCATTAATGCAATTGGTAGTCTCTTAACTTCATTGGTGTCTTGATTTGGCGACCACATCTTGTTGTTGGAACCTTCTCCTCGGCAGTCTTCTTGCTTGGTGAAGAATCACTTCCCCTCTGGACAACAGGCCCAGGAGAAGAGCTCTGTTCGGACTGAATGACAGTTGGAGGTTCCTGCCGGTGTTCTGATAATGGTATT
The DNA here is from genome assembly GCA_954871275.1 of Leptopterna dolabrata. NCBI lineage: Eukaryota > Metazoa > Arthropoda > Insecta > Hemiptera > Miridae > Leptopterna > Leptopterna dolabrata. Next base: position 50,455,525 of record OX940982.1, read on the forward strand.
GCTTCGAAGAATGAAGCATTCCTCGTGATTGGACCATTCTCATTAGCCGCTGTTATTTTCGTTCCTCTGACTTCAACAACCTCCAAGGGATTAGGATTAAACATGGGGGTGAGCTTGTCACTGCGTTTCTGCTTCACTAGCACAGTGTCACCTTTTTCCAGCGTGTGCTCTTTTGTATTCCTCTTGTTATCAGTATATTCCTTCATTTTAAGTTGACTATTTTGTTCATTCTTTCGCAACGAAATGTCATTGTCTTCATCAATCCTGAAAGAAATATTTGGCAGGAAAGAACGGAAGTTGCTTCTCAACAACACCCTAGCCGGAGCCATTCGAGTGGAACTATGAGGTGTGTCTCTGTATTGGAGTAGGTATTCTGTAAGGGCTTCCTCCCAATCCTTCTTTTCGACGACAGCTGATCTGATAGTTTTATTCACGCTGATCATAAAGTGCTCAGTTCTACCATTAGCCTCAGGCCAAAGACTAGTTACCTTATGGTGCTTGATGTTCAAGTTTCTGCAAAAGGTCGAAAAATCATTTCCGTTAAATGGAGGGCCCCCGTCTCTTCTGATTGAGTTAGGTATCCCAAATAAGGCGAAAATCCTAAATAAATGTTTGCACACAACTCCCGCAGTCAAAGCGCTTATCGGTTCAGCAATGGGATATTTGCTGTAGTCATCTACCTATGATCACCATGACATATTTGTTGTTTCCCCATGGACCTGAAAAATCCATTGACAGATTTTCCCAAGCTCCGGAGGGGATTAGCGTGGGTTTAAGTGGGTCTCGTCTTGGCCCTGGAGTGTTGGCTTGGCAGAGTATGCATCTCGCAACGGTTTCTTCAACTAATGTATCCATTCTTGGGAACCATGCTTTGCTTCGCAGTAACTCTTTGGATTTCGTAATCCCCTGATGACCCCTGTGTGCAAGTTTAACCACGGCACGCCGCAGTGATGTTGGAATAACAATACGGAAACCTCTTAGTATTATGCCATCAGATGTCACTGACAGGTCGTCTTTGCATGTTTTGTAGCCTAAGACTTCAGGATCAGTCCAATTGCCTGACTGAATGCCTTCAGCTACTTTCAACAGTGTCAGGTCATTCGCGCTCGCTTCCGAAATTTGCTGTCGGGTCAGTGACGATGGTAATGAACATGAAGTGACAAAATTTATGAAATTTTCAGCGCTACTTGGTGCTTTGTGTTTCAAAGGATGCCTAGACATGTAGTCAGCAGGGTTATCTTTACCAGGGATGTGTTGCACCTCGTAGTCAAAACCCATCAATTTAAACCTCAATCTCTCCAATCTTGGTGTAGTCGATGAGGAGTCTTTAGTCAGTAAAGAGACGAGTGGTTTATGGTCGGTGTGAATAATGAACTTAGCTCCAACAAGGTAATCCCTGAAATACTCAACACTCCAAGCTATTGCTAACATTTCTTTTTCGATTTGTGAATATCTTTTATGGGTTGCTGTCAAGCTTGCACTGGCACAAGCTATGATAGAAGCTCTGTTGCTCCCAGGCTGAGCTAGAATCGCAGATATCCCTTCTGGCCCTGCATCAGCATAGATATGTAGAATTTTTGAGAGGTCAAAAAATTGTTCGAAATAGCACTTTTAGTCATATCTTTCACGCGATCGAAGGCTTTCTGCTCCTTCTCACTCCATCTCCAATTTTCCTCTTTCTCAGTGAGTGCACGCAATGGCTTAGTATTATTCGCTAGGTCAGGAATGAAACGCATAAGAAAATAACCATACCCAAAAAACTGCGAAGCTCGTGGACATCGCGAGGGTGTTTTAAACTAGTTATGGCTTTGATCGTGGCTGGGTCGGAAGCTAATCCGACTTTGGACAGAGTATATCCGAGATAAGGTATAGATTCTTTGCCAAAAATACACTTACCCACATTTGCTGTCAAACCGTTTTCTTCTAGTCTTGTCAAAACATTATGCAACGCTGCGCTATGATCTTGTTTTGTTTTGCCGAAAATCAGTATATCGTCACTGACGTTGATACATCCATCTAAATTTGAAATAACTTGACGAACAAGACGTTGAAAATTTTCAGAAGCAGAATTTATTCCGAAATTTAATCTCTTATATCGGAATAGTCCCAGGTGAGTAGCAAACGTAGTTATTTCCCGTGATTCGGGGGAGATTTCTATCTAATGAAATCCTTTGTTAAGATCGATTTTGGAGAACATCGTCGATCCGTCGACTAGAGAAATTATTTCGTCAATAGTAGGCGTTGGAAACCTTTCTCTTAAAATTGCCTTATTCGGAGCGCGCATATCCACGCAAAGTCTCAGAGACCCATCCTTTTTAGGTACAATTACAATAGGAGAGACCCAGGTGGTCGGACCACTCACCTTCTCAATAACGTCATCAGAAAGCAATTTAATAATCTCGTCTTCCACCTTCTTGCGCAGGTGGTGGGGAGTTCGTCTAAAAGAAGCAGCAACTGGTTTTACTTGTTCATCGATATGCAGTTTAAGCTGATAATTTTTTAGTTTACCCATGCCATTAAAAACTTTGGGGTATTTCCTGATAATGAGATCTGTTGGGCCTGAAGACACGTTTAAAGCAAGAGAGACAATCCCAAGTTTTTTTGCTGTATCGTAGCTCATTAACGATTCCCCTTTATCAACGACAAAGACCTTGGTATCAATAGCTCTATTTTTAAATTTAATTTCCGTCTGAAATTTTCCAAGCACATCAATTGGTTGGCTCTGGTACGCCTGCAGGGAGCAAGAAGTCCGTTTTAGTAATGGAGATCCGAGTTTTTCGTATAGATGCTTCCCAATGAGATCCACAGAACACGCAGTGTTGACTAAGAATTTAACGTGGTGTCCAAGGATACTGACCGATACTTTTGAAATTTCTTTAGCCTTAGCCATGTTAACTACATGCAAGGAAACTTCAGAGCAACCACTACTTGACGAATCTGACTCTATTTCTACGTTGTTGAGTTTACCTGATATATTTTTTTTTTAAATTTCTTATGATGTTTTTTTGAACCAGAATTTTCAAACTTTGAACAAAATTTACTTTTCGGTAGATGGTTTCTCCCTCCGCAGCTGGAACAGACTTTACCCTTAGCAGGGCACTGCGTTTCTGGTTTATGGGGCCATTCCCCATTACAAGCAAAACATAATCGAGGCATTCTATCCAATTTATTTACAGCGCCTTCAGTTATTGTCACGGAATCCGAGAACGAAGTCATTTGCGATCTCAGTACCTCTTCTGTTTCTCCTAAAGTCAAAATTTGATCAAGCGTCATTTCTTTCTTCAAAATCTCTTTCCGTAGATAATCAGAACTGGTCCCCATTAGAATTTGGATTTTTAGCTCTAAATCGAGGTCGTGGAAGTCACACGTTGTTGCAAGTTGTCTCAAACGAACGCAATAGTGTTTTATAGACTCTGAGGGATCCTGTTTGGTTCTTCTAAATTTGAATATTTCATAAAGAACGTTTTTCTTTGGTATGAAATAGTTGGTAAGAGTTTCTTTTGCTGCACTGTAGGTACCCTCATCTGCAGGTAGAGAACGATAAATTTCCTGGATATTTCCACGAGCACAATTCAACAGCAATGCTCTTTTTCTGAGATCGACAGTGATATCAGCAGCTACTAAAAATATCTCAAATTCATTTACCCAATTTTGCCAACGAGACGCCACGTTACCCCCTTGATATGGATCAAAGGGTGGTGGCTTGATAGCTACATCCATCATGGTAGGAACCAAGTAGAAACAAAGAAGTTCTGTAGGTACTTACGGTCGTTTGTCCAGGTGTATATCAGTAGACTCACCTGACCTCCACTGGTTTATGTAGGTAAATAGTTTACCGACTGCGCCAGAAATGTTGTATTCTTCTTGAATAACGCATAAGATATATTACAGATTAAAACGCAAAATATATTTTCGAATCATCACACTTACAAAATCATAAAATGAGACAACTTAAACCTTGGATTACCAGTGGCATAGTGACTTCTATCAATAAGCGCGATAAACTGGCAAAGCTTAGCAAAAATTACCCTAATGATGAATCACTGCGAAAAAGCTATATTAGATATAGGAACAAACTCAAAATCATTATAGAAAGAACGAAAAATTCCCATTTTAAAACGGAAATTGAAAAAGCAGGGAATCCTGCCAAGTTCTGGAAAACTATTAACACGGCACTAGGAAAGGAAGTAGAATCTATCAAAATAGAAAAACTTTGTATCAATGGATCCGAAACCACAAATCCCAGTCAAATAGCTGATGGACTCAATGAATTTTTCATATCAGTTGGCCAGCAACTGAACGAAAGATTTCCCAATTACAATCCTATGCATAACCTCCCCCCTAGAACTACTGGCAAGATGAGCCTACGATTAACCAGCACTGAAGAAGTTTTCAGAACTATTCAGTCAATCAGAGGTGGCTCCAGCCCTGGCTGGGATGTACATATTAGTGCTCCATTGACCCATATAATTAACCTCAGCACACTTAATGGTTGTTTTCCAGATTCACTAAAAATCGCAGTAGTTCGACCTCTTTACAAAAAAGGATGTAGGTCTTCGCCGTCAAATTACCGACCAATCTCATTGCTCTCAAACTTTGCCAAAATCTTTGAGAAGATAATCAAATCGCAACTTGTGAATTACCTGGAAACTAACAATTTACTATCACCTGCACAGTATGGTTTTCGACCGAATCGGAGTACTCAAGACGCTCTTGCTGAAGTAGTTAACGAAATTTCAAATGCACTAAATGATGGGGATAAGGTGCTTAGTGTTTTCATTGATCTAACGAAAGCATTCGACTCCATTGAGACAAGCAGGTTGATAAATAAACTAGATAGGCTTGGATTAGATAGAGTAGCAGTTCAGTGGTTCTCGTCATATCTTTCCAAAAGAAGTCAGTGTGTGGAATTTAATGAAGTACCTACGCAGTAATTCCTTGCCTATTAGATTTGGAGTACCCCAAGGATCTGTTCTAGGTCCTATACTGTTTTTACTGTACATAAATGACCTCTTCAATTTAGAAACATGTGGCAAGTTCGTCGCCTTTGCTGATGACGTAGCAGTAATACTGACAAATAAATCATGGGAGGACGTCCACAAGGGTGCAAGTAAAACTCTTACTCAAATGCACCAATGTTTCTGTATTAATAGCCTAACAATGAACATTTCTAAGACCAACTACGTTACTTTCTCTATAACCTCCGCAGGTCAACCTGATTCCACCAATTTAAAAATCCACAAAGCATCATGCTTAAATTATGGAACATGTAATTGTACTAAGCTTGAGCAAGTCAATAGCATTAAATATCTAGGACTCCAACTAGACCAGCACCTAAAATGGAGGATGCACATAGAGACCCTAGTAATGAGAATAAGGAAATCGTTTTTCTTTTAGCGAATTTTCAAAGAAAATGAAGCTATTGCAATGGCTTCGAAATTTAACTAATATAAATTTTTGGAAATTTTCTTCATAGAAATCCGTTTCAGACCATTCTAAAACGATTCCTGAAATTTAACACTTTTTTATATGTAAGTTATAGTAGGTTCCTTGGGAGTTGACTTTTTAAAAAGCACGAACTGGGAATTTACAAGTGTTCTTTATTTCGGAAAATACACGGAAGACTTCGTAGCGGTAAAATTACGGGGAACACGGAACACAGGGTTGATCGTACAGCAGCGAGCCGAGAACTGAAGGTTCGAGCTTGCTCGCAGGGGTTATATCGTCTATCATGACTGCGTCAGCAGTAAGTGTCGGTCGGGCGCTATAACTCTTCCCTCCCTATAGAAAAAATTGAAATTTAGAAGAAATTTCAATTTTTCAATTTCGACAAACAATCATGACACACTATACAACCTTACAGTAGCATAAAATGAGGTGGACACAGCTTGGTAGAAATTTTGTTTTACAATTAATTACAATACAAGTATACGATTAATCCGATCAATTAATTAAATAACAATATAATTATACGATTAATATAATCATATACAACCAATACAACAATATAATTGTACAATCAATGTAAGTATAGAACAATATAAACATAATAACGTATGATAACCAGAATTGACAACATAATGATGGTAAACAGACGTAAAACTGGCATGATTTTATGAACATGATAACTTGAGTTTCATTTCGGGTTAGGGGTTATTTTGTGAATTTGGAACGTTTCTTTTATGTTTATGGAAACGATATCCTGTGTACGCAAAGAATGATATAAGGCTGACGTACAATAGGATTGTCCAAGCACTGGGAGATATATGACTTATTATGAGTTCTTTTGTACTTGGTATGGGGACCGAAGGGGGTGATAATTGCTTTAGGGTTCTTAATTTCGTTATGGCAGTGGGTTTCTTATTCAAATCCCAATTATGCTTTTGGAACATGACCATGGAGGGGGTGTGGTTACTGTGGGAGGGTGGAGTCGTTAAAGTTTGATTCCTGTATTCTATGGTGCTCTTGCCCGGGGAGATAAGGAAAATTCCGTGGAGGGTCTTGAATTGTATATTATCATGGAGGATAATTTTTATCTGATCTTCGTAGGGGAATAAAAAGACGTAACGGTTTGTTTCTTCCAAGAGTTCCACGTGATTTTGTGGTAGGTCTAATTGAATTAAGTCGCAACGACCGTTGATACCCTTAGTGAGAATGTCTGACTCGCAGTCATGTTCACCGGATAGCTGAAGGCTGTTAGGGCATAAGTAATAATCACGTCCGTATTCGCACGGTTTGTCGAGAAATCGTATCTCGTTTTTGGATTTTAGAGCATACTTGGCAGTGGGTAGGACAGTTGCATAATAATTGGGGATGAAGGTTGGTAGGGATTGAAGGAGAATCAAGTCGTAATGTGCAGGATGGACGATGGGGACATCCAGGAAATAGACGATTTCCTCGTAGCCTATGAAGCATGTTACCTTGATGTGATTTTGGATTTCCCATAGCGCTTCTCCTTCAAAGAGGGGTAACCTATCACCATAAAATGGTATTAAGTTTCTTAGGATTTTCTGTAGGGTTTCTGGTTTAATAATACTAGGGTGGAGTTTGCCTAATTTACAAAAAGTGACTGAATTTTCTATGTCTTGGGTCAGATCTGAAATTATTTGTAGCAACAGTAGATTATGCTCGAGTGCGTTTTCTACCTGTCCTGCATGGGTTGCAAGGGAACTTGCTTCCTTTAATCGCTCTATTTCGAAGGCCAGAATATCGTGATTGTAGTTGATATCTAAGATGGTCCTGTTCAATTCTTCTACAAATCCTTCGTTTATTGAGTAGTGATGACTAATTTGTTGGGACAGTATCTCTTGGTTTGTGTGTAGGTGTTGGAGGATCTGATTAAATTTTTCCTCGTCGTTGGCGTCTAAATTTCCCGTGATAAATTTGATTACGGAGCCTAAACCGTTAAGCAGTCCTCGCCTCTGACGGCGGGGTAAGGTTGAAGCAAATAATCTTCCTTCTATTATTTTTAGCATATGTTCAATGGCTTGAGTTCGAGTTCGAACTACCTTTTGGACTTCACTGTCAGTTTCTATTATCTGGTTAATGTCCTGGAAATGGGCTTTAATTTGGTTTACTTGATTGAGAACTCCTCCGAGCTGGTAGTAGTGAGCAACAGTGTGGTAATAGTGGATCGTTCGGGCGGAACCTAATCGAATGGGCAATAAACCTAAATTGGAGGTAATGTTTTCAATTTCTAATCCTTTGGTAATTAGTATAGTCGAGAGTGATAGAAGAACGGTGACGGCAGAGCGGCTGTCCATAATCCGGAAGTGGTTCAAGTCAGTAACGTCCTGGAATATTAAGGGTCATGAGCTAGAGTCGGAGCCAGAGCTGGGTGGTGGGGAGTGGTAGGGTTTCCTTGCTATGGGAACAGGAATTCCAGAAGTACTGGGCTGAGGGGAGTCTATACGAGATAGCCTAGCTGGAGGGGTGTCTGGTGGTATGGGTAACGCTTTACGAGGGAATCTAGATGGAGGGGTGTCTGGTGGTATAGGTAACGCTTTGCGAGGGAACCTGGATGGAGGGGTGTCTGGTGGTATAGGTAACGCTTTGCGAGGGAACCTGGATGGAGGGGTGTCTGGTGGTATGGGTAACGCTTTGCGAGGCAACCTAACTGGTAGGATGTCCGGTGGTGCGGGCAATGATCCCTCAGGAGAAGGTAGAGGAACTGGGGAGGGAGTTGACTCCATTCTTGGGATTCTGGAGAGGTCTTTACAATGTCGTTTTGGGGCCGGGCTCGACGAGCTCGTCTCTGAAGGAGGCGGTCTCGAGTTGGGTGGCGACGGTAAGAGTCTATCCCGCTTTTGGCTGTTAGTCGGTGGGGGAAAGGAATAGAAAGTGGCCGTTTGGGGAATCGTGGGGAGGTTAACGGGTGAAGGGAAACTGTCTTCGGAGGGTGAGTAACTAGAAGAACTAGACATCGGGGTTTGTGGTACTACTCTGGGCCTTTTGATGTTAGACATGTGGATCTTTGGTTGGGTGTTAGCATGCCGGGGTGTTATTTCGGCCGTATGCTTGGTTTTGTCCACGGACTTCACCTGTTCCGGGTTATACAGGGGTTTGGTCTTACTTTGAAGTTGTTTGGTCCTTACATAAACAGTGTCAGGGATTTCTGGAGGATCTTCCCGAGTAGCATTTCTGTTTTCCGTTACCCTTTCCTTGAGTTGTGTGCCATTGTCCTTAATGTTTTGGTAGAGCGCCTTCATTTTTTCGCGGTGTTTGACGAGGTAATCGTTGGCGAGGCGTTCGTCCAAGTTTAACTTGAGGAGGTTTTCGTCTGAAATGTGACCTTGGATTATTTCGAACGGGGTCAGGGACGTTGTAGAATGGATCGAATTGTTGTATGCGATCAAGGCATACTGTACCCGGGTTTCCACATCGTCTCTTTTGAATGCTTCTTGGCAGTTCAGAAGCCGGAGATGTTCGATTACGGTCGAGTGGAATCGTTCGACAGGGCCATTCGAATCTGGGTGTTGGCTCGATATGAAGTGAGCATCAATATTGTGGTTAGCTAATAATTCCTTGACTAGGGAAGAGTTTAGGTCGGCCGCGTTATCGGAAATGAGTTTTTTGGGAATGCCATGGTGCGAGAAATATTTAAGCAGGGCTCGAACTACGTCGAGACTAGTATTAGTCGGTACCATGTACATTTGGGCGTATTTGGAAAAGGGGTCGAAAACGGTCAAGAATTTTGTTCGGTCTATGGTGATTTTGTCAATGTGCAGGGTCTCAAAAGGCCGGGATGCCGTGGGAGTCAAGTTATATTTGATTTTCAGGGGATGCCTGTCGTACTTAGTTCGTAGGCAGACGTCGCATTGGTTTATGAAGCTCTGAATGGTCGCTTTCTGGTTGGGCCAGAAATAGCTTCGTTTAAGATGTTCATACGTCTCAGGAATTCCTCGGTGGTTAGTCTTACCTACATGATAGGACTTTATGAGTTCCTGGACGTCTTCTTCAGACTCAATGTCTTCCAATAATTTAGGAAATTTGGCCATGAGGATTTCTGACTCCTTGAATGTGCGAGTCATTATGGCAGCAAATCTCTGGAAGAATCGATCGTCTGGATCGTCATGGAAGTAGATCGCATAACGAACTTGGGGCCTGACATACTCCTTGACGAACTCGACTATGTCCTTGTCCAGATGGTAGTGGGATAGTTCTGCGGTCACTCGGGTTTTGGTGGAATTAAAAAGGTGCTTTATTGAGGGTTTCCGTGGGAGTGAGGTCACTAATTTGAATATTATCTGATTTTTGGCCTGGTTAACGGGTCCTTCTCTTACGGGGATTGTCATGGGCGGTATGTTAGTGGTAGTGTGTTCGGGGACCGTCAAAGAGGGAGCTTGAGTGTCGGCGTGGACATCTAGAGATTGATTGCTTCCTCCAAGTGCTTGCCTAGAACGCGAGAATGTTGCCAGTATTTCGGAAATGGCTCGATTTTCGTTTTCTGCGGTTCTGGGGGAACTAGGGGCTGCGAGGAGTGCGTCCAGTTGCAATTCGGGGAGTTCCATTGGAATGCTCTCAAGCAACTCCTCGATATTGATCGGTGACATGGGATTTGCGGCTGGTGGATCTGACTCCAGGTGATTAAGCTCAATTCGAGAGAGAGCGTCAGCTACATAGTTGGACTTTCCAGGGTGGTAGTGGATTTCGAAGTTAAAATCACTGATTTTCAACCTCCATCGATAGAGTTTGGAGTTGGGGTCCTTCATTGCAAATAACCATTGCAATGGTTTATGGTCAGTGAATAACAGGAACTTCTGCCCGTATAGATAGTGGCGGAAGGCCTTCAGGGCATTTAGTACTGCAAGAAGTTCCTTTTCATTAGTAGCATATTTTTTCTCTGTCTCTGAGAGCGTTTTGCTGGTATAAGCAATTGGGAGATCAGAACCGTTAAAGTCTTGGCTCAAGACAGCGCCTGTAGCAAAATCGCTTGCATCACAAGTCACTCTGAACTGTTTGTTAAAGTCGGGGTATTTTAATATTGGGTCATTGCAAAGAAGCGTGGTACAAGTTTTGAAGCTTCTTTCGAATTCTGGGGACTTGGATGTTATTTTCCCATCCTTTTTCAAGGCGGAGGTCAGGGGTTTAGTCAGAGCAGCAAAGCCCTTGATAAACCTACGGTAGTAGCCAATGAGCCCTAAGAACCTTTTGATCTCGGTTCTTGTGCGAGGCATTGGGAATCTTTCGATCGCACGTATTTTCTCGGGGTTTGGTTTGACTCCATCGGGGGTTACTACGTGACCTAGATATGCTAACTCCCTTTTCAGAAATTCCGTCTTGTCTGGCTGGATTTTCAGGTTTGCCTGTCGAAGACGGTCGAAAATTTTCCTCAGACGAACAACGTGTTCTTGCAAACTAGCCGAGAATATTAAGATATCGTCGAGATAAACCAGACATATCTCATTATTCAAGCCCCTCAGACAGTTGTTCATCATTCGTTAGAACGTAGCCGGGGCGTTACACAAGCCAAAAGGCATTCTGAGGTATTCGTAATGTTGGTTGTCAGTGGAGAAAGCGGTTTTGGGAATTGAGTCTTCATCTAGTTCAATTTGATGAAAACCTTGTGCGAGGTCGAGGGTCGAAAAGTAATTGCAACGGCCAAGTTTGTCGAGGAGTTCGGATATGTTAGGTAGGGGAAACCGATCTGAGATCGTGGCTTCGTTTAATTTTCGGAAATCGATGACCATGCGATATTTGGTTTTTCCTGAAGCGTCCATTTTCTTTGGTACAATCCAAAGGGGCGCATTGTAGGGAGAGTTAGAAGGGCGTATGATTTTCTGGGCAAGTAGGTTGTCAACTTGTTTGGCCACTTCTTCTTTATAAATGTGGGGATACCTGTACGGTTTTACAAAGATGGGAATTTCGTCCTTTGTACGAATGTGGTGTTTGACCTCATTCGTGAAAGTCAAAGGACCTTCACTCTCTTGGAAAAGATCTGCATAGTCATGAATCAATTTTCTAATAGCCTTGTTCTCTTCGGGGTTTAGGTGGTCTAGTCTAAATTTCGAATAGTCTATCCAACGGTTTTGCTTACAGGAGGGGGAGGTGTCGCAATAGTTGTTAAGGTTGTTTTCGGGTTCCTCATTTTTAAACTGTCCTTTAGGGATTGGTTCTGCATGGATTGGGTGAGTCAAGTGGAACCTAACAGGTTTTTCTTCTGAGTTCGTGACGTGTACAAATGCTTTTGAGTTCTTAACCCTCACTATGGCTGATGGTATTTGCAAACCAGGGAAATTGATAGAGTCGATCAAAGCTTCGCCATTCTCGACATTACCAATCTCTACCTGTACCTGCTGAATAGTCCTGGCATCGATTAGGAATGACACAGTATTTTCCTCGGGGCACAGACATCCGTTCGCAAAGTAGAGGGGTAAGTTGACGTTTGGTGTACGCAGCAAGTTATTTTTCAGGTCCACGGAAGCATTTAGTGTCCGTAAGTTGTCTAGTCCCAATAGTGCTTGGAAGTGGTTATGGAAATTGAATAATCGGAAGGGGAGATTTAGATGTTTTTCATTGAAAATTTCCCCACAAGGCATCAGGGTCATTTCCGTTATTGTGGACGAGCCGTGGGCTGTCTTAACTACACCCGATGCCGGTTGGATTTTCTTTTTGAAATAATTATGCGCTGTTTTTGGGAGAACGAAGGATCGAGTTGATCCGGTGTCGATTAGGAATTTTATCCCAGTTTTGGGGCAAACTATGAAAGGTAATTGGTAGCCGATGTGATTTAATTCGATGTGTTCTGGTTCAAATTTTTCGATGGGAGCTTTTGATTTAGGGGCAGGTTTTAACATTGGTATAGGATTTAATTTGGGAGCAGTTGCGGGGGCCGAAAAGGTTGGAGCGGGAGCTGACATTACTGTTGGGTGACCTCTGACGGGTCCTGAGGTTGTCCTAAAAAATGGTCCTGTGTGTGGTTCTGGTCGTCTTCAGTTGGAGGTTGGTCCTCCACTGATAAATTTTCAAATGTTTGAATTAGGTTGGGGTCATAGTACACCGGGGCTTGCAGGAAAGGGTCATAAACGAAATATCCTGAATTTGGCGAATACTCAGGGGTTTCGGGTTGCCGAATTTCCGAGTCTTCACACTGCATTTCTACATTGTGAAGGTTGCTCTTTGAGTGATCCTGACTGGAAGAGCGTGAGAGTTGGTGGGACCATGGTCGATTTGGAAGCGATTGTCTTTTGGGGGGTTGCTGACCTGGCGTAGCGGGTCTTTGGTTGAACGAGTGGTGAACTGGTGGTCTATGAAAATTTTGGTAATGCCTGAAGGGCTGGTTGTAGGGTGTTGATGAAGGTCGGTAATTGTTATTCGGGCCAGAGGGACGGAATTGAGGAGTGGCGGGGCCGGTTTTTTGTGGCGGGGCTAATTTGGGTTTAGTTCTAAACTGAAACTCGTTTGTCAAAATCGCCATGCATTCTGCTAGGGTTGCTGGGTTCCTTGCTCGGATCAGAGATCCTACTGAATCATCCAGTCCCGTTACAAACACTCGAAGGGCTAAGCCCTGCACGAAGTCAACAAGTTCTTGCGAACTTTGTTCCTTCTGCAAGGAGGCGATGGTACTGTTTAAAATTGCCTCTAATCGAGAATAGAATTCAAAGCAACTTTCAGTCTGTTTCTGCCTGAGACGGGCTAGTTCCGCTGTAAGAGTGAACTTGTCCCTGCGATCTCCGTACGACTCCAGTAAGACGGAGCGTAATTCCGCCCAGTTGTGAGGGTCGGCAGCGAAAACGCGTTTCGCTGGATCGCCTTTGATTCTTGATAGGATGCCCTCGAATAACAAATCATTTTGTAGGGTATTTTGGTTTGTGGGGTCAAAGAAATGGTTGAAAAGTTTATCGCATACCGTTATAAATCTGGTAAGGATAAGGGGATCGGTGGCGTTAAAGTCTGGGAGCAATGCGAAATGTGATTCCTTTAATGTTGGAAAGGGCATAGAATTTTGGCTTCTTAAAGGGAGATTGAAATTTTGCCTACTCGTAATCGGGGTTCCGACGGAATTTTGTTCGTTTCCCGCGCTTGTTCCTTGGTGGGTTTCCGATGAACCTTCCATTTCGGTGCTGTCTAATCTGGACCAACGGAGTGTTCTAATCCAATCAATATAAGGATCGGACCTCGAACGAGACGATGATTTCGTAGTTTTGGGAATTTTGGACAGCCTTGTACAATACTATAGGTAGGTTGTAAAATGTGGCGACAGATAATGTGACAAAATATGACAGAAATATGACAGAAAATGTGACAAAATAGGAAACAATTATGAAAAGCTGAAAAGATAAATATGTTATGCAGTTAAGTTCAGAGATTCTTCAATCGAGAGGTTCGTTGGATCTGCTTCGAGATGATTTAAAGGGCGTCGGATGTTGTAACTGGAGAGTTGTTGATAAGATTCTACGAAGTGTGACTGAAGCGAGCGGACTGCGTCCTTTCCGATGATTTTTTTTTTTTTATTTTTATTTTTTTTTTTATTTTATTTGTTTGTTTTGTTTTAATTCTAGAAGGGCTTCTCTTGGAAGCTACTAACCACTCATGGGTTTGGTAATTGAATTTAATTATTTAATTTTGAGGTTTCTTAAATTTACAGGCGGGGGATGCCTGGCTTCGGTAATCAGGGCAGATTGGATCGAAGTCTTTTCAGACGGGCGTGTCTGACTTCACTAGTCAACGACTGGAATGAAGATTTTGTGAAATGACCGGGCTTGGTCAGTACTAGGAACTATATGGGTCAAGATTACCTATAGAATCCTAGGAGTTCTTGGCAAGCTGCTGAGATAGTATACCTGGTATGGTAATCCGATATTCCCTGAAGTCTGCGTGATCGGCGAAGTGGAGAGCCGATGCACTTTATCCGATTGTAATTCCGATGCACTTTCACTTATCACAGTTCGGTTGACGAACTCCCGGGCACTTGAAGGCTTCGACGAAATTTCCGCGGAGACGATGGTCGGTCGCGAATATAATTTCTGAGTGTCGAAATTGTGTCTCCAAATGTCCTACCGACTGCGCCAGTTATAGTAGGTTCCTTGGGAGTTGACTTTTTAAAAAGCACGAACTGGGAATTTACAAGTGTTCTTTATTTCGGAAAATACACGGAAGACTTCGTAGCGGTAAAATTACGGGGAACACGGAACACAGGGTTGATCGTACAGCAGCGAGCCGAGAACTGAAGGTTCGAGCTTGCTCGCAGGGGTTATATCGTCTATCATGACTGCGTCAGCAGTAAGTGTCGGTCGGGCGCTATAACTTGTATATATATATTTATGTGTCACTCCAGACGATAACTCTCGATAGAATTGAGATAAACAGCTCAAATTTGCACAAAAAATCTATCTTGGCAATCGAAAGGCTAAGTTCGAAGATGGGCGAAATTGGCCTACTCTAAGGAGGGTTTTGGCGCATTTAAAGTGCGCAAAAATTACCCAAAAATCCCCAAAATGTTATTTTCCAACAAGTGACCCCTCATTTTAAAGGTTTTTGCACGCTGAACACGATGGTGGAATCGGATTTTAGATATCTTGATCCGTTCTCAAATTAGAGCATTTAAAGTGCGCAAAAATTACCCAAAAATCCCCAAAATGTTATTTTCTAACAAGTGACCCCTCATTTTAAAGGTTTTTGCACGCTGAACACGATGGTGAAATCGGATTTTAGATATCTAAATCCGTTCTTAAATTAGAGCATTTAAAGTGCGCAAAAATTACCCAAAACTAGGATAATCTTTAAACTCTTACCCCCCCCACCCCCTTAGAGTGGTCAGATTGAAAAATGTGAGAAGTATTAATTGAAGACGAGAGTTCGAAGCAAAAAAGGGGGAGGCAAACGATTAGTACAACTCCTTGAATTTCCCATTTGACATAAGTATAATTGTTATGATACCTTCATAGATAGACAAGTACCGGCCCACGTATTACTAGAAGGAAGACGAAAGAAAAAATCTATTTCAAATTATTCAATTTAGGTACTAACAGTAGGAGGAAGAAGGTTAGGTAGGTATCTTATCAATTTATTATCAGTATCATACGAATATTTGATATTCAAAGGTAGGTAGGTACTTAACATGATAAAAATAATATCAATGAAGAAGGAAGGATCTACCTACCTAGTAGAGCAAATCTTGAACTGGTTTTAGATACCAGGCCTGAAATCGTAGTCAAGAGGAAAGGCCATTCAGAAGGAACAAGGAATCTACTCATAACAGTTTATAATTATTACGTAGTTAATTATATGAAATTAATACCTACGTACAAAATGATTGTGTAAAGAGTTCGTAGCAGTTAATAACAAATTATAACCACATGGATAAATTAGAAATCAAGGTAATAAAAAAATATTAGTAACAGGGGCATCTAGTAGGAATATACCTAATAATTATGTTCCAAAGCTACCAATAGGTACTGACCTTCTTTTGAAAAAATCACAATATTGGTAATTACCTACCGATCATGTGATTTTTTTTAACAATAAATTAACTAAATTTATGTATTATAAGGAACCTACTTAATACAATATTTTCCGTTGCCTACCTACTAGTTTTCTTGAGCTGACGGGAATTTAAAAAGGCATTCCTTCTTTGTGTTTCTGCATGGCGGCGGCATCCAAGCTTCCTTTTCTCTTTCATTCACTCGATCGCCTGATCCCGTTCTATGCAAACGCTTTCACTAGCCCGAAAAAACTCTATTACATCATACTTTTTTGTGTTTGAATTGTTCACATTGCAGTTCAAATTTGTAGATCAATTTGATCTGTTTGTTCTTCGTTATCTTAGTTCAATTCCTACGTTTTTTGTGTGGAGAATCTCTCATAGGAAGTTTCCTCCTTTGTTGTGTTGAACACCCCGATTTTTCTTTCCGTTTCTTATAATTTATCTAGTTTTTTGTGTTTAAATTGTTGACATTGCAATTCAAATTTCTAGATCAATTTGATCTGTTTGTTCTTCGTTATCTTAGTTCAATTCCTACGTTTTTTTGTGTGGAGAATCTCTCATAGGAAGTTTCCTCCTTTGTTTTGTTGAACACCCCGATTTTTTCTTTCCGTTTCTTATAATTTATCTAGTTTAATTTATGTTAATTATAATTTATATTAGTTTTCTTCTAATAATTTATCTAGTTCAAGTAAGTATTTCTAATTTCAATTCATACAGTTGAGTTTCAGATTTTGTCGCGACTTGCAGTTTACATCAAGTTTTCCATCGAGTGTCTAATCGAAAACCGAACGTTTAATATTTTACGAAAAACCACTCTGGTAAGCGTGTTCGACTTCTACTGTTAGAAATTTAATTAATGATAATAAAATTTATTATATTAGTTGATTCTGGGGTCGTTTTCCACTCCAAATTTAATTTAATAAATACGAAGAGAAATATATAATAAATATATAATATATATATTTATTATTTAATATATAATTATATATAATAAATACCAAATAAAATAAATACGAAGAGAATATACATAGAAAACCAAATTTTAGACCGAAGTTTTCCTTTATTCAAAACCATAGCCATTAATTCGAATATTTCTTTGAAAATTCGCTCATTAAGTCATGCTGCATGACTGGTTTCTGTATACTACGAAAATGGCTCTCCAAAAGTAATTTAAAGATGGTTTACTACGCATATGTATACAGTATCCTAATATATGGTATAGAATTCTGGGGCGGAGCATATGCCCAAACCTTCCGCTCGCTCAACATTGTGTGCAAATCCCTCATTCGGATCATCACTCGGTCGCATTCCCGAACGCGAATCAATGATCTTTTTAAAAAATTTGATATTCTTCCACCAAGACTGATATTTTTCTATCGCTCCCTGCTTCGTGTCCACAAGATTAAAAAATGTCTACCCCACCGCATTGCCTTGCGAGTCACCCGAGCAACATGCGAGGGTAGTCAAATTCTAGTTCCCCGCCCTACCACTGATTTTTTCACAAGACAATTTCCATGGCTGCCTCCCACAATATACGCCTCACTTCCGACTACCTTACAATCAGATCAGTCGACTAATTCCTTCAAAAAAAGAATAGGCGCATACCTGCTTCAAATGCACAAATCTGAACTGCACACTGACTTCTTGAATAGGTTTGATTTGTAATTGTAACTGTGTTATGTGTTATGTGTTAGGTAATTACTATCTTGGAATATGGATGGCATAGGTGCTACATACCCATTCATATATACATTTTTTTTTTCTTTCCACTCAAGTTGAATATTGTCTGTAAATATATTGTTTCCAGCTAAAAGTATCGATCCAAACTAATAAGCTAGTTCAGTGACAACCAGCCCCTGGACGGGTCGTCAAGACCTTAGGGGCCCATTCATGAACTTGGTTTTCGCATGATTCTGTACAACTTATATTCTTCATTATGTACTTAATATGTTTTGAATAAAGAATTGAATTGAAAAAAAAAAAAAACAATCATCATCCCACGCCCAGCTGCTTGGTCACAGCATGGGAATGTAGGGACTTACATAATAAGCTGGAGGGAACGCACAGAGTTGCTACCTACTACACAAACAATAGATGAAGATCATTCGGGCCCAAGTTGAAAACATTCAGCAATATTCTAGAGGGGCAGCGAGGGATATGAGGTGTTCACTGAACTCCAAGGATATCGGCAGAATTGAAAAAATAAGCCAGTATATCTTCTGGGACGTAGAATACTAATTTTTAACATGGAACATGTTTTTACGGGAGTAAACCGGGCTGGAAAGCGTCCGCGTCCTGTCCACGTAAACTCGGCTCCCCCTCCCCATCGCCCGCACAGTCACCCCCCCCCCCCCACCACAATCCTTCCACCCAACTCACCTCGTCTCCAACCACACGAGGTGTCTTCGCCGAAAAGAGCATGGCCAGACCCCATCCGCCGAAAACTGCAGAGGGGTGTACATTGCATTTAGGTCGCTGGTCCGAGGCTTGGAAATCCCACGAAGTTTTTTTGCTTCCTCACTGGTAGGTAAGCCTTGGATTCGTGATTGAGTGAAAAAAAGTTCATGTCCTCCAAAATGAAAATTTCCACTACCATTTTCCGTTTCAGACATCGAGGAACATTTGGTTCCGTGTCTGTCTGTCTGTCTGTGGTAATTCCATGCAACACCCATAACTACCCGAAATAATGGTCGAAGTGGGCTGAAATTTCGAGGGTAGGTACGGGTTGAGTCACAGATGGTCCCATACCAAAATTATTGAAAAAAGTACCGTAACTTTCGTCTGCGCATGCGCAAACGTGAAATAATTGGAACACCCATAACTACCCTAAATTAAATATCGTTGAAATGAGTTCAAACTTGGAGGGTCGGTCAGGAATAATACTTTGATAGTTCCATAATTTCAATGGAATCGTAATGAAACTTTGATCTACGCATGCGCTGTACTGTGTAATAATGTACGTTATAATAGGACTGTGATGGAGACGGCCAGGTATTTGGTAATTGATTTCGGTGTCTCTCGTAAAATGTGGGGTGAAGCCTGTTCTCACGTCGGTTTATTTGTTGAATCGTGTGGCGACGACACACGACCCATCACAACCTAATACAACTCCGGCTGAGTTGAGGTTTCAACCCCGACTTGAGCAACATTCGCGTTTTCGGGTGCGATGCCTACGCTCATTTTCCAGCTGAGGATATGAACGGCAAATTGGCGGAACGTTCTATGCGCTTGCAGCTCATTGGTTACTGCAACAATGGGTATAGGTTGTGGGACTCAAGTCGTCGTCAGGTGGTGGCCGCAAGATCGGTTGTTTTTTATGAAAGAGTTCGCCTGCCTGCAGTTGATTTCGGTGGAGAAGGAGGTCAGTCCAGTTGAAGAACCGTCACGGATGAAGAAGATCAAGAAGATCTTGACAAATCTCCGGTTTCTACGACTCCTGGCAGTGGTCGGAGACAAATTATTCCTGTCCCTGTGCTCAGGCAAGGAGAGCGAGAGAGGAGATTACCAAGCCACTTACATTATCATGTAACGTCGACGGCGTTGTGCCTCCTTATTGAAGATGGGTCTCCTGTACCACCTCCTGGGTCTTGTGATGAAGCCATGCATCAGGTTGAGGGCTGGAGAAGTGCAGTGAAGGTGGAGCTGGGGGCCTATTCACTAAGCGAGAGACATCTCTTTTCAGTCCGACTCTCTCTTCTGGCAGAAGAGAGTCGGAGAGTCCGTCTCTCTTTTACAGTATCCATGACAGGGTTATCAGTAACTTCTAAAAGAGAGAGTTGGCGGCCATCTTGGCATTTTCGATCTCTTTCAGAGAGACAGCTAATTAGGTGTCTTTCCTTCAAAGAGAGAGTCTATTTCTCGTTTGTTTGACAGTGATAAATCGTGTGATATCCTTCATCCGCAACCACATCGGTAATTTTGGTCGTTTTTTTTTTCATTTCATAAAGGTAAGTCAATTTTTAAAATATATACATATGAGTAAAAACGTCCAACTACGGGTTGAGGTAGGTACCTACCTACCTAAGAGTGGCTGACTTTTTCTGTTTACAATTGAGACTTTTTTCAGTTTAATTTAAACTTTTATCCGATTCATGAGTAAAAACGTCCAAGTATGGATTGAGGTAGGTAGCGACCCATTGAATAGGTATTACTAAGAAATGCCTTCATTATTAAGGAATTCAACTCCCAGGGGCACAAACATCTCGCACTTCATGGATACTATGGGATTTTCATGCATTAGGATCCATATCTCTTTCTCAAGGTCACTGGAGCTATTCTCTAAAATAGACGAACCCCGGAGACACTGGAAGAGACTCTCCCAGGAGAGACTATCTCTCCCGGGAGATTTTCAAAATAGTCCTCTTTCCACTATCTATTTTAGTGAATAAGCCCCCTGGAATCTCACAAGTACAATTCAACGTGGGAGTTGGTTCTCAAACCTTCTGGTGTGTCAATAATTGATTCCCGGTGGGTTTTTACTCGAAAGAAAGTTGATGGCAGCGTAATGAAGGCTAGCTTGGTTGCCAGGGGCTATCAGCTGCCAGCAGCGGACGAAGAAGTGGTGTTTAGTTCAGTGGCTAGGATGGTGACGTTACATGTTAACGAAAAATTTGAGCGTCTAAAGTTTAAAAGATCTAAGATAGATCCTTGTCTATATTTAATGCTCAGCCTACATTATTGGAGAGGCTGAGCTGGATTATAGCTAATGGACGTAGAGGACGTTTTACGATTGCAGATTGCTCCCAGCGATCCTGCCATGGCGCACTTTTTTGACCAAAAAAGAAAAGATAAGGATATCTGCTCTCCTTCCTCCTACTAACCCTTCTACCCATGTCCGAATTTCGTCATGTCACTCCTTCGATTTGTCAACTATACAAACTCTCCAATATTCGGAAATAATCTCTCGCAGTATGGCCTCAGTCATCAATCCACCGTTTTACCGGGGCCCCCTTTTCCTGGGATTCGCTCGGTCGCCCCTCTCCTCAGAGTAAAGATTTTCTTATTAAACGGGGAGTGGGAGGTCGGAGTTGACTTGGGAAAGGGAGAAGTCGGAATCTGGACACTTGGCTGCTGAAGATTCCCTGGACTACTCTCCTCCTGCTGCATTAAGGTAAGATCTTGGTTCTTCCCTCCTAGTCCAAATTATTAGAGTATCCCAACCTAAGACAAATTCCTGATTGAAAATGCTAAAACGCAACGGGGTTACAGAATCTAGGCACTTGAAGAAACCTATATCTTTTTCAAATTTACCATAATAGTTTCGAGAATCTCGTGGGCAATTGGCCTTTATGCAAATTATTCTTTGTGGTTTGATCAAGTGAGAAGTATTAAAGAATATATGGGGATAGGGTTAGGTTTTTTTCCCCTTTTAAGTTAACTTTGCCCTCAAGGGGTTTTTTTTCTAACTTAACTCTATCTCCATGCCTAAGAAATAGATGTAAAACACTAAAAATTGATTCAAATCTTGTGATGGTGGTTCCATCTCAAAACTCTTATCTTTGGGGTTTCCGTGAGAGTATTTTCTAGGGTTTAGGGGAGAATTTTCTTTTCTAAGTTACTTAACGGAAAAGGTCATTCATTAAAGAAAAATTTGTTAATGTATCGACCAAATTGTTAATGTAGGTTCTAGTTAGATCATTTTATAGATTCATTTGTGGGTAGAAGTTAGGCTTTTTATTATTTTATCCTTTTTATTCTTAGTGCATTTTTAGTTTGTTAAGTAATTTTTGGATCCATGTATTCGCTTTCTTTGTACTCACTTCCTATCAATGTTTTCCATTTTCATTTCTTTATTTCATTATTAGTTCAATAAATCTTGAGGGCTTGAATATGGATTTTGTACCGTTTAATTGCAAAACCCGTATCCTTTCCTGGTGATTTAGTTTTGGCAGCTTCTTGTCCCATCTTCATAGATAGCACACAGTTTTAGGGAATTTCAAGTTTTCATCTAGGATTCTCTTCCAAGTCTTTTAGTTCCAGTTCACCTTCCCGAACGTTTTTAAGACTAAATTAGTTTCCCTCTCGGTTTAACCTTAATTATTATGTGTTTATTTTACCCTAGGAGTGTCATACACATACCCGAGAGAAGCTAGGTTTTATCTCCGTGTTTCCATATTTTAACTATAAATGTGGTCACCTCCTGCCATGTGGCTATAGGCCGCTCATGTCGGTTTGGCCGCTCTTCTCATAGGATTCTGAGCTCAAGTAATTTTTCAATTCGTCAGAAAAAAATTTCTCTTTTCGTTCGAATAGGTTGAAAATCCGAATTTTCGTAAACTTCCTTGTCTTTTGGGATGGACCTCGGAGTTTTCGGGAGCTAGTAGGCCTGGATCCGTTCACTGGGGATCGGGGTTTATTTCCTCACGAATCCACCGTGGCCTATGATAGTGCCTTGGGATAAGAAGGATCTTTCGGGAATCACTTCCCTATAGTTCCAACTTTCCCCCTTTGTGATGTTAGGAATGGATCCTTTCGCAAAAGACAAGCAAGGGAGATCAGGGAGATCTCCCTGATCGGGGCAAGGGAGGGTCAGGGAGATTCGAGAGCCTGATCTATAATATTCCAACATTT
The DNA here is from genome assembly GCA_954871275.1 of Leptopterna dolabrata. Lineage (NCBI taxonomy): Eukaryota > Metazoa > Arthropoda > Insecta > Hemiptera > Miridae > Leptopterna > Leptopterna dolabrata. The sequence continues at coordinate 50,478,020 of OX940982.1, forward strand.
TTGGAGTTTTGCTAAATTGAGCTCAGGTCTTATAGTGGAGTTCTAGGAAGCAAGGTAAGTCCATGATTGATGGTTGTTTTCTTCTGGAGGTGATCTAGAAGTCTTGCAGTGATTTTTCTGACACTACACTATCACTTTTACAAGTTAGGCTAGGTCCGATTTTCAGAGTAGGTTCGTTCCAGAGGTGGAGGACACATCGCTAATAATCCAATAATCACCCGATAGGTCTTTTAATTGCAAAAATTCAATGTAGGTACACTTTTAGCATTTGGGGACAAGATGCGTTTGGTGAAGCTGCGAGACAGACGATGGTAGAGGAGTCATTTGCTTCAGTAAATTTTGAGTGGGTGAGGTAAGAGTAGCTCTACCTCGATTTTATTTTGTTGTAAATTGAAATAATCATTATTTTGTTTACTGTTTCTTCCCTCATTTATGGGAGGGAAACAGTTGGTGGAACGCCCCCTTTTGGTTAATACAGTAAAGATAGATAATTTCATTTTTCCTAGTATTTCAATTCTCAAAAGTGTTAGTTAGAAGTTTGCATTTATTTCCCGCGATTCAGGGAAGGATTAGGAGTACGGCAGGGAGAGAAGGGTTTAGCGGGGGTGGTTTTGGGGGCTTCATGCCGCAATGGGGTGAAAGCCTCGACCGAAACCATCTCTGCTCCACCCCGAAGTTCCCGCTTCGTAACATTGGTGTCAGGCTTGGGTAATGTACGTTGCAAATGACGGGGCAACGTCAAATGGAAAATTTCGATCCTCCCGTCATAAAATTATTCATATATTTGTTTGTACCTCTTGTTAAGCAAAAATACACCATCCTCACCCGAATCTGAATTTTTAAGTACGAAAGTACCGATTTGTGAAGTACAGTGATTCCATCCTTCGTCTGCCTCGGTTGAACAATTTTCTAATCTTAAATACGCGTGCACTTTCCTACTCTTTTTGACTTTTCCACTTTCCATGGGTCTACCATGCCTTCATATGTAATTTTTTTATCCATGAATTTTTATTATTGTTTCATGTTTTTCCCCATATTTTGTACTATTTTAAGACGATTACACACACTATGTACTCACAGACATTTATTCAACACCACTGCATATTTCCAGGCATTTTTATTATCCTTGTAGGTTTATTCACATGTTAGGTACCATTTTACGATATTACGCACACCTTCCACGTACAAGTTTTAACTACACCAAATGTAAATTCACGAATACTACGTAAATTACGAGTATAAATTCTAAAAACTTGAAACACATTGGTAAAACAACCACTAGACTATAAATTGGAGTATCGTTACAAACGAACTTCATAGGGTCCACGGAATTTTGGGGGTTTCCTTTCTCCCATCACGATTAACCGCGTTTCCTTTTGTTCCAATTCATTTTGATATGCGTTTCGTGGTTGCCATTTCCCCCTGTTAGTTCTTCAATTCGAATGAATATTTGGCTAGATGCTCGTATGTAGATAGTCCAACCCTTAGGCTAAAGCGGTATGACATCCAGGTCCTCACCTGGAGTTAATGGGAGTGCCACCTGTCTTGTAGCCCGGATCGCGGATTACCGAAACCACGGAGTAGTTCTCCTTCTTACTGGTCAAAATTTGCATGATAGTTAATTAAATTAACACTGCCCCTAGACAAATCTTTCACTCATGCCAGCAATCATGTTTCACTCAAGGGTTTTAGAATGTATAATTATTTAGTTGTAATTGGAGGCCTCCACAATAGCTTAAGATAGCGTAGTTTTATTGTTATTTGGTATTCGGACAGGCAGAACGACTATCTCGACTCGGCCACACATTTTCCCTTTTTTTTTCTCAAACCATTGCACGGACCAACACGGTGACGATGTGACGGTACTGCTGTACGACCGTTCATTACCATAGCTAGAACTTTCCACTTTAAGTAGTCGTATACTAGGTATTGTCGGTTAAGTGACCCTAGGCTAATTTACTGGTATAGATAAGGTAGGAGGTTGAAACAACGCTTCCCATCGGTAAAAGGTCAGCGAATGTAATGAAATACGGACCTATGATTTCCCCTGCAGTTGGAATTAAATACGTTCTTTGCTTAATGAAAAAAAAAAAAAAATGGGTGAATAGCCCAAAATAATAATGAAATGTATAAATAAGAAGCAAATGAGAATGAAATAAATGATGAATAATTCAAATAAAATGAATAAATAAGAAAAAATTAAATTTAAAACAATTCAAGGTTTGAGAGGTGACAAAAAAGATCATGTGTGTCTCTGGTACATATTTATAAATTAAATTTCTCCCTTGAGAGGGAAAAACATTAAATCATGTTTAATGTTTTTCCCTCGCAAGGGAGAAATTAGATATAGTTTTTTAATGTCAAGAAAAAATTAAAGCCACAATTTCACTGAACTCTACAAGTATAATGTTGCATTTACTGTACTTATTATAGAACTCGCCATCAACATATGGTTGCTACAACAGAAGGTAGTAACTGTGTAGTAACCAATGAAAAACGTAGCTATTGACTCTTGTTTCTTTCGAGTGCGATATTCTTTATGGTTGCTACAACAGAAGGTAGTAACTGTGTAGTAACCAATGAAAAACGTTGCATATTTGCGTGTCGGAATTCACAGAATGACCCCCAGCCCTAAAACATTAAACATGTTAATAAAACCGGGTGATTTTCGCAAGGACTTGTCTATTAGTGGGTATCATAACCACTTGCATTTCAGTCAGAGTGCCAAATCAAAACTTTCGATAACCCTTGGTATCTATTCACCCGAGTCAAGGCATTTCTTTGCAATACAAAATCGAAGTACATTTCAATGTGGGACAAGTTTTGCTCTCTTGATAATCAGCGGTTTTCCCAATAGAGGGATTAATTTTCCGCCTCGGATCCAGTCAGATTTTAATATTTCAATTTTCAATCGTCAATTATCACGAATTCTAATACTTCAATTTTCAAATCTTCGAATTTCAATTTCTTGTCTTTCGAAATCCAGCCTTTTCTTCCCAACCTTTTCCGAAGTACCATGGCGATTTAATTTCGCTTCGATTTCTTGAACCGTCGATTGCAGGCGTTGGCATTCTACCATGTTCTAACTATTATTTCTATTTAATTTAAGTACTTATGATTTAAAATCCCTTTGACTGAACCATGATTCATCACATTCGTTTTGTGGCACGGGATGAATCGGCCGTTACATCCATTGCCATAGAACAACGACCCTGGTGGTTTCTTCTTGAGAGCAACCACGCGATTTTTTTTCCAGGAGATCCCAGTACCTATCTTCTTTCCAAGACCAGTTTCTTAGGGAGATATAGATTTTCTTGCATTAACTCAGCTTTTCTGTAACCATATACCACCTCCGTTCGTGGGAATCAACTGTTTTCCAAGCTAGGCGTCGTGTTATTGTAGGACAATGTGATCTCTAGTCACAAGACATGGTCAGCGATGTCGAGCGGCTCTCTAAGCAAAATCTTGAGACGATGCCCGACCTCAGGCGCTCATTTTTCTCTCGTTACCTCCCCTCTCCCTTCTCTCTATCTCTTGGTTCACTGAAACTAACGCGGTGACGTCATCCTGAGGTCACAGCAGAACGCGACACTTCCAGACGGCCTGGCGTCACTTATTTCCGCCGGTTTTCCGACTGGTCCCTTTTCTATTTATACACGATTCATGAATTCGATAGGCAGAAATATTGGAAATTTCTCCCCTTTGCCCTATATGATACAGGCGGGTAACCTACACATAGGAATATGGTCCGACAAAACCTGATCAAGTTAATGAATCGATTGAGGAGCTCCACCGATAATTAATTAGTTTGTTTGGCGGCTTCGCGCTCGAGGCATTACATAAGAAACAAACGCCGTCTATATAATTTGGAATGCTCCATGATACATTCTGTTGTGCAGAACTCCGAAAGTTTAGTGTCTGAGCACCCTGTACGTAACCTCGGCATGATACTCGATGAATGTCTATCCTGGTCTCAACAGGTACAAGCCACATGAACAAAGAAACGGGTACACCTATCACGGTACCAGCAAAACCGTTTGGCATTTGATTTCCTTTAAAATCCAAAATCAAACCTTGTAATGGCTTAAATGATGCATTACTTCAATTATGCTCCTGGTGCAATTTGGGGCACTACTGAAACCGATAATTGATACACGAGGAAAAAAAAACCCGCAAACTGCTGCCGTTAGGTTTATATTCAAATTGCGTCTTGATGATCATGTCAATCCATACTAAATTCAAATGAAAAAAAGGAGAATTTACGACAAGAGGAAATTTAACATAGGCTTGCTGACTTATAAAACCAAGAAAATTTTAAAAACCTGAATGTCTAGCTAATTCATACTTAACACAGCACAGTATTTATCTAATTCCTGTTCGCAGAACAGCAACCTACAGTAAGTCCTTTGTCGTGAGTCCCTCCCGGGAACACTCCTCTAACTTAAGTTCTCACCAATATCCAACGCTGAATTTAGTTTCCGTCAATAAACGAATGAGTGGGGAGACAAGCCACAGAACCCAGGGTACACAACCTGGGGCCCCACCACCAACCCCTAACAGGGGGTTGGAGGGAGAGGCCTCCATTTCCTATAAAACCCTGGATCCTGGGGCTTTAGCTTCATTCGACACTTCATCTAACCAGCTCTCTCTTCTCTCCTCTACCTTGCTCTCTCTCCTCCTCAAAAGATCCTAGATGTCGGTGGATATCCGCCGCCTGGGCAAAACCTCCTCTCCTTCAAAAGATTCTAGATGTCGGTGGATATCCGCCGCCTAGACAAAACCTCTTTCTCCAAAGGATCCTAGATGTCGGTGGATATCCGCCGCCTGGGCAAATTCTACCTCTCACCTCCACCTTTTCACTCCCTCAAAAGATCGTAGATGTCGGTGATAACCGCCTGCGCATATCCTCACGCCACCGTGATGAACCAAATTTTAAATTCATCACAGTGGTGAACCCGACGTTCACCCAACCTTCCTTACCTTCTGTGTCAACCCCAGTCTCAAGTACAGTTCGGTGTCCCCATTTCAATTTCAAATTCGGTCAGTCAGTCAGTTTAAATTTCGCAATTTTCGCCCACCCTCCCTCAACCGCTCGGAGATCGCAACCTCTCACACCTCCACTCAACCACACACATCTCCGCTCCCGATTTTTGCGAATTTCGAATTTGAAATTTAAAATTTGAATTTTTTTCGAATTACAGACCCGACCATGGACCCGCACTCATCGCCGCCGCCGCTCCTCCGGCCATCCACGCTGCAGCCACCCGCCGCCACGACAACGGACGCAGCGGCCACTGTCGACAACCCGTTCTCCACCCAATCACCGCCCGGCTCCGCCTCTTCGCCTACGCCCGCCGCAGCCGCCGCCGCCGACGTCATGACCGCCTCTGCGTCATTTCCCCTCACACTACCACCATTTTACTCTCATGACCCCGCATTATGGTTTTTCCAGGTGGATGCAGCGTTCTCGGCCACAGGGATCCGCAGCCAAAAGACACGCTACTCCCGCATCATCTCCCTCTTGCCGTACGAGATCCTGCTGCAGACGTCAGATATTTTCCCCGACGCCGCAACCGCCTACGACGACCTCCGCGGCCGCCTCATCTCCCTCTACCAGCCGTCTAAGATCGCGAGAGTCGCCGCCCTGACGCAGCCGCTACACCTCGGCGATATGAAGCCCTCCCACCTCTACCGGCGCCTGCGACATCAGCTGCAAGGCATCATGACCGCCGACATCGCCCGGACGTTCTGTTGCGCGCCCTACCCCACCCCATCCAGATGTCTCTCGCCAGCCACCTCGACGGCCCGGACGAACCTCTCCTCCGCCTCGCCGACACGGTGCACGACCTCGCCGCTGCCGCCAGCGTCGGCGAAATACGCAACCCCTGCACCGCACCCCCTCCACGACAACGCGCAGCAACCTCCCGCGAGCGCGGCCGGCCCCACTCCACCGAGCGCCGCCGGACCCCCTCCAGTGACAGACGCCGTTCCCCCTCCACGGAACGCCGCCGAACCCCCTCCACGGACCGCCGACGCCCGCCTTCCACCGAACGCCGCCCCACCCCTCCTCGGGAGCAGCGATGAGGGAGATCCCCGCCCAGCACGACCCCCTCCAACACGCCTCGCCCCGCCAGGACGAGCTACCTCCCCACCGACCACCCCCACCGATGCTTCTACCACGTGAACTTCGGTGGGGAGGCCCGCAAATGCCAAGCCCCCTGCTCCTTCCCCTCCGGGCAGGGAAACGCAGACGCCCGCCGGTAAACCCGGCGGGCCCCCCTCCTCGCCAAAACGGGGGGGGACCACCTCCCTTCCCCCCCAACCAGCATCAACTCAACCACCGCCACCAAGGCCTCCTACCCCTCCTACGCCGCCGCCACGGCCGACAACGTACCAACAGCAACTCGCTACGCCACCACCCCCCTCCCCCGACCACACACCGTTCCCCCACCCAAGAACGGACCCCACTCCCCAACCTCCACGGCCGCCAACGTCACGGCCGTGCCTCGCTGCACCGCCGGCCCCGCCTCCCGGCCATTCACCGTTCCCCCACCAAGGAACGGCCCCCTCCCGACCGCCTCCACGACCGTCAACCCCACCACCGCGCCCCGCTGCGCCGCCACCACCCTCTCCCAGCCAACAACCGTTCCCCCACCACGGAACGGGCGCCACTCCCTCCACGTCTCCTTTAAGGGAGACACGCAACCACCGCTGACCGAAACCGCCACCCCTGCTACCACCCCACCATCGGACCAACCACACCCCGCCCCCACTGCCGCGATCTTGCAAAACGCACTCCCCACCCATCAACGTCTTTTCCTCCGCTGTAAAAAAACCAATGTTCCCTTCCTCATCAACACAGGGGCGGCGCTCTCAATATTTCCAAATTCCATTCTCCGTCGTCAGGCGCGCTGTTATCGCCAGCTTCTCTACGCCGCCAACGGTACCACCATCCCCTCGTACGGGACGTACCGCTCATCAATTTACATGAGCGGACTCGCGTACGAGTGGGAATTCACCGTGGCGGACGTGGAGAAGGCGATCCTGGGGGCCGATTTCCTGGCATATTTCGGCCTCCAGGTCGACGTCAAAAACGCGCGCCTGATCCACCCCTCCACCAACAAACCTATCCCCGGCTTTATACACGCGATAAATCAACCCCCCTCTAAATTTGAAACCCTCCTCCGACAATACCGCCCCCAGCGCCGCCCCTCAGCCCACATATCCACCATACAACACTTCATAGAGACCACTGGACCCCCCATCACAGCCAAAGCCCGCCGCCTCCACCCCCTACAACTTTCTCAAGCTCGCAAGCATTTCAACCAATTAATCGCCGACGGCATCATCCGCCCCTCCAAATCCCCTTGGGCTTCCCCACTGCACATAGTGCAAAAGCCCAACGGGGATATCCGCCCCCGTGGCGACTACCGCCGCCTCAACGCCAAAACAACGCCCGACCTATACAACGTCCCCCACCTCCGCGACTTTTCTTCACACTTACACAACACACACATCTTCTCCACCCTCGACATATCAAGAGCCTTCCACCACATCAACATCCACCCCCCAGACGTCTTGAAAACCGCTATCATAACCCCCTTCGGCCTTTTCGAATACGTCAAGATGGGATTTGGCCTTAGGAACGCTGCCCAAACGTGGCAGCGTTACATGGACAACATATTACGTGGCCTCCCGTTCGTCTTTTGCTTTTTGGACGACGTTCTGATAGCATCCCGCAGCCCCGAAGAACACCTGGACCACCTGCGCCAAATTCTAGACATCTTCGACACCGAGGGGCTACAGATCAACGAGGAGAAATGTGTGCTCGCCCAGCCCTCCGTCCGCTGCCTCGGCCACCTCGTCTCCTCCGAGGGAATCAAGCCCCTACCTGACAAAGTCCACGCCATCAGCGATTTTCCTCAGCCCCGTACCGTCACGGAACTCCGCCGTTTTTTGGGTATGTTGAACTTTTACCGTAGACACATAAAACACTCAGCACAACACCAACAACCCCTCATACACGCCATCCCACAACCAGCCAAGAAAAATGACAACCGCCCCATCCCTTGGTCCCCCGAACTCACTAAAGACTTTCAAACCTGTAAGCAGGACCTAGTCGACGCCGCTCTATTGGCCCACCCCGACCCCCACGCTCCCCTTTCCATCACCACCGATCCTTCCGATTGGGCCATCGGGGCAGTGCTCCACCAACACACCGGCGCGAACCCCCAACCCCTCGGCTTTTTCTCCAAAACCCTTTCACCCACCCAAAAAAACTACTCCACGTTCGACAGAGAGCTCCTCGCCATCCACGAAGCCATAAAGCACTTTCGTGACTTCGTGGAGGGCAGGCAGTTCTCTGTCGTAACGGACCACAAACCCCTCACCCACGCCCTCCTCCAAAGCCGCAAATCCGCCTCGCCTCGTCGCCTCCGGCAGCTCGAATTCATCGGACAATTTACGTCCGATATTCGATATTTGCCGGGGGCTGACAACTGCGTGGCGGACGCGCTCTCCCGCCCCACCCCCGCGCCGGTGGCGGAGCTACTGCCATTCCCCTCCCCACACACCATCAAAACCCACCAGAACCCAGAATCCGACCAAACCCTCTCCAACCTCATCTCCGCCTCCAAACTACATCAGCTGCCGCCCCTTGAGCTCTGGTGTGACGTAACGGCCGACTCACCGCGCCCTTACGTCCCACCCGACCTCAGGCGGCAGCTCTTCCTCCACTACCACTCCCTTCACCACCAAGGCATCCGGGCCAGCCGGGACCTAGTAAAAACACGGTACTTCTGGCCCCATATGAACACGGATATCCGTAACTGGGTTCTAGGGTGCCAGAAGTGCCAAACTTACAAGGTCTCGGCACACCCCCACGTCACTCCTCAACCCATTCCCGACTCCCTCCCGTGGGAACATGTCCACCTAGATCTGGTCGGCCCCCTTCCCCCCTCCGAGGGGAAGAAATACTGCCTCACAATGATCGACCGTGCCACCAACTGGGTTGAATGCATCCCGCTCGCCCACATCACCGCGGACGCCGTCGCAGCGGCTTTCCTCAACCAATGGGTTAGCCGTTACGGTTGTCCGCGAACAATCACGGTCGACCAAGGGAGGCAGTTTGAGTCCGCCCACTTTTCAGATCTCCTCCGTTCCCTCGGGATCCAAAAAATCCGCACCACTCCCTATCACCCCCAATCCAACGGGAAAATAGAGCGGTGGCACTCGGTCCTGAAACAGGCCATTTCAACTTCAGCTACATCCCCCTCTTGGACTAGAACTCTCCCCTATGTATTACTTAGCCTTCGCACTTCCGCCCGTCCTTCAGACAACAAGAGGCCCGCACAACACGCTTTTAAAGATCCCCTCCGTCTACCAGCCGACATTTTCACTCCACACAACACACCGTCAATTAACAGGGAACCGCTACACACATCCACACCACATAACGACACAACTTATCCAAAACGATTTTACACCGCCACTCACATGTACCTGAAAGAGCCCGGCATACACAAGACATTTCAACCCCTTTATGCCGGGCCCTTTCAGGTCATCCGCTCCACACAATCCACCGCTACCCTGTTAATTGATGGGAAGCCCCACACCGTGCCATTGGCACGGTGCAAACCAGCTCCAGTCCTCCCCGACCAATCTCACCACACCACTCCCCCGCCCACCCCCGCACCACAAACACCACACATCGCCTCCATTTCGCCCACCGGACCCCGACGTCCCCGCCCCTCTCCGCGACGTCCCGGGTACCGGCTCACACCGGCTCTCCCCCTTCACCACCGCCCTGGCAGTGAAGGGGCCCCTCTATCAGTCTTCACCAACGTGAAGACTGTTAGAGGGAGTAGCCTCTCTCACCATCACCTCACCACCCACACACACACCCTACACACCACACCTACACCCTTCCACATCCACACCATACCCATACCCAAACAACGGCGGACTTCCGCAGTTCCCAAATTGTACCCCAACCCACCTACCACGACCTAAATTGTAAAATACTGTATATAACCAACGACTTTGTAGATTAAGCCTAAATGTAATTATAAACTAACTAACTATTGTAAATACTAAAACTGTAAAATAACTAAATACCTACCTACTGTAAATGCTAACCACCACATATTATATATCCTATTCTTCTTACGTATTATTCGTTAGCTTTTAAGACCACTGCAATCAACAACTGTACATATTGTTACTGTAAATATTGTTAGTTTTAAGAACACTACGACGCTTTCCGCCCCCAATTATGTTTGCCGTGGCCCTCAGCTCCTGTCACCTTGCGCCTTCAGCCCCCCCAATTTTTGTTTCATTATCATCTTCGGCCTTCAGCCCCACTTATGTTTGCCTTGGCCCTCAGCCCTGTCAACTTGCGCCTTCAGCTCCACGAATCTTGGTTCAAACTGGGGGGACCTCTGTCGTGAGTCCCTCCCGGGAACACTCCTCTAACTTAAGTTCTCACCAATATCCAACGCTGAATTTAGTTTCCGTCAATAAACGAATGAGTGGGGAGACAAGCCACAGAACCCAGGGTACACAACCTGGGGCCCCACCACCAACCCCTAACAGGGGGTTGGAGGGAGAGGCCTCCATTTCCTATAAAACCCTGGATCCTGGGGCTTTAGCTTCATTCGACACTACCTCCTTCTCTCCTCTACCTTGCTCTCTCTCCTCCTCAAAAGATCCTAGATGTCGGTGGATATCCGCCGCCTGGGCAAAACCTCCTCTCCTTCAAAAGATTCTAGATGTCGGTGGATATCCGCCGCCTAGACAAAACCTCTTTCTCCAAAGGATCCTAGATGTCGGTGGATATCCGCCGCCTGGGCAAATTCTACCTCTCACCTCCACCTTTTCACTCCCTCAAAAGATCGTAGATGTCGGTGATAACCGCCTGCGCATATCCTCACGCCACCGTGATGAACCAAATTTTAAATTCATCACATCCTTCCTAATTCAAAGCGTTCTACTCGCAAATTAATGTCCCGACTTATTTCTACTTTCTAACGTGACGGCTGTTAAGAAATTGCGAATCCCGACCCAAAATCTTGAATTTTTTCAACAACAAGGAACAAGAAGAAAAAAGAACACACCTAAAATAAAATAAAATAAATAAAATCCCGTAACTAGATATCTAAATAATATTAAAATTAAAAGAATATATATATCTTCGCAGACTAGAAGCTAATTTTTTTTTCAATTACCGGTATTTTTCGGTAGGATTGTAAGAGTGGGCTCCTTAGGTCAAGATTTTACCAATTAATAAACATGTCACTCAATCAATCATTCAATCATACGGGGTGAGTGTCCTTTTAAAATATTAGCACCATTCAATCACCTCCGGTAGACCTGTGACGCGTCCATGTTTAGACGACGGGTTTATCTCCCAATGAAACAGTTACCTGCTTTGGTAAGGTGCGCCACGCGCAAATTGTATAGCGGACCGTCCATTATCTTTGATGGAAAATTCCACTAAACCCGAATTGTGTGAAAACCATGCGAGGGTCACGAAAAAGTCACTAACAAAAGCTCTCGGACCTCCTTAGGTTGAACCAATTTGAAGTTCCAATCAAGTAATTTCGTCTTTACTATGCCTTGTGTAGTTACAACCCACTTATATCATCCGATCATTTTGGGAACAGGCTTCCCTGATAGGTATAAAGCGGAAGTTTCTTTCGTTAGTCGCACATTACCTACACCCCTATTAATTTTTTTTTGAGGCGATCTCTAACGTCAACCAGAACTCATCGAAAGAGCTGAGAGTTCTTCTGGACCTAACGAAAAATCAGTCACAAAAGGTTTGACGTAACCGTGACACCTTCCGACACTATACGAGTGCAGAAGGTCGGAGGATAAAACCTTGCAGAGATACGCAAGTGCTGAACTTGATGCGCGCTTATCTCCCCATTATCTCAGCCTAGAAGGCATCTATCTATCTGTCCCTTTAAAACCTTACAGCCGCCGTCTCAATGGAAATACCTTTCGTTCGGTTAAAGCCGTAGCGAATAAGAGTGGGTATGTCTGATTATTGCACTCAAAGAAACCTTTCCTCCTCTAACCTCAGTTTCGTTGGTCTGTGCGTTTCAAATTTCATGAAAAAAAAAAAAAATTAAACCACGTCTTAGGCGCCACCGCTCACCCAAGTCCAATTGATGTTGTTGTCTAATTGTAGTTTATGTCCTTAGGGTATTATTGATGGGTTTTGTGATTCTCCACTGACGCTAACTCAAGCTTTATTATTTGATTGGTTACAATTCTTTAAACAAATAATTTCAAGTTGCCTAGGCGCGTGTCCCAATCGCTACATTCAAGAAACCTGATGTCCCTGACGCAGCCCCATCCAATATCAAAAACTATTAAGTTTTAAAGAGGGCTACTCTCTGTTCCAACACTCGTTCATTGTCAAAGCTAACCTAAAATTGTTGGAAAGGCATAGCCGTAAGGCCACAGAGACCAAAATCTATCTTTCTTAGAAACAAAATAAGGAACGGACCCTTATTCCGACTAGTTCGACACCTTGGAGTTAGGTTTTGCGCAACATAAGCGATGGTTGTATTCGCCCCGAAATCTGGCCTCAGCTTACTGACACATCCTTGTCGGTGTGTGTTGTTACTAACTAATCTGTCCACTACTTGAGGTCGAAACTTAAAACCGAACCTTCCAAGTTCCCCCATTTGCCAGGCATTTCCTTATTAACCTATGCCCAATCGCTCTCCTATAATTCCACTAAATCCCAGTGACCAACCTCCCGACCCAAGACGGGGTAGAGGAACCAAAGACGGGTAGTGCGGAGGCTTTGGGTTGTTCAGCGCTTCCCGAAGTTGAAATCGGCTCTCTGCGACCCGGGTTCACATCCCTTCTCGTATTTTGAACTAGATACCTCAACCATAAAAAACCCATTGACTCACCATGTCAACGGGCCTCAGTCAAATATGGCCTCCTATTGGAACTAAAATTACCCTGGCGTACTGTGCGGCCGAGCACGAGCCCCTGGTGGGAATCTGCCTACCATAACCCCCCCCCCCCTCCTAAAATTCGGACGGGACGACTACTGTTTGAACCACTTCAAGACGGTCCATGAGTTCCGTAGCACCATACGTAACCTGCGAAAAGGGAGCCCAGGGTTTTTCCGCGCGCGAGTCGAGAGGGCCAGCGAGAGAGATAACCAGCGTTGAGCGATAAAGTTCCCTTGTTGACAAACACACCCCACCTCCTTTCCGTCTCCTCTCGCACCTCCACTCCATTTCGTTCACGGGGATGCAATTGGCGAAATAAATAGATATCTGGCCATCACGAGAGGGCAATCTAAGGCCACACCTCTGTCGAACCCTAACGCCATAGAGTCGGGGTGGGATATCGAATGAACATATCGGAATGGGTATCAACTAATATTTCAAATGAAAAACGACAACGGCCAGATGTCGGATGAAAAATATCGATGTCCGACATTATTCTGGTGCACAGCCTATAGTCTGAACACTAACCGGGAACATTTGCAATGGTCTCACCATGTTTCCAATAACCCCCCCGCGCTGATCCTTGGTTTTTTTTACCATCCTCTCGATCCCACATTCGGGCGCGAAATGGTTTCCCCAACCCACAGCTTCCCGCACTTATAGGGTTACCAGATTCATGAAATCATCAAAGATTTTATCTTAATCATAAAAAATCAGTCATGCAGCATGACTTAATGAGCGAATTTTCAAAGAAATATTCGAATTAATGGCTATGGTTTTGAATAAAGGAAAACTTCGGTCTAAAATTTGGTTTTCTATGTATATTCTCTTCGTATTTATTTTAATTTGTACGTTTTGTCCATCCTGATTCTACCGTTTGTTTATTACGTAATTGTACTAAGTGCTTATTTATTTGATCGCTGTGGGTAAATTCAAGGAGTTGTACTAATCGTTTGCCTCCCCCTTTTTTGCTTCGAACTCTCGTCTTCAATTAATACTTCTCACATTTTTCAATCTGACCACTCTAAGGGGGTGGGGGTAAGAGTTTAAAGATTATCCTAGTTTTGGGTAATTTTTGCGCACTTTAAATGCTCTAATTTAAGAACGGATTTAGATATCTAAAATCCGATTTCACTATCGTGTTCAGCGTGCAAAAACCTTTAAAATGAGGGGTCACTTGTTAGAAAATAACATTTTGGGGATTTTTGGGTAATTTTTGCGCACTTTAAATGCTCTAATTTGAGAACGGATCAAGATATCTAAAATCCGATTCCACCATCGTGTTCAGCGTGCAAAAACCTTTAAAATGAGGGGTCACTTGTTGGAAAATAACATTTTGGGGATTTTTGGGTAATTTTTGCGCACTTTAAATGCTCTAATTTGAGAACGGATCAAGATATCTAAAATCCGATTCCACCATCGTGTTCAGCGTGCAAAAACCTTTAAAATGAGGGGTCACTTGTTAGAAAATAACATTTTGGGGATTTTTAGGTAATTTTTGCGCACTTTAAATGCTCTAATTTGAGAACGGATCAAGATATCTAAAATCCGATTCCACCATCGTGTTCAGCGTGCAAAAACCTTTAAAATGAGGGGTCACTTGTTGGAAAATAACATTTTGGGGATTTTTGGGTAATTTTTGCGCACTTTAAATGCGCCAAAACCCTCCTTAGAGTAGGCCAATTTCGCCCATCTTCGAACTTAGCCTTTCGATTGCCAAGATAGATTTTTTGTGCAAATTTGAGCTGTTTATCTCAATTCTATCGAGAGTTATCGTCTGGAGTGACACATATATAAATAAATATATATATATATACATATAAAAAAGTGTTAAATTTCAGGAATCGTTTTAGAATGGTCTGAAACGGATTTCTATGAAGAAAATTTCCAAAAATTTATATTATTTAAATTTCGAAGCCATTGCAATAGCTTCATTTTCTTTGAAAATTCGCTAAAATGAGATTCCATTTAGGCAAGCTATCCTTTATCCGCTCAAAGTTGCCAAAGACAATGTGGCAATGCACTTCACTACATTCCAACTGAATCAACTGACCCGAACAGGGGAACAAGCATTTACAAAACGGTTAAAATGGAGTCAAATAGGAGCTCCATCACTCCCTTGAAAATGTCCCAGAAATAAATAACCTAGGTAGGATATTGTTCAAAGCAACTAAGAGAGAAAAAAAAATTTATTTTAAAACAGTCATGCAGCATGACTTAATGAGCGAATTTTCAAAGAAATATTCGAATTAATGGCTATGGTTTTGAATAAAGGAAAACTTCGGTCTAAAATTTGGTTTTCTATGTATATTCTCTTCGTATTTATTTTAATTTGTACGTTTTGTCCATCCTGATTCTACCGTTTGTTTATTACGTAATTGTACTAAGTGCTTATTTATTTGATCGCTGTGGGTAAATTCAAGGAGTTGTACTAATCGTTTGCCTCCCCCTTTTTTGCTTCGAACTCTCGTCTTCAATTAATACTTCTCACATTTTTCAATCTGACCACTCTAAGGGGGTGGGGGTAAGAGTTTAAAGATTATCCTAGTTTTGGGTAATTTTTGCGCACTTTAAATGCTCTAATTTAAGAACGGATTTAGATATCTAAAATCCGATTTCACTATCGTGTTCAGCGTGCAAAAACCTTTAAAATGAGGGGTCACTTGTTAGAAAATAACATTTTGGGGATTTTTGGGTAATTTTTGCGCACTTTAAATGCTCTAATTTGAGAACGGATCAAGATATCTAAAATCCGATTCCACCATCGTGTTCAGCGTGCAAACACCTTTAAAATGAGGGGTCACTTGTTGGAAAATAACATTTTGGGGATTTTTGGGTAATTTTTGCGCACTTTAAATGCTCTAATTTGAGAACGGATCAAGATATCTAAAATCCGATTCCACCATCGTGTTCAGCGTGCAAAAACCTTTAAAATGAGGGGTCACTTGTTAGAAAATAACATTTTGGGGATTTTTAGGTAATTTTTGCGCACTTTAAATGCTCTAATTTGAGAACGGATCAAGATATCTAAAATCCGATTCCACCATCGTGTTCAGCGTGCAAAAACCTTTAAAATGAGGGGTCACTTGTTGGAAAATAACATTTTGGGGATTTTTGGGTAATTTTTGCGCACTTTAAATGCGCCAAAACCCTCCTTAGAGTAGGCCAATTTCGCCCATCTTCGAACTTAGCCTTTCGATTGCCAAGATAGATTTTTTGTGCAAATTTGAGCTGTTTATCTCAATTCTATCGAGAGTTATCGTCTGGAGTGACACATATATAAATAAATATATATATATATATACATATAAAAAAGTGTTAAATTTCAGGAATCGTTTTAGAATGGTCTGAAACGGATTTCTATGAAGAAAATTTCCAAAAATTTATATTATTTAAATTTCGAAGCCATTGCAATAGCTTCATTTTCTTTGAAAATTCGCTAAAACGTTTTCCACTTTCATTCGCTAAACACCATTCACCGCGAGTAGGTATCTTCGATTTGCATACATTTACGGTAGCAAGGTTACAGCTTCGTGCATTTCATTCCAAAATACTTCCACAGTAGCCCGTTACACCTCGGGTCATCTCAAACAATAAATAACTCAATAAATACGAAAAAACAAAACAAATTAAATAAATGAGAAAATACTTCCACAGTAGCCCGGTTCACCTAGAACCAGCCTCAAAAAAAAAAATAATAATAATAAACTTATAAAATAAAATGAACAACAGGAATAAATGAGTAAATACTTCCACAGTAGCCCGTTTCACCTCGAACCAGTCGCACAACCACGAACAATTAAAATAAAATGAACAACATAAATAAATATGTAAATACTTCCTCAGTAGCCCGGTTCACCTAGAACCGGTCTCAAAAAAAAGGGGGTGAATAAACGTATAACATAACATGAACAACAGAAATAAATAAGTCAATACTTTCACAGTAGCCCGTTTCACCTCGGCTTATCCCAAACAATAAATAAATAAATAAATAGAATAAAATAAATAAAATAAATAAATGAGTAAATACTTCCACAGTAGCCCAGTTCACCTGGACGCAATACAAAAAAACCACACCATTTGAAACCACACTATTAGGGTGACTCTCAATTAACAACCCACACTAATTCGTACACAACCCTGTACGGCACAACCATTGCTACAAAACCCAAAAAGGGAGCACAGCACTCCTGTCTCCCACCCCTAGCCGTAAGGAACTCAGGCGAGGGACGCCTCGCCTGATCAACCTAGCACCATAAGTAGCCCAAACCCCTGAGACAAAGGGTCGATATCCCAAACAGAACAGCGGTTTGAAACCCGTGATCCCGTTTTGACCGGCGGAGATCCACTGGGATATACGTGAATCATAAGGAAGAGTATTCAGTGTAAACGCAAAGTTTACATCGAGTCCGCTCGTGGAAGATGCCTACTTATGACAAAACTTAAGTGACCCCACTCAAGTCCCTTGAAACCCAGTCTATTGGTCGCCTGCGTCCCTAACACAGTGACGAGGTGTATTTAATCCTAGTAAGGTATCCTTGATACCAACACAGGACCCAAAGCTTTTTAAATGGAGGACCTGCTTTATATTTTTTTCAGTTCATTTGTTTAAGTTCCTTGGCGAAATTTCGTTTTCTTTTGTCCTTCCTGTATGATTTCACGCTTTTCTGTATCCCCGGCTTCTACCCCTACCCACGTCAAAAAAAACAAAAAAACACCCCTAAACGCTCTGAATTTAACCTACTGCCGGGCGCGCCTGTTTGAGTCACACAACCAGGCGCGCGCCGCACTAAGTGCAGCATGTCAAATAATCTCTCTATTCTTCAATATGTTAGTTATTTATTCGTGGGAAGGGATTATTTCAGAAAAATAAAGTCATTTTGTATGAGTTCGCATTTCTTTCAACAACAATAAAATCCTACTTACCATATTTTCAATTAAAAAAAAAGAAACGAATAATATCACATTTGACATGCGTCATCAAACTGCATAAATGCATTATATTAAATGTTTTGAAAAATAATTATATAAATCAGACAAGAAAAAGGAACTAACTTGTTACATTATCAACAGCCACATTATTTTCATTATAAATTATCAGACCATCGGTTGCTTACTAAAGCCTAGCAATTTCCGCGAAAACCATATAGAACATAGGTAATAAAATTATAAACGCAATTTTTGAAAAACCATAAAATACAAACACTTAGTGGAACAAAAATATTGAACACGAACGTATTGAACACTCAAGTAGTACTATTGAAAAAAAATAAAATTGAAATATTTGGGTGAAACTGATATTAGTAGACCATTGAACAAAAAATGACAGGCGTTTACAGTTTTTCCGCGTTTATTCTTCTTCCTCATCTTGGAAAGCATCTCCTGTAAAATTGCAGGTTTGGCACACTATTTGTCGAACACAATGAACGCGTAGGATGTCTTCATCATTGACAGTATGTGCCCTGCAAAAATATACATATAACATGTAAGACGTGCAAAAAGTAAATACCAAAATACATTGTTACCTATCGAACATAAACTCAAAATTTTCAGATTTTTTTTGACATTTCAAACAACATCCAGGAAAATTCTAAAGGAAACTGACTAAAAACAGGTGAAACTAAAATAATAATACCTAAAATAATAGGTACCTAAGCTGCAAAAATACTGACCATCAGGCATACTATAAAAAAGAGGTTGAGAACCAAAATAAAGAATAAAAAGTTGAGGTAACAATACTTACATGTCGGGAGAACGGCAAACTGCGATCGAAAAAAGGTGACAGAAGAGTCGAGATGACCAGGTGCGCGTGCTGAAACTGAAGTAACGAGACCGGGCGCGTGCTGCACTTTGTGCGGCGTTAGTAGACCATTCAACTTTTGTTATCTGATTGCAACTGACTGGTGACAGCTGGATGAGTGCGAATAGTGTGCGCTGAGCGGAAACATGATGAACTAGGATTACCCAAGCTCCCGAGTAATTTCATCGACTATGACCCCCCTCAAATTGCAAGAAACCGCTCCTGCCGCACAAAGTGCGGGCGCGCGCCCGGCAGTAGGTTAACAAAACATTGGACTGGGAGGGGGAACCGGGTCCAGCCTGGACGCAGGGGGAGGGACAGCCAACCTGGACAGAGCCCGACGACGAAACACGAACGTACAGTAGTATCAACCCTTATTCTACCTTCTTCGCTAATAATAACAACTTTCCTTTTCAGGGGGATTACCCACCCTTAAGTTTCACTACTATGACATCATTCTAATCCTATTGTGTTTCGGTTAAATTTTTGTTCCATGTACCGCCGAACTTCGCTGCATATCGAGTTGCCCACACCGGGGGAAACACGCCTTCCACTGCGCGCCACCCAGAGCCCCCAGCCCCGAGCCCAGAGACCAGAGCTCCGACGGGCGTCCCCAACGTCGCTGCTGGACACAACCAGCACCACAACCAGCACCAGAAAACGCGAACAACAACAAGAGGCCGTGGACGTTCACCCCGATCTCCAGCCCCCACCGGCCACCACGACTCGAGGCAGACCCACGGGCCACCACTGGAGAAAACAGGACACCGACGGCCCAACAGGTCGGCAAGTCCCGCGTCGCGACAGTGCGCGAAGAAAGTGACAGCGCAACAGAACAGACAATAACTAGTTAGTTAAGTATTACACCTCCTTTCATTAGGTAAGGCCTCGTTTAGTTTTACACTTCTACTCTAACTTTAGGTTAGAATCAAACTTGTACTTCCTTGTAGCAACACTAACATACATGGGGTTGACTTGTCCCCACTAGAACCACCAAAAACAATTACTCCTGTTAGGATGAAACCACAAAGAAAACCAGTAGGCGGGAAGCCCCTCCATGGCGCCAGTTACTAAAATCACAAAATTCACGTTTAAAACTCGGGGTCGAGTTTTCCCCGACCCAGAAGGGGTGTGTGACGTGACGAAATTCCCAAAACAACTGTTAATGTAATAAATTAGAATATTTAATGAAATACGGGCGAATTTCGTCATGTCCCTCCTTCGATTTGTCAACTATACAAACTCTCCAATGTTCGGAAATAATCTCTCTCAGTCATCAATCCACCGTTTTACCGGGGCCCCCTTTTCCTGGGATTCGCTCGGTCGCCCCTCTCCTCAGAGTAAAAGATTTTCTTATTAAACGGGGAGTGGGAGGTCGGAGTTGACTTGGGAAAGGGAGAAGTCGGAATCTGGACACTTGGCTGCTGAAGATTCCCTGGACTACTCTCCTCCTGCTGCATTAAGGTAAGATCTTGGTTCTTCCCTCCTAGTCCAAATTATTAGAGTATCCCAACCTAAGACAAATTCCTGATTGAAAATGCTAAAACGCAACGGGGTTACAGAATCTAGGCACTTAAAGAAACCTATATCTTTTTCAAATTTACCATAATAGTTTCGAGAATCTCGTGGGCAATTGGCCTTTATGCAAATTATTCTTTGTGGTTTGATCAAGTGAGAAGTATTACAAGAATATATGGGGATAGGGTTAGGTTTTTTTCCCCTTTTAAGTTAACTTTGCCCTCAAGGGGTTTTTTTTTCTAACTTAACTCTATCTCCATGCCTAAGAAATAGATGTAAAACACTAAAAATTGATTCAAATCTTGTGATGGTGGTTCCATCTCAAAACTCTTATCTTTGGGGTTTCCGTGAGAGTATTTTCTAGGA
Organism: Leptopterna dolabrata; assembly: GCA_954871275.1. NCBI lineage: Eukaryota > Metazoa > Arthropoda > Insecta > Hemiptera > Miridae > Leptopterna > Leptopterna dolabrata. The sequence continues at coordinate 50,498,681 of OX940982.1, forward strand.
TTTAGGGGAGAATTTTCCTTTCCACATTACTTAACGGAAAAAGTTATTCATTAAAGTAAAATTTGTAAATGTATCGACCAAATTATTAATTTAGGTTCTAGTTAGATCATTTTATAAATTTATTTGTGGGTAGAAGTTAGGCCTTTTGTTTTATTTTTATACCCCTTCAGGTTTTAGTACATTTCTAGTTTGTTAAGAATTTATAGAATCTAAGAACTCATTATCTTTGTACTCACTTCCTATCTATGTTTTCCGTTTTCATTTCTTTATTTCATGATTAATTCAATAAATCTTGAGGGCTTGAATATGGATTTTGTACCTGTTAATTGCAAAACCAGTATCCTTTCCTGGTGATTTAGTTTTGGCAGCTTCTTGTCCCATCTTCATAGATAGCACACAATTATAGGAAATTTCAAGTTTCCACCTAGGATTCTTTTCCAGGTCTTTTAGTTCCAGTTCACCTTCCCGAACGTTTTTAAGACTAAATTAGTTCCCCTCTCGGGTTAACCTTAATTATTATGTGTTTATTTTACCCTAGGAGTGTCATCCACATACCCGAGAGAAGCTAGGTTTTATCTCCGTGTTTCCATATTTTAACTATAAATGTGGTCACCTCCTGCCATGTGGCTATAGGCCGCTCATGTCGGTTTGGCCGCTCTTCTCATAGGATTCTGAGCTCAAGTAATTTTTCAATTCGTCAGAAAAAAATTTCTCTTTTCGTTCGAATAGGTTGAAAATCCGAATTTTCGTAAACTTCCTTGTCTTTTGGGATGGACCTCGGAGTTTTCGGGAGCTAGTAGGCCTGGATCCGTTCACTGGGGATCGGGGTTTATTTCCTCACGAATCCACCGTGGCCTATGATAGTGCCTTGGGATAGTTCCAACTTTCCCCCTTTGTGATGTTAGGAATGGATCCTTTCGCAAAAGACAAGCAAGTTGGGTCAGGGAGATTCGAGAGCCTGAACTATAATATTCCAACATTTTTGGAGTTTTGCTAAATTGAGCTCAGGTCTTATAGTGGAGTTCTAGGAAGCAAGGTAAGTCCATGATTGATGGTTGTTTTCTTCTGGAGGTGATCTAGAAGTCTTGCAGTGATTTTTCTGACACTACACTATCACTTTTACAAGTTAGGCTAGGTCCGATTTTCAGAGTAGGTTCGTTCCAGAGGTGGAGGACACATCGCTAATAATCCAATAATCACCCGATAGGTCTTTTAATTGCAAAAATTCAATGTAGGTACACTTTTAGCATTTGGGGACAAGATGCGTTTGGTGAAGCTGCGAGACAGACGATGGTAGAGGAGTCATTTGCTTCAGTAAATTTTGAGTGGGTGAGGTAAGAGTAGCTCTACCTCGATTTTATTTTGTTGTAAATTGAAATAATCATTATTTTGTTTACTGTTTCTTCTCTCATTTATGGGAGGGAAACAGTTGGTGGAACGCCCCCTTTAGGTTAATACAGTAAAGATAGATAATTTCATTTTTCCTAGTATTTCAATTCTCAAAAGTGTTAGTTAGAAGTTTGCATTTATTTCCCGCGATTCAGGGAAGGATTAGGAGTACGGCAGGGAGAGAATGGTTTAGCGGGGGTGGTTTTGGGGGCTTCATGCCGCAATGGGGTGAAAGCCTCGACCGAAACCATCTCTGCTCCACCCCGAAGTCCCCGCTTCGTAACAAGACTCATCTTCCCCCTAATGGTCCCCCTAAATTAGAACTTTAGGGATGATAATAGATAACCCAATACTTACGTTGTGAAATTATTTATCTCTTTAAGTGAGGACTTTGGGAAAAGGCGACCTGTTCCCAGAACCGTCTGCCACTAACCATTACGCTAAGCGTACCATTACCTGATGACTACTTCAGGCCGAGCGTCTGTACGAGCGAGGTGAGACGAAGCAAACCGTGCTCGACGCGCTGCCGCCACGAAGTTACCGTATAACGGCACGTCAACCTAGTGAGGTTTAAGTGGCGTAGCTAATGAAATACCACTAAAAAAAAAAGTTAGAGAATTATTTATTTATGAGCGATAACGGACAACTTCGACCGTTGTTATCAAAGAGAGACCTAAACAGCGGACAACAACGGCCACTATAGATGTGCAAGTATTATTAAATACTAGTGTTGGGGCCCTGTAATAGGGACGCACCACAAAAAGGGTGAAACAACAGATCCCAATCGACTCGAAAGAACATTGTGTAATGAAGTTAAATTAACGAAAATTTGAAGTTAAGGTTGACCATGAAAATGAAGTTAAATTAACGAAAATTGAATTTAAGGTTGACATGACAATTTGAAGTTAAGGTCAACAATCAAATATTAGGGTCCTGCGAAGCTCGGGACGTGGAAGGGGCGTGGGGATCAAGAACGGCCGCTGCGAAATCACCCTGTGAACAAAGGGGCCGGTTATATACGGTCGCAAACATAGAGGATGATTGAACCCACCCTGCAGCTTTGAATATAACTGCTAAAGGCACCCCCTTTCGTGCTGGGGCACTAAAGACCGAGGCATGACCGAGGCATGCCGGGTGGAGTAGGCGGAAAAAGTTTCAATGTCAATGCCCGCTTCGCAGAGGAGGGAAGTCACCCAACCTCTCAAGGTCACAGCCGTAATAGGTTTATAGGGCGGTCGGGAGGTGACAAGTAACGGTCCCCCCCCCCCCCTCCACCCAGCGCCACAGCTGTGCGGTCAAGGTAAGCTTTTAAGAAGGTCGGAATGCACAATGACTCATCGGCCGTACAAAAGGGAAAGTGAAGGGTAGGAGCTATTGACCTAGGTCGGGAAGTCTTGAGGAGCGCCGGAACGAAAATACGAACGCCCCACGGAGAAAATTTGATACACGATCGGTTTATAGCCAAAATTGTTTGGGGACGTGAACCTGAAGCCAACAGTAACAGCATAGCTAATTTTTGGGCCAAATTCCGTACGGACACCGTCGAGAAAGACCGAAGGAATGTAATTACAATATCAGGGTCCCATGATGACTCATATTTCGCTCGTGGAGGTCGTAAACGAAACACCGCTTTCAAAAACCGAGTCACAAGCTTGTCGGAGCCTAAATCAAAATCGGCTAACCAAGACAGAGCCGACCGGTGAGTGTTGAACGAACTATAGGATACTGAGGAGGAATCAAGCAAATATTGAAAAAAATTGCAGAACTTTTGCCGTATCAACTATAGAGGGGTCCAAATCGCGCGCAGTACAAAAGGCGGTCCACCGAGCGATTGACGATAAGTAGGTATTGCTTATAAGTACCCGACGTCACCGATCTGCATAACGTATCCACCACAGCCGCTGACAGCCCTTGGAAATTAGGGCGCCCCGGAGAGGGTCCCGGCCATCAACCGAAGGGTGGGGGCCTGGGGGTACGGCGTGTCCCTGTAAGGGGAGAACAATAGATTAGGTGACGGGTCAAAGTATAAAATTTCGGAAATAGCCAAATCATGAAACAACGAAAACCAGGGTTGTTGAGGCCAACAAGGGGCTACCACAATCCCACAGGCCGAATCCCTACGGATCTTTTGGAGTACTCTGGGAAGGAGGACGAATGGAGGAAAACAGTAGAAAAAAGTCCCTCCCCCACGGGATTGTAAACGCATCAATATCGTGAGCGTGATTATCGGGGCGAAAGGAGATATAACGATCACATTTGTGTAGGAGAGACGAGGCAAATAAATCGATGTCCGGGCGTGAAAAAATCGCTACAATGGAATCAAAGGCCTCTTGGCCACTCCCCTTGCTCGAATTCGTGACGTGATTCCTCGTCCGCTATGACGTTCTCGCCGGTGGCGATATAGGAGGCCCGCAGCCGTATGTTACGCTCTTCGCAAAACCTCCAAATCAGGAGTGCGACGGCTTGTAGGCGCGGGTAGGAAACCGACCCCATCCTATTGATCATTGCCACGGCGGTAGTGTTATCGATCCGTAATAATATCGACATATCAGACCAATTTTCTGCGAAATGAGACAGGGCTTCATAAACCGCCCACATCTCCAATTCGTTAATATGACATGTAGCTCTATCGGCCCCCCACCAACCACTGATTTTATGAGGGGGTAACACGCTCCCAACCCGTCAAACAGGCATCCGTCCAGATGCAATGACGATAATCCTCGGGCCTAATGGGAGCCGTTGTAGAGAGGTGTCCGAGAGCCACCACAAGAGCTCGGCTCGAGCGTGGCCCGACAGGGTGCAACGCGCCGAATAGTCGTTCCGATAACGAACTAACGCGCGTACCTTATCCCGTTCTAAAGATCGGATGTAAATCCGTCCATATCGTACCGCTGGAAGGACAAGACACCAAATATCCAATAAGACGCGCCAGGGATCGTATCGACCATGAAGATTTTTGGAGGAAGCGCGTCACCTGTGTCCTAAGGAAATTATTTTAGATTCTGGTAAAGAAACATACATGGTAATCGAGTCAAAACGAAGGCCTAAAAAGATTATCGACTGAGCGGGAGTAATCACGCTCTTGGAGTAATTGATAACAAACCCTAGTGGGTAAGTAGGTTGCAAGCGGACAGGGCCGGTTTTACACATTTTTCTAGTGTAAGCGAACAACATTCCGGCGCCCCCCCCCCCCCCCCCCTAAAAAACTTATTTGGTAGTAAGGATTATCTCTGGATACGTTTAAAAATACGAGTAAATATAAATGCTTAAGAATGACCGAAACGTGCGAAATATGAATAAACATAGAGGCTTAATTATCAGCATGTATTAAACATGAAAAAAATGTACTGTAAACAATGCGAGTTGAGCGAAGAGATAATGATGTTATAGTTATCTCGAGAGTTATCTTATTTGTACAATGGGAATTTATTAAAAATAAATTGGATGTACGTATATTTAGTTTTTAATTAATAATAATATGTTGTTAATTTTAATTTATTAAAAAAGTGGTTAAAGTTTTCAATTATTTTTGATAATAGTTAATTTTCAAAAAAAAATTCCTAATCAACGTTTGAGTCTTAACCGCTTTAAACAGGGTCTAGATAATTTTTTTTTTTTTTTATATAAAACACAATATATTTTCACAAACAAGAAGAATAACAAAAACGAGAACAATAACGAGCCACCTTGCACATTCATAAGGCTTCCCCAGCCTCAGGACTTGATGGAGGCAACTTTCCCCCGTCGGTGGTGCCGCGTTGCTGCCGTCTTCGTCGTTTGCAGGCTTCACCCAGAGGCCTCAGTTCAGTCCCAACTGAAGAGCCGCTCCATCTGACATTCCAAAAGCTCTCCCGCGGGACGCCACTTCGTCCGACTTCCCCGCAGGCACATACTTGAAGCCCTCAAGATGGCGAAGGCCAAGCGGGGTCGGAGCCATCCCATAACCGTGCTGTATGGCCGCATCCACCGATCTGCCAAGCGTTCTGCCGTGTGTTTAATAAAAGGTCTAGATAATTTGAATAAAAAGATAATTTTTATACTTAGATAATCGCTCAACTCGTATTTTTTACGGTACATTTTTTTCGCTCAACTAATAGTCGCCCTGTCCAAGTAGGCGCCCCCTTTTGCTTGGCGCCCTACGCGACCGCGTACTTTGCTTACCCCTTAAACCGGCCCTGCAAGCGGATAACGCTGCGCGCGTGGTGGCGGCCTGAGACCGGCCCAGGAGGGCAATATCGTATATAGTTTACTAAAGTAATTCCCGAATTCCTCAACGTTGCCATCACCGGTCTCATTAATTGTGAAAAACATATGGCGCGCTAGCCAGGCCCATGGAAGGGCCGTCATTACATATGTACAACCCAAAAATTCGAACACGAGATACGGTAAATCCGCCCGGTGAATAGGAACTGTAAAGTAAGCGTCTGATAGATCAATTTTGGAAGCAAAATCTCCGGGGCCCAGCAGCGCACAAAAAGAGCGGTAATCGTCTAATCGAAATTTATCCGTATCAATGAATTTATTAAGTTGTTTAAGATTGAAAATAAATCGGCAATCAGAGGAATCTTTTTTCGGGACTGGAAAAATTGACGATAAAAACAGGGTTTATCCGGTGGCCATACCTCCACTACTCCAAGATCACGTAATTTAGACAATTTAGACGCCATCAATTTCTGCTTACTAGAAAGATCCGTCAAAGCGGGCGAATCCAGGTGAATTGGCACAGAAGTTAAATTCGGCCGTTGAAGGGGAGGCCGACAGGCCCCGAAAGGCAGCCCGTAACCTTCCACCCACTGTAATAGTAGTGGGGAGTCGGTGACTCGCTTCCAATTCGCATAAAAATGTTGGATTCGGCCCGCAAAAAGGGAGGGGGCAGCCAAATTGGCTTCCAAATCCCACCAACAGTCAGACTGAATAGTTAACTGACTAGAAACAACTGATACGAAACTCACCTGAGGAGACATCAGTGTTTCTTGGTGCGGCTGTACGGCTTCCTGTTTCGGCGCCGTTTTTGCGCCTTCGTCAGCGGCGCACCGTAATATGCCTGGCCCTGCTGCCCCGACGGCGGCTGGCGCGGGGGCGGGCGAAAGGCGATTCCCGGCTGTCCGTCTTTGGAGGTCGACGGAAGCGACAGTTGGCGTCGAGAGGAGGCGGTAGTGTCCTGTGCTGGTGGTTTGGGAGGCGGCTTCCTCTTCGTCATCGGCGTGGTCAATAATATTGACTCCGACTTCGCGACGTCTCCCGCCTCTTTGGCCCAAGCGTCGGATGCATCCCCGAACAAAAAATTGTTCGCCACGGGCTGTTTGCGTGCAGCTGGCTGAAACTCTGTTTTAAAATACTTGATCAGCCGCGATCTCCGCATGGCTGACAACCTGAACTGGGAAGCACAAACCATTTGCGAGATCTGCCATAGTCGTTGGAACAGATCCACACGACTCTCGGCAAAATCCCGTGACAAAATGGTATTGACCGCCCCCGACAGCGCCACCATAACTTGGGAGTTTATTAGCTGGAATTTTTGGAGGCTACTGTCCAGTCGATCATTGGGGGTCACCTGCTGCGCCCGACCTCGAAGAATGGGATCCACCGCAGGGGGGGGCCAAAGGGGGGCAATGAACCGACGGATCGAATGTGGCCGCTAGGCGGCGATAGGTCTCGGCGTCTATCCCCTCGGAGCACCATTGGGTCCAGGGTCCCAATAAGTCCGGATGAACGGGAATGGTGGCCGGAGGCGGAGGCTTCTCTCCGACGATGGCCCGTATCTCGTCCGGCAATGCAAGCGGAGATGGCTCCCGATCGACCTCCGCGGACGTCACTGCGATGGGGCCCGATGACGCGGCGGAAGACTCCGCGGAATCCGAGGAGGAATCCGTGGAGGAGGTGGCCGAAGGCGACGGCGCACGGTGGCGATGGCGCCGTTCCCGCTTCCTCTTCTTATGTGCCTTGGCGCGTCGCCTCGCCTTCTCCCTCTTAGACTCTCTCTCCGACTCCGACGAAGAGGATGAGGATGAGGATGAGGATGAGGATGACGAGGACGAAACCCTCCTCTTGCGGCGTTTTGTCCTGGGCACCGACAGTTTCGGTGTCACGCCCGAGGGCCGCTGCACCGTGGCAACCGGGGGCGGAACGGTCGGGACCGGGACCGTGATGTCCATTGGACAATCCAACGAGATTCCGTCGTCATCCTCGCTGATCGGCTGCGGCTCGATGGCTGAAGGTCTCATGAATGGCGGTACAAACCGGTTCACGGCAGCCGAGCCAAAATACCAATCGGGAGCCAACGGGGGCGCGGTAGCGACTTTTCGGACCACAGAGGTCCCTAAATGGGACGTGTTAGTACCGGAGAGCACCGCCGACGGCTTGGTATTCGACTGAGGAACGGCGGAGGACGACGCGTAAGGTCGAGAAGCCGCAGAGGCCACTAAGGCGGGCATGCCGGTTTTCTCGACGACCGCTGACGAACCCGCCGATTCCGTACTCGCCGACGTCGACGCGTAAGGTCGAGAAGCCGCAGAGGTCCGTAAATCGGACAATACGGGGTTCCCGACGACCGCTGATGACGCCGACGGCGCACTACGGGTAGCTGAAGGCTGCGTCGAAGAAGACGCGTACTCCCTAGAACTCACTGACTTCCGTTCGGAAGCCGGATCCTTCGTCGAGACCGCTGAGGACTTCTTCGACGACGACCGCGAAGATTCGCGCGAAACGGAAGATGGAACTCCGCTCGAGGACCCGACGGGAACCTTCGGAGTCGACGGCCCCGTGGGTATCTCCGCGCAACGGTCGACCCGTACCCCCACAATCCGCACTTCACTTCGCGGCATAACGCTGAGAGAAAAAGGATTGCAGTCACGATATCACACAAAAAAAGGAAAGAAAAGAAATGAATATAACTTAAAATATGACAAATCGAATAAGTTGAAAAGCGTCCAGGCGGATGGCGGAAACAAAAGTGAGGATGGGGGTCGGGGGGAGAGCAGTGTTGGCCGCGAGTCAGTGTTGCCACTGACGCGGCGAAGGGATGTCGGACATGGGTAGAAGGGTTAGTAGGAGGAAGGAGAGCAGATATCCTTATCTTTTCATTTTTGGTCAAAAAAGTGCGCCATGGCAGGATCGCTGGGAGCAATCTGCAATCGTAAAACGTCCTCGGAGTCCATGTACTATAATTTAATGGCAGCGTCTATATACTGATTTGGGTAGACGATTTTATATTATTTTCAAAGTAGCAAAATAGATAATGTGAAGCAGCATTTAATGCAGATTGATAACAAGGAAGAAGCGTTTAAACAATGAAATAAGAATAAGTCAGCAGATGTTAATTGAAAAGATTTTGAATTAAGTACTTTGGGATGTCTGACTGCGATGTCCAGACTGTACCCGTTCGGCCAGGTTTGGTTTTACCAAAAGTTGATTCCTCCAATACGAAATTCCCATATAGGGAGCTCGCGGGAAGAATGTAGTATGTGATGATGGGAAGTAGGGCAAATTTGTTTACGTAATTTCGTTCTAGATACCAGAATGGATGGGATGAGACAGATTGGAATCACATGGAAAATGATTTGAGATACCTGAATGGGACGAAGAGTTTAGTCATTGTTTATAGGAAGTCGCCTTCAGATAAGATTCAGGTATAGTATCCTATGTTGATTCTGATTTTGCATCAGATCCGACAGATAGGAAAAGTGTTTCTGGGTTTTTGATTAAGATGAACGATAGCGTGGTATATTGGAGTTCAAAGAAGCAGAGCGTTGTAGCACTTTCTTCTACTGAGGCCGAATAAGTTGCGTTGGCAAGTTGTTAAAATGAATGTTTGTTCCTGGGTCAACTGTTGAAGGAAATAAAATCTTCCAATTTTGTTTATCCTATATTCATGAGGACAACAATCTATACATATAATAAAACAGTGTCTGTTTGTCTGTCTGTTTGTTTGTCTCGGCATCAATTGAGAACGGCTGAACGTAGAAAGTTGCGGCTGGTACCATTTGACGCAGAATTTATCTGGGAAGGTTTATGAAAAATCCGCGTTTGAATCTGTCCATCCGTTGAAACGCTATGAATGAAATACTACTAAAAAACGTGTTATAATCACTTCTATGAGGACGTTTATGCTTATAATAACTTTGAACGGTTGGACGTAAATCCGATTGTAGAAAGTTGCGGCTGGTACCATTTGACGTAGAATTTATCTGGGAAGGTTTATGAAAAATCCGCATTTGAATCTGTCCATCCGTTGAAACGCTATGAATGAAATACTACTAAAAAACGTGTTATAATCACTTCTATGAGGACGTTTATGCTTATAATAACTTTGAACGGTTGGACGTAAATCCGATTGTAATTAGATTCTGGATTCAGCTCGACGAGTACATTCAAGTGGTACTTCAATCAGGATGTTAGTGGGAGGGGGGTACAGGTTATGAGAGGGGGGGGGGGTCTACAGAAATTTCAAAACTACTTGACCAATTGGAGTGCAACTTTGGGAATTTGTTGTGTGAACATTGAGGAATGTTTCTAACCAGGTAGGGAGGGTTCATAGGATACGGGGGGGGGGGGGTTAAAGGCAGTTAGGGTTGGCATTGGGGAAGGTTTCAGTTGAGGGGGGGGGGGGGATACAGGGGGTGTCTGTTCTACCGTTGCGAAGCGCGGGTACACAGCTAGTCATGCATAAAGATGGCCCAAAAGTGGGAGACTAAGCGCAGTAGGCACATAGACGTAAAATACCATTTTATTAGGTATTTAGTGGCTGATGCAACGGTTCAGCTTATATATGTTTCCTCAGACCAGTAGATATCTGATGTTTTTCATCAAAGCTTTGGCTTGTGTGAAGTTCAAGAGATTTCATGATTCCTTGAATATTTGAGATGGTCCTGATAATCTGTGATAACTCTTGTCTGTTCTTAAATTGTTATATTTTCAAAGTTTATCTATCGTTGCTGTTATTTTATCTTTCCGGAGTTTAGAGTCTAAGATTTATCATTGGATGTTCAACTGTTATGTTGGTGATTGCTGAAATTTATAAAATGCTGTATGTGATATTAGTTGTATTTTTGCATGATTGAGGGGGAGTATTGGAAACAATCATTATTGGGAAATATCGGTAGTCAGCTGTGATTGATGCTATCCGTAGATCATCGCCGATGTTCCTACTACCCCCACTATGTAATTGTTCCTATCATAAGAAATCCATTCTCGTCCAGACCGTGTTCTCGTATAATTCGCTGTTCAATAAAACTAGATCTCTCTTGTTGTAGTAATATGCCGGTTGAGCCGGAGTGGTCACGGTACACGGCACCCTGTGTAGGCACGGACCTAGACCAAGAGGGGGAGGGAGGTTACAGCCAGGGCGGGGGCGGGGGACCAATCGCATGCTAATCACATGACGGAGGGCGAAGGGAGGAGGGGAGGGGGGGGGGGCAGAGGTCGAGGAGTGAGAGAAAAAATTAGAATACTTATTGTTAGCCGGAAACAATGACGCGCGCAGGTCGTTGTGGTAAACGCTCGGTGACATTATTATTAGACGGGGTCCGACACACGAGCGGAATATGTCTTGGAAACAAGTGGGAATAATTTAACGAAAAAAAATTAATAGGGCAAGTAGGTAGGTGGGTAGGTGGTGGCCAAGCAGGGAAACGTTTCTTCAAAAAGAATGATTTATTCAATAAGATATAATATCGAGTCAAATATGAGTTAAACACGTTTACAGTAAATGCGTAGATTTCATTTTATAAGTAAGGCGCGGACATATGCAATATTACACACAAAATACAACTCTTTCCTTGTTTCTATTAGGCGTATATTTTAATGTATCTGTTTTTATCTTGATCCTATAGCTAATGTCCATCTCTCCTCATTCTCTTTATCCGAACAATAGACAATCTCCGAATTTTCGAACTTTAATACGTAACGAAGTCTGTCCCTCTGTTTTACCTCTTTAATGGCTGCAATTACCATTTCCGCTCCTTCGGAAATATCTTCTAGCCGGTGGCAATCTCTAAATTTAATACGATCTTTTATTTTCTGCATGGTAATATTTTTAATTTGGGGCATATCCGCTTGGGTAAAAGGGATGTTCTTCCATACCTCTGTGTAAAACATTACATTTTCTATCTTAGCGTTTCTCCAGAAGACTTTTAAATTCCTCCCTTAGTGCAGTTGTCTTCTCGATAAAAGTCTGCTTTCGCCTCTTCGTATCGAGGACCTCCATCTCCTGTTTCCGTTTCCTTGTCGATGTAATGTAGGCTCTCGACAGAGGTTCGAGTTCTTTAATATTGTAGGGAGATAGTATGTTTGCTGTATTAGTTCTTTTCCTTAAAACGAGTGGAATCAAATTATCCGTGGCGACTAAACCAGCGTCCTGTATATCGATATCCGCCGGTATTGTCGAAAATGGAGTACTGCACCTAGAGAAGTTGTAGGTCTCTCCGGCTTTAATGTAACACAATATGTGTATGATTCGGACATTGTCTCTGCTCCCGTTTTCTTTCGAAACCTCTATAAAGTTAACAGGTAGGCAATTAAAACTACACGCAGAGAGGATGTAATGTACAACCTTCTTCCTGGCTTCGGGTTCTTTTGGGAGATTTATTTGTAATCCGGTCAATTTTCTTGTATTGCTGTTACCCCAATAAACATATTGTAGGATGTCTTTAAACACAAGACAACAGCTGTGCTGTAGTCTCTCTGTCAATTTTGTCCACATTGTTGGAATCGAAGCAGAGTATATCGGAGCATCGCGGAAGTATAATTGACTCTCGTCTAGCAGAGGTATACAACCTTGTAGAGGACTGTAGCCGTCTCCACGGGGGTGTCCAATAGCATAGTTATAAATCGTAGCTTCTAATCCCGTAATACCATGCATCTTGGCTACTAATGCCGAAGAAAATGTCTCCTTTAGTCTCGCATCTGGACAATTAAGGAAATCTATAATATGGTTTCCAATATTCTTGTTAACTCCTGGGCTGGTAACTTGGCAAATAAACTTGTTGTATATTTTAACCCGAGCGTTAGATGTAAGCCAGGTAAGACAATCTATTCCGACTGTCTTATCGTTGTTTACAATAACATTGGAGTTTTCCTTGTACTCTCCCTGGACATAAAAGTTAAAGTTGTTGGTTAAATATGTAGTCATTTCCTCTTTGTTGAAAATCCCCGCAAAATCCTGCGTTATGCCCAAGTCCATTAGGTAGTAATTCCCCTTCCGGAGCTGCTCCAATAAATCCGGTAATTCTTTCAGCAGTCTATCGAGTTTTACATACGCCAACTCTACTTTGTACGGGATGCAGACTGGATCTTTGTACTTCCTTTTAATATTTTCCAAATCTTCTTGTACGACTTCTCTCGCTCCACCGGCTAGTGGGGTGTTACTTAGTAAGAGGAAAGGCAGTTTAGCTTTAACCCCATGTGTTGTAGATACCAAGACGCCAAACTTTCCGGGGATATAGCTATTAAAAGATCCACATATCTCCTTTTTAATAAGTTTGGAATTTCCTTCGCAGCCGTCTAAGCTGCATACCTTTACAAGCATTATTTTGTCGCAAAATGGCTCCGTGATTGGTCTAAGTCCATCTCCCAGAAGCTATTCGCCTTCCGTATAATTAATATTTCCGATATCCGTAACCAGATTGCTTCCCTTTAAATTTTCCAGCAGGAACCACAATCCAAATCTCTCGCCGTTAGGTTTTACCTGCCTTCCATAAAGTTGTTGTAGATACAATAGCTGCGTTCTGGAACAGCAAAGTCCCTGCGAAGGTCGCGGGATACTAAACCCGCACGACACCAGACCCGCGATCCGCGGCCTCAGCTCCCCCTCCACCCCACACCCTTCACCCTCCCCCTCGCCCCTTCCCTTCCAAAGGCATGGCGAGTAAAATTTTTGTCGTGAGGAAGATTCGTATCCTCGATCTTCTGATTATCAGTCCACGATGCTAACCAGTAGGCTATGGAAGCCAGTTGATAAGAGGTGTTTAAAAATATGATTATACGTGGCTCTACGCATGGCTTGGAAGAGGGATGGAGGGAAAGTATTTGAAAAAAAACCTGGCGGTAAAACATGCAGGTTGTCATGTTTGAAAACTGGAGGGAAAGAGCTGATTCCTGGGTGGGGAGTGGTCGCCCTGGGATAAATTCAAAAATTGGCGGTTAAAAAAGGCGGGAGATCCAGCTGGTCTAACCTATTATGCATGGCTTGGAAGAGGGATGGAGGGAAAGTATTTGAAAAAAAACCTGGCGGTAAAACGTACAGGTTGTCATGTTTGAAAACTGGAGGGAAAGAGCTGATGCCTGAGTGGGGTGTGGTCGCCCTGGGATAAATTCAAAAATTGGCGGTTAAAAAAGGCGGGAGATCCAGCTGGTCTAACCTATTATGCATGGCTTGGAAGAGGGATGGAGGGAAAGTATTTGAAAAAAACCTGGCGGTAAAACGTACAGGTTGTCATGTTTGAAAACTGGAGGGAAAGAGTTGATTCCTGAGTGGGGAGTGGTGGGAGAAATTTAAAAATTGACGGTTAAAAAAGGCGGGAGATCCAGCTGGTCTAACATGGCTTGGAAGAGGGGTGGAGGGGAAGTATTTGAAAAAAGAGGCGGGAAAACGTACAGGTTGCCGTGTTTGAAAACTGGAGGGAAAGAGCTGATTCCTGAGTGGGGAGTGGAGGGAGAAATTCAAAAATGTCGGTTGAGCCGGATTCGACCCAGGCCTAGCTACAAGAGGGGGCTCAGAGGGAGCTAAGAGGGGGGGCCAAGACCAATTTTAGCTAGGGAGGGGGAGTGGGGACCAAACTAACTGCGATAAGACTCTGGCGGCTCGTACTTATAGTATCGTGGAACGGTCTGGATACTCTAAAGTACCTAAAAGTAGCTAAAAAACGAGGGGAGGGGGGTTATAAAGGTGTACAAAAGGATAGTTGTAACCGAATTAAATATCCAAGGATACATATAAGGGGGGGCCTGGCCGGGGCAGGGGGTCCCGCACCTGCCAAGCAAAGTGGCAGTTAAAAAAGGCGGGAGATCCAGCTGGTCTAACCTATTATGCGTGGCTTGGAAGAGGGATGGAGGGAAAGTATTTGAAAAAAAACCTGGCGGTAAAACGTACAGGTTGTCATGTTTGAAAACTGGAGGGAAAGAGCTGATGCCTGAGTGGGGAGTGGAGGGAGAAATTCAAAAATTGGCGGTATTAGCTGTATGTTTTACCGCCAGGTTTTTTTTCAAATACTTTCCCTCCATCCCTCTTCCAAGCCATGCGTAGAGCCACGTATAATCATATTTTTAAACACCTCTTATCAACTGGCTTCCATAGCCTACTGGTTAGCATCGTGGACTGATAATCAGAAGATCGAGGATACGAATCTTCCTCACGACAAAAATTTTACTCGCCATGCCTTTGGAAGGGAAGGGGCGAGGGGGAGGGTGAAGGGTGTGGGGTGGAGGGGGAGCTGAGGCCGCGGATCGCGGGTCTGGTGTCGTGCGGGTTTAGTATCCCGCGACCTTCGCAGGGACTTTGCTGTTCCAGAACGCAGCTATTGTATCTACAACAACTTTATGGAAGGCAGGTAAAACCTAACGGCGAGAGATTTGGATTGTGGTTCCTGCTGGAAAATTTAAAGGGAAGCAATCTGGTTACGGATATCGGAAATATTAATTATACGGAAGGCGAATAGCTTCTGGGAGATGGACTTAGACCAATCACGGAGCCATTTTGCGACAAAATAATGCTTGTAAAGGTATGCAGCTTAGACGGCTGCGAAGGAAATTCCAAACTTATTAAAAAGGAGATATGTGGATCTTTTAATAGCTATATCCCCGGAAAGTTTGGCGTCTTGGTATCTACAACACATGGGGTTAAAGCTAAACTGCCTTTCCTCTTACTAAGTAACACCCCACTAGCCGGTGGAGCGAGAGAAGTCGTACAAGAAGATTTGGAAAATATTAAAAGGAAGTACAAAGATCCAGTCTGCATCCCGTACAAAGTAGAGTTGGCGTATGTAAAACTCGATAGACTGCTGAAAGAATTACCGGATTTATTGGAGCAGCTCCGGAAGGGGAATTACTACCTAATGGACTTGGGCATAACGCAGGATTTTGCGGGGATTTTCAACAAAGAGGAAATGACTACATATTTAACCAACAACTTTAACTTTTATGTCCAGGGAGAGTACAAGGAAAACTCCAATGTTATTGTAAACAACGATAAGACAGTCGGAATAGATTGTCTTACCTGGCTTACATCTAACGCTCGGGTTAAAATATACAACAAGTTTATTTGCCAAGTTACCAGCCCAGGAGTTAACAAGAATATTGGAAACCATATTATAGATTTCCTTAATTGTCCAGATGCGAGACTAAAGGAGACATTTTCTTCGGCATTAGTAGCCAAGATGCATGGTATTACGGGATTAGAAGCTACGATTTATAACTATGCTATTGGACACCCCCGTGGAGACGGCTACAGTCCTCTACAAGGTTGTATACCTCTGCTAGACGAGAGTCAATTATACTTCCGCGATGCTCCGATATACTCTGCTTCGATTCCAACAATGTGGACAAAATTGACAGAGAGACTACAGCACAGCTGTTGTCTTGTGTTTAAAGACATCCTACAATATGTTTATTGGGGTAACAGCAATACAAGAAAATTGACCGGATTACAAATAAATCTCCCAAAAGAACCCGAAGCCAGGAAGAAGGTTGTACATTACATCCTCTCTGCGTGTAGTTTTAATTGCCTACCTGTTAACTTTATAGAGGTTTCGAAAGAAAACGGGAGCAGAGACAATGTCCGAATCATACACATATTGTGTTACATTAAAGCCGGAGAGACCTACAACTTCTCTAGGTGCAGTACTCCATTTTCGACAATACCGGCGGATATCGATATACAGGACGCTGGTTTAGTCGCCACGGATAATTTGATTCCACTCGTTTTAAGGAAAAGAACTAATACAGCAAACATACTATCTCCCTACAATATTAAAGAACTCGAACCTCTGTCGAGAGCCTACATTACATCGACAAGGAAACGGAAACAGGAGATGGAGGACCTCGATACGAAGAGGCGAAAGCAGACTTTTATCGAGAAGACAACTGCACTAAGGGAGGAATTTAAAAGTCTTCTGGAGAAACGCTAAGATAGAAAATGTAATGTTTTACACAGAGGTATGGAAGAACATCCCTTTTACCCAAGCGGATATGCCCCAAATTAAAAATATTACCATGCAGAAAATAAAAGATCGTATTAAATTTAGAGATTGCCACCGGCTAGAAGATATTTCCGAAGGAGCGGAAATGGTAATTGCAGCCATTAAAGAGGTAAAACAGAGGGACAGACTTCGTTACGTATTAAAGTTCGAAAATTCGGAGATTGTCTATTGTTCGGATAAAGAGAATTAGGAGAGATGGACATTAGCTATAGGATCAAGATAAAAACAGATACATTAAAACATACACCTAATAGAAACAAGGAAAGAGTTGTATTTTGTGTGTAATATTGCATATGTCCGCGCCTTACTTATAAAATGAAATCTACGCATTTACTGTAAACGTGTTTAACTCATATTTGACTCGATATTATATCTTATTGAATAAATCATTCTTTTTGAAGAAACGTTTCCCTGTTTGGCCACCACCTACCCACCTACCTACTTGCCCTATTAATTTTTTTTCGTTAAATTATTCCCACTTGTTTCCAAGACATATTCCGCTCGTGTGTCGGACCCCGTCTAATAATAATGTCACCGAGCGTTTACCACAACGACCTGCGCGCGTCATTGTTTCCGGCTAACAATAAGTATTCTAATTTTTTCTCTCACTCCTCGACCTCTGCCCCCCCCCCCCTCCCCTCCTCCCTTCGCCCTCCGTCATGTGATTAGCATGCGATTGGTCCCCCGCCCCCGCCCTGGCTGTAACCTCCCTCCCCCTCTTGGTCTAGGTCAGTGCCGTGCCGTGTACCGTGACCACTCCGGCTCAACCGGCATATTACTACAACACTCTCTCAACAACTTACGTTTTCCCTTTCTCTGCCTTTAGAGGACACCAGCCGTCAGACAGATGGCTGCAACGATGGGGACGAGAGTGTGGAAGATAAATAATAGGTAGTTTACAGTGTTTGTAGATTTAAAACACAGTTTATGTGCCGGAAGATACATTTCAGAAAATGAAGAATATTCCTGCGTTTCTGTTTGAGCGTTCAAATGAATTTTAAAATTCACTTGTTCCTTGATTTCATACTCAACTAGTTCTTTTTTAAGTAAATAACATTTCCAAGTTCTGTAGGTAGGTACTTATCGGTAGGTAGCGTATTTCAAAATGATGATCTCCCTTCAAAATCATAAATTAATATGTCAAAAATTAATTATATTATGGATAAATTAACGGTGGTTTCCTCATAGTGAGGGTATTTGCCCACTTTCCCTACATAAATCGCATACCTAGTGTAATGATAGCTGTTACCTCTCCCAGAATATTCTTTTCTAGATAACAGTTTTCCACAATTCCAGTTTATAACTTTTACAATATATGTAAGAGACGGATTTTTCTTATAGCAGATTTATGCTTATTTTTCAGAGGTTGAGTCGACTGTTGATACCAGAGCGGGATCATGCGATGAATTGCCTTCATTCTTTTTCGCGTCTTCCAGAGACAAAATGGAGGATAGTTTCAACAATAAGATGCCCCTTGAGAACCTAGTACAAGAGGCAATCAATGAACATGCTGACAGGCTGAGAGCGGATGAACTAAGAGAAGAAGCAAATATCCCAAGACCAGATGGGCAGAGGGCTGATGCTGTATTGCGTTCTACACAACTTCCTGGAGCGAACCCACCACCACCGTCATTCTCCCTGACGACCCACGATCTCGTCAAACTCTGCGGATCTCAAGGAAGAAATCTCACGACCAAGGGGATCGACGTGATCGAGGTCGATGGCTCGGATCTCCTGAGCTCAACAGAGTCTGAGCTGAACGCCTTGAAAAGCCTAACCTACAAATGCAACAGCTTGTACAAGCAACGTAAGTTCAAAATCAGCCGGAGGGAGAGGGTCAAACACCAAATCACCTACTTGGTGGAGCATGCTAAGTTTTTTGAACGGGAAGTCAAAAGTTATTCCGGAAGTTCCATGATGTCACAAACACGATATGGTTTCTAAAATTTCAAAGTTTGATAAAGTTTTCTTGCTAAGATTGTTGGTGTATTTCTATTTCATCGATTGAATAAAACCGTCCTGTCTGTGACTTTTCGAACTCTATGCTGTGGCTCTTGAAGAGAATTTATATTTTGTTTCCTACTCAGGTCTGTCCACACAGAGGGGATCAAGGATGCTCCCCCTCCCCATCAAGGATCAGGGTATTGGGAGGGCGGAACTTGATGAACCGAACGGTCTGTCTTTGAAACGTTCAACAGATTGATGTAACGACGGAACTGATTATTGCTTGATAATGGCAGTAGAACAAATATGACAGAGCGGCCGCAATTTTCAAGCGTTAGGTCAGGCAAAGCTACCCCCAGCACCACCCCAGCCTCAGCACCCACAACCCCTCCACAGCTTGCTGGGCACAAGATGCTGGGCTAGAAAAATGTTCATCATCGGAAAAGCTTCGAACCTTTGATCTCCTATATCATGCTGTCCAGTGGGCTGGAATTTTGGAGATGTATGTGTAATGATTTGCCGGTGTGTAATGATTTGCCATTGTGTAATAATTTACCCATAAATAATACTTCAACGTTTGTTCAAGTTTCACAAGTACCTACCAACAAAATCCAATAGTCCATCACTTGTCAAATGAAATAATATCGCAGAACAAACAACTCGACTTCATACAGCCATCCTTGATTATAATCAGATGCTCCGTAGTTAAGATATCCGGGACGGATTCATACCGTTTGATTCACGATCGTGTTGACGAAGCTTTTTGGTGCTCACTAACGGCTGGACGTACGACGCTCCGGGTGGTCTCAAAAAATTGTTTAGCTCAAGACAAATTTAATAACGTAAAAAAAACAATGCCCTTCAATCGGAAGTTTTCGAGCTACGGCGTTCTGAAAATTTCAACCCCTATTTTGAACCCCTTAGAGATGACTGACAGTAACGTCGAGCTTCGAGGACCAACTAGACCCCGAACGGAACCTACAACCCGAATTTCATCAATTTTTTTTTTCATGGTAACTAAGAAAAGTGGCCCGTACGGCGTACGGCGGACAGACAGAAATATTTTTATTGCAGTTTTGGATTCTACATACCTTGAAACGTAAACCATCAAACTTTGAGGGGGGTAAGAATTTTTTTTTTTCATGCTTTTTTTGCATTATTGAAAATAATAAACCAAAATGGATGATAGGGTGAAGGAACCAGCTATTGGACACCTAAGGTGAAATGTTGACTTCCGATGCTCCTGAAAATTCACCCGTTCCCTTCTCAGGGTACCGACTTTTTCCTCGTCATCTACAAGACCTCAGCAGTCGATTGCACTACTCAGTTTTTAAAGTCAAGTGTAAATTATTTTTATATTTATCAATTTATGCTGAAAAACGCTGCAAATCCCTGCACAACGGTTTATTATTTTGTATAGAATACCCTTCCGTTACAGATCACAGCTCTCTGTATAGATAACCCGTCTATATAATTTATGATATGTACTATTCTATACATATAATGTAGATCGCAGACCCTCCGTAGGTTAGTACCTAACCCCGTACACGTTACTAGGTACCTACCTAAATCACGAGTTAAATGTTGCTAAAATAATTCTGCCGATGACAAACAGTACCTAACAAAAAGAAACACACATAATGAAGTTCTGAAAAGAAATTGTTGATGAGGAGTGAAAAAAGTTGCGAAATGAAAAGGGTTATTTGATACAATAATGATTTACCTTTTATTCGTGTGTATTTCAAGAGTTAACAGCTTCTTGGGATACAGCATACAACACAACTTGGTTACACTTGCATAAGTTGAATAATTACACCTCGTCAATAAAGAGTGAGCTAGTGAGGGCGTCTAACAGTGTTGCCCTCTGATTAAGCTATTTAACATGAATAAGGAGAACTGACAATGCATCCTCGTCACTCCCCCCCATTGGCAGTTTGACTTGTATACAAAAATAATTTTACTAACACACCAACTACCTGAAGGGTCCTCTCTGATTCAGTACATACATTTAAAATATTTAGTAAATACATCCTTTTGTTCTGAGTCATTCTGAGTTTGATACCTATCTCTGAGTTGGTTATTTAAGTCTCGTTTGCATCTCACTCGGAGTCATAACTCACGTCAGCCGGCCTGAAACATAGATCACTGATTAGTACAGAATTTAACAAGTTTGTTATGAAATGCTACAAATTTTGCACGTGGAAGAGCTTTAGTGAAGAAATCACCAATTTGCTCATTAGTGCTAATCCATCGGAGTTCAATGTTTCCATCTCTCACTTCTTCTCTGACAAAGTGATAGCTGAGTCGTACTAAGTGTCTAAGGGAAGAAACCTCTTCCTTTTCTGATTGTTTCATAGCAGATTTATTGTCTTCAAAGACTATCGGAGTCAAATTTTTCAGGAGCAGAGTTTTACACATAGCTCTGAGTGAGGCTAAGTCACGACAAGCAACACTCATACTCACTTTCAGCAGAGGAGAGTGCTACATGATTCTGTCGTTTGGTTCGCCACATAACGGGGTCTCCAAATAGTTTGATCACAAAACCTGTGGTTGAGTGACCCTCCTCATCATTCAGCCCCAGGGAAGCATCCACATAACATTCAATGTCATCTCTCTTTCCTTCAAAGCAGATTCCTAGGTCAACTGTATTAAATAGATATTTCATTATTCGCATTACATCTTCCCAGTCTTCTGCGGAGTAATTTGACTGTCGCCGACTTAATATATTAGTGGCATATGACGTGTCAGGCGGAGTACAGTTCTGTAGGTACATCAGTGTACCGATGGCTTGACGAAACGGAACGGAGTCAGGATTAAATGATTCAGGGTCATAATCAGGTTTAACTTTTGATCTCCTTTTTTTCTCTTCTTCTGACAGCATGGGAGTGTGTACTGATTCAGCCTTTGTAACACTAAATTTGTCAACCATAGCTCTTATATGTCGACTTTGACTGAGATACGTCACACCTTTCGATCTATCCTGATTAATTTCCATACCAAGAAATTTTTGTGGTTCTCCTAGGTCAGTTATTTCAAAATACTGTTTCAGCTGGGTCTTAATTTCTACGGCTTTACATGAACAGTTTGAAATGAACAAAATGTCATCAACATACAGTAGAAGTAGAACGAATTTGACACCGTCCCGCCAAAGAAATAAACAAGGTTGAAAATTATACGGTTTGAATCCCATCTCAATCATAGTATCTCTGAACCTAATGAACCATCGTTTGGGTGAAACTTTTAGCCCATACAGCGCTCGGTGCAGTTCACATACATTCTCTTTGAATTGTTCAGATTCTCCCAAAAATTCGGTAAGACCATCCGGAATTTCCATATAAACTACTTTCTCAAGATACCCATTCAGGAAAGCGGTTTTCACATCCAACTGATTAAGTTTCAAGCCAAATTTGTTCGCTACTATTAGCATAAATCTAACATCCGCCAGTCTTGCAACAGGGGCATAGATTTCTGAAATTTCATATGAATTACTGTCAGCAAATCCCTTTGCAACAAGTCTACTTCTATACCTGATTTTCCCATTAGCTTCTAACTTTTGTTTATTTACCCATCTTGCTTTAACTATTTTCATACTTAGAGGAACATGATTTCTAGGAACAATTTTCCAGGTCTTACAGCGAGTTAAAGCATCAAGTTCTTCATTGATTGCTTCAATCCACTTTTCGGAGTCAGGACTTCTGATAGCCTCAGAGTAAGATTGGGGTTCTCTATCTAGTTCAGCTACCTCAGAATCTATCAAGCAGGCTAGGCTGTCTTCCTCACTGTCCTCCACCTGCTCCACAAAGTCAAATTCGTTGTTACCACCTATAACTATTTCTTTTATTTGGGGTGTTATTTGATTCTGAGTAAGGGGTTCATCAGGAGTTCCCATTATAGCATTTTCAGGTTCTTCCTGAGTATCATCGATTTTGTCGTTCTGAGTGGAGTTTTCGGATTCACTCTGATTGTCTGATTCAACTGTTGGTTCAAAGATTTGAAACTCCAAAGGTTCAGCAATTGGAATTTCATTACACAGGGTAGGTCGATCGGCATATACTCGAGATTCTACAAAGTCTACATGTTTCGTACGGATTATTGTTCTTTTTTCATTATGAAGCAGGGTATATCCAGTTTCATTGCACTCTAGTAGATATGTCAGTTGTGCTCTAGGAGCAAATTTATTTCTAAATCTAGCATGATTATCTAGAGCATAAGCCTCACATCCAAAACGTCTAATATAGTCTATCACAGGCGGTCTATCATGAACTAACTCAAACGGAGTCACAAAGTCATTGGAACTGTTCGGAGTTCTGTTATGTATGTGAAGCACATTCCTAAGTGCATAAGCCCAGTACCCATGGGGAATGCCCGAAGACACAAGACTTACACGGATTTTGTCTTCTAGTTCTAAATTCAGACGCTCTGAGGCAGCATTATGCTGCGGTGTTGATGGCTCACACACAGTTAAATTAATTTTCTCCTTTTCCAGCAATGTCTTCATATGCGCAGTTTTATACTCTAGACCCCCATCTGTACGAACCTCAACAACTTGAGCATTGACACCCTTGATCTTTCTGACCTCTTCCAGGCAACTGGCTAAAGCCAGGTGTACCTGGGTCTTGTTGGCAATTTCATATGCAAATACATATCTAGTGGCATCATCAGTAAATGTTAGAATGTATTTGCTGCCGGTGCCTACTGCTAACGGTTTTATTGGGCCTAATACAGTCTATGAAAAACTATGTTTCTACGGGTTCTCTTCTTGTTACACGGTTTACATTTTGCTTTTGCTAGTTTACATGAACTACAGTCTAGGATATCGTTTTCAAATTTTACTTTCTCAAGCCCTGGAAGTGTTTTTGCTGCGTGCTCTAAATATCGTTTGCTGGCATGGTTCAGTCTGTAATGCCACATTAACCCAGGGTTATCTCTCAGAGTGCTTGATGAAATGTTGTTGGCAGCATCTGGTCCGACTTCCATAAATCTCACTCTTTTTCTCCCCCCTAACCCAAGGTGTGACTGAGGAGGACTCCCCCCTAAGATGACAGACCGCGGGTTATGAAGAGGGACAGTGGAAGTGGATGGCTGCGGAGTAGAGGTAAGACCAGCAGCATGGGCTGCACACTCAGTGAGAGACAGGGTCGACTTACGTCGAAGGTCCATGTGTTTGGACAGTTCCAACAGAATGGAGTCTCTCTCTGAGCGTGAACAGTTAGCCAGCGGAAGCCTAAACGAAAGCCACCAGAACTGGCCATCAAATTTCCCTGATTTTATAATGTCACCATTGGTGGTGTCTACCAAGTCAATACCCTGACTGCTGAATCTAGCATTAACTGAGTCACTAACTTGCCGTCTTAATGAAAATAGATTTTCTACGAGGTCTGGAACAAACAATACATTTTGCAGAAAGCTATAGGTGCCATTGTGCTCATTAAGGACCACAATGTCTCCCTTTTGGCGAACAACCATATCTGCATCTGAATTCCGATTAGCACACGTAATGTACTTTGGTTTCACCAAGTATTTAACATTAATCAATACTGAACTATCATTCACGACATGGTTAGTTGCTCCAGAGTCAGCTACAAAATGTAAGTAATTACTGTCAGAATTATTACCTTCAAAATTCAGCATTGCTGCTGAGTGACGCGACGAGCCTCCTGATTCTTCATCTGAGTCATCTGATTTGGAATGTCTTTTGGTTCGGGTTAAGGCGACAATCTCATTTTCTTCTTCTCCTTCCATAGCCCAGATATAATCTTCATCATCAGAGTCGTAACAGATAAGGAACAACGGGGTCCGTCCTGATTTCACTCTCTCTCTCTCGATTCTCGTTTAAACTGAGAGAAGGACATCAGCCGTCTTCCTCTCATTGGTCGTGTCTGAGTTGACCTTTTCGAAATTTTCCCAGTACGTTTTGGAGTTGGGGAGCGATGTTTTGTCCGCATCGATTGCCAAGGGTGTGCAGAGTTGTTCAACTGAGTAGAACTGGGATTTGGTGACGGGGTACTTGTTTGTCTCGAGCCAGAGACTCGGGAGTGCTGTGAGTTCGCAGCCTCCTGTGACTCAACAGGACAATTCTTGGCTATGTGACCCTGTTTGTGGCAGCGGTAGCACACAGGGACACCAATTTTGCAATCTTTTGTCTCATGATTCTGCAGACCACAGATTTTGCATACATTACTTGGCAATCTGGACACAAACTGTTTTCCTGAGTCTTTTCTCTGATTTTGGATCATCAATTTCTCCTTATTGTGGGCAGTAACAGCTGCATTCCGTGTTCTATGAGCCAGATTTCTGTTTATATGGTCAATGAGAAGGTCTCTGAGTTCTCTCATTGATCTGTCTGGAGCTGGAGTCATTGTTTCGATTGACTCAAGTTCCGGGCAAGCCTCAGCTACAGCCATCAAGAATGCATATTTTTCGGCTGATAAGTCATATGTTACACGGGGACATGCCCTTAACTGATTAACTAGCTCATTGAACCTGGCAATAAATTCAACTGCCGACTCTTGTCTCGGATTAAAGGATATTCTGTCGAGTTCTTGACGGAGTGCGTGTTCATGATGGATAGTGGCTGGTCTGATTATGTCTCTAAGCTGATTTAGTATTTGTACTGGGTCGTTTAGTTCATTAATCAGACGCTGGTAGCTTGGATCTAGATTTGACATCAGGTACGCATGGAGATGATTTCTAAGTCTGATTCGTTCTTGTTCAGTGTACTGCTCCAGGGGCTCCACTGAGTCATCAATTAAGAACAACATATCATTTGCTCTTAGGGTTATGCGTAACTGGGTCAGCCAGAGTGTATAATCTGAATTTGGCCTTAATTTGTTGTCCCCATTTTGTAGTTTAATTCTGAGTTCTCTTCTTGGGGTTGCCATCACCTCTGAATACTGCTCCTGACGGAGTCTTTTCTCAGGAACATTGCCCTCAACATTCTCTGGTTCTTCTGATCTCGTGTGGGGAGGAGATTTCTTAGCTGCTTTGGGTGCTGGCATCAAGGACAAAGGAGGGCAACCTGTGCCTGTGTCTGACTTCTGATTATGAGGTATTTGTTCAGTCGAGACACTGTTCCGGCGTTCATTCATCCACGACCTCTTCCTCTCCTCCTGCGCGATTTCCTCAGCTTCAACGTCCTCCGCTCAAGAGGTGCTCTTTGTTTTGTCTGATTCAGAGTTGCCTGCTGCCCTGCCAGCCTCTTGCTCAACAGTAGACGTCTCTGGTTTATCTACCGATGATTTTTCGGAGTTCCTTCTCTGTTTATTCAGGTTTTTCATGTAGGATGTAAAGAGTAGGTCGTTGCGACTCAGAAACTCTTTCATCACCTGATCCAAGGCTGCTTGAAAATCTCTTATCAGAATCTGATTCATTTCCTCGAACGTACGAGGTGCAGCTTCAGTTTCTCTGGCATTTACTGAGTCTTGTTCTTCTGAATTCTGAGTAGGTGTCTGATTACAAATAGGCATGTCTGAGTCATCCGGATTACTATTTGTGTTCTTCTCATTCATCTGCAACATATACGTTAGGATTACCAATTGGTATTAGACAGTAATTGACAGATTGAACTGGTTCACTGTGTGATTCCTTCCATCTGTTTATCTATTTATTTAAGCTCTAATTTTCTTCCATTTTGGTATTTCAGATTATTATTATTGATCCACTTCATGATTTTATTATGTGAAGCAGAGTTCCAATGCAGCTGGTTTGATTTCCGTCATATTATCTGATTTCGATAACTGATTTTCATAAACGGGTCTCTGAAAAACTTGGTTGAATAGATTCTTATTAACTAATCTGGCCTTTTGGTCATTGTGGTGCGACGAGCCCTCTTACAGTCTCGCAAAGCTAGAACTATCGGAAGCCAAGGACATTGGTACTGAAGGGTTCGTCATAACACTTGTACAACTCTGCGAGTACCTCGTCATCCGATCCACCAGGAAAGCTCATCCGGATGAGTATCGTGAAACCAGCCACTGAGTAGATAGTGATCTAAGTAGTCATCAATATCAACTAAATCTAAATACCAGGTATATAACCAAGTATCCCCTTGGTATTACCAAATAGATAACTTCCCTTTACCCTAAGTCAGCTGTTTATCCTGTTAAGTACAAGTGGGTTATACATAAATATAAGACTGCTCATCTCACCTGACCTTCCTGAGTTTCCATCCTGATTTCAGAGTTTTCCAGTGAAAAGGACAACAAAAAACTGGTCGGAATATCTCACGATCTTAACTGTTATCTTCACAGAGTGATGAGGCTGATAAGATATGGATATTACAATAAATAAACAATGAACAGGAGGAAGGGAAAAAGAAACAGTGAAGTGGAAGTCAACTGACCATGGATCTTACGAACGACAGAGCCGGTCATGGAAGCCGTACGGGCCACTTTTCTTAGTTACCATGAAAGAAAATTGATGAAATTCGGGTTATAGGTTCCGTTCGGGGTCTAGTTGGTCCTCGAAGCTCGACGTTACTGTCAGTCATCTGTAAGGGGTTCAAAATAGGGGTTGAAATTTTCAAAACACCTATACCATTTTTTTACGTGAATATTTTTACGGGTTTAAATAGTTCTTGAACTTGCGAGTTTTTTAAGACCATCCGGAGCGTCGTACGTCCAGCCGTTCGTTCACAGTAAGGCCCCGAAGTTTGCACCGACAGGCATTTTCGACTCCAGTGTGAATGAAATGGTATACAATTCAAACCAAATCTCGTAACCAGAGACGCGCCCACAATAGGAAATTTGGCGGAGATGAAATCATTGCTAGGGATCACCTGATTATATTGGCGGAGTATGAAGTCGAGTTGGTTGTTCTGTGATATTATTTCATTTGAAAAATGATGGCTCTTTTGGAGTTTGTTGGTAGGTAGTGAAACTTGAACAAACGTTGAAGTATTATTGATGGGTAAATTATTACTACGGTAAATCATTACTCAACGGTTAATTATTACACAACGGTTCATTATACCATCTACGTAGAAGGGGCTGGAGTTTGTTGGTAGGTACTTTCGCAACTTTTTTCACTCCTCATCAACAATTTCTTTTCAGAACTTCATTATGTGTGTTTCTTTTTGTTAGGTAGGTACTGTTTGTCATCAGCAGAATTATCTTAGCAACATTTAACTCGTGATTTAGGTAGGTACCCTACCTAGTAACGAGTACGGGGTTAGGTACTAACCTAAGGAGGGTCTGCGATCTACATAATATGTATAGAATAGTACATATCATATTATATAGACGGGTTATCTATACATAGAGCTGTGATCTGTAACGGAAGGGTATTCTATACAAAATAATAAACCGCTGTGCAGGGATTTGCAGCGTTTTATTGCAGTTTTGGATTCTACATACCTTGAAACGTAAACCATCAAATTTTGAGGGTGGGTAAGAATTTTTTCTTTCATGCTCGATTCCAATGGTTCATTATTGAAAATAATAAACCAAAACTTGTTTACCCCGGCTACTGGACACCATACCCCAGCGGACACCCAGGTGCCCAGCTATTGGACACTTCGAGAAACTGGGTTTTCGGGGCAGTTCTTCTCTCCTTAAGGGGCTTAAACGCTGCTACGTCAGCAGGTTGTACCAGTCTCGTGGTATTTGGATGTAAAGGTACTAAGACAATCCCAATTTCCGTGGACAGTTCACTTATTTGGAATGCCAAATGGCTCTTACGGCCGTCAACAAAAATAATAACTGTTCGCTTGATGTTATTAATAGTCACATAGCGGTTGAAAATTATTGAAATAAACTAAAAAAAAAACCTCGGATGTCATCCATTGGCTGTCACTACGGCCGCCTCCCCAATCATCTGGAGCTGAAACTTTGATCTCTTTGGGGATTCTTTTGTTTGGATAAACAACAATCGGTGGTATGAGGTCCCCAGTTGCTGAGAAAGAAAACGTCATAGTTATGGTACTCTTAGATGGAGCAAAATCCACCTCGATACGTTGCTTGCTCCCTTCTTAGCTAAAAATAAATGTCCCGGTGGGGGGGGGGGGGGGCATAAAACCAGTGTCGTCACCGTCAAAATTCCACGGTTTAAACAGATTTCCGTCCGTCCACCGTTCGCGGCTTTTTCTTAGTTCCCAATAACCAAAATTCACGAAATTTGAGTATGGGGGTCATGTTTGGGCTCTAGTTGGTCCTCGAAGCTCGGCATTAGTGTCACTCAACTCTAAGGGGTGAAAAATAGGGTTGAATTATCCACAGTATCCCTATCTTGGAAAATGGTATTTTGAGGTTTAGGGTTTTCTCGCATTTTAAAATAGTTTGATTTTTTCTGAATATTTGAGACCATCCGGAGCATTCTACAAAGTTGTCATGACATTTAATTTGCCCCAAAGAGCAGCGTGTATGCAGGCATCAACCTGGATTGAGAGCGCACATCACTTGCCTCGTACCAACGTGCTCCGTAGCTCAGTTGGTTGAGCCCGGTAATCCCACAATGGAAGTCACAGGTTCGAATCCTAGCCGGGAACAAAAATATATTTTTCACTCCACATCAACAATTTACCTTCAGAACTACATCTGAATTTTGCCGTTTTACATACTGATTTTTACGAAACTGTAATTCCCGGGTCGGCTCCAGTACTCCATTTAGGGCTTTCCTGGGAGAGCTCAGAAGGGGCATGATACAGATCTACGCTGAAGGGGCATCTGTACAGGTAAATGATGAACTGTTAAGTAATAATTTGCAGCGTCTTTAGGTTTCGTCTTCGTCTTCTGTGTCTAAGAAATAAGTACTTAGGTTAGAGACCCACTAAATGAACGGAAAGGGGGTGAAAAGAGAGTTTCTCTTAATTACATGCCCCTGTCCAATAGCTGGAACCTACGGAAAATCAACACATTACCAGCTATTGGACACCCGTCCAATAGCTGGGCATCATCAACTTTCTGGATCCAGCCATTGGACACCCTCATTATAATTAGTTAAAAACGATAAAACTACTATTTCTGCACACCAACTCCTAGGTAAACTACTTGGGTAATGGGGACAAACAAAAAGAAATCATAAAATCAATGGAATAGTATGAAAATAACGTAATGAATGCGCGTCGATTCCTTATCAAATTCGCAAGGAACTCGTCTGATCCAACGCTCCCGAGATTTCAGAGCGAACTGAAAATTTTATGACTATCCTGAATATTTTTAAAGCACATCAGCGCAATCTAGGGAAGTTCCTTTAATCAATAAAAATATTGGCGCCGTGAAACTCCCGCCTAAAACCTTATGAATCAGAAAATAACGCGAGGTGTCCAATAGCTGGGGCCTGTCCAATAGCTGGGTCTTCCACCCTACTTGATGTTGTGAAGGTTTTTAATTTAAAGAAAATCAGGTGGTGATAAAGGTGTGTAAAATACAGGGGACATCAATAATTATTATAATTCGGCTGAGTTGTCTAGAAATTTCGGAAGTAGTGTAAAAACCGGAGTTCATGTAACGGGAGAAACGGAGGTCACTTTAGAGGGGAGTTCCAGTCCAAAGAGGGTTAAGCCGGCTGAAACCGTGCAGTTAAGGAATGATTAGGAACTCGGATTGCATTATCGATTTAATCGCAGTTGGAAATATCATGTAAAGTTCTCCCTAAGTTGAAGGATGTGAAATTTGGTTTGGCTATTCTCGACTGTGCTAACTGCAAAAGGGCCAAGTCTATGCGCAAGCCTTGTTCCGGAGTAAGGCACAAGACAGATGTGCCATTTCAATGTTTATCAACAGTTTCAATGTTGGGACCTGTTGAACCGGCGGCACAAACTTTAGTTGCTACCAATAAACGGTACGAGTGGGGGGACAAACCGCAGGATCCAGTGCACAACCTGGGGCCCCTCCATCAACCCCTAACAGGGGGTTAGAGGGAGAAGGCTCCCCCGGCTATAAAAACTCGGATCCTGCGCCTTTTTAACCATTCGACGCTTCCTCTAGCCGCTGGCTACTCTCTCTCTTCCTACCCTGCTCTCTCTCCTAAAACCTAAAAGATCCTAGATGACGGTGGTGGTCAGCCCATAACCGCCTAGGCAAACTCTCCCAAAAGATTCCAGATGACGGTGGTGATTCGCTCATAACCGCCTGGACACAACCAAAAAGATCCTAGATGTCGGTGGTGATTCGCTCATAACGGATATCGACCAAATTTGGCACGAATATCCAGTAGGCTCCCAAGTTGTGCAACGTCGCATTTTTAATTCCCTGACCATAGCGGAACTATGGTCGACCATGGTCAACTTCGTTAATTGAAATGGTAACCCCTATTTTTTATCGCGTATTCGTAATCTACGTGAAATTCTATCTACGATCGACCCTTCGGACTACCCCCGCGGTCGACCATAGCGCATCCATGGGCCCCTCCATGGTCGAATCCCGAATTGCTTTTCACGGCCAAACGGCTCGACGGATATCGACCAAATTTGGCACCAATATCCGGTAGCCTCCCAAGTCGAACGTAGGCGCCTTTTCGATTCCCTGACCATAGCGGAACTATGGTCGACCATGGTCAACTCCTGACTGGCTTGACGGATATCGACCAAATTTGGCACGAATATCCAGTAGGCTCCCAAGTTGTGCAACGTCGCATTTTTAATTCCCTGACCATAGCGGAACTATGGTCAACCATGGTCAACTCCTGAATGGCTTGACGGATATCGACCAAATTTGGCACGAATATCCAGTAGGCTCCCAAGTTGTGCAACGTCGCATTTTTAATTCCCTCACCATAGCGGAACTATGGTCGACCATGGTCAACTCCTGAATGGCTTGACGGATATCGACCAAATTTGGCACGAATATCCAGTAGGCTCCCAAGTTGTGCAACGTCGCATTTTTAATTCCCTGACCATAGCGGAACTATGGTCGACCATGGTCAACTCCTGAATGGCTTGACGGATATCGACCAAATTTGGCACGAATATCCAGTAGGCTCCCAAGTTGTGCGACGTCGCATTTTTAATTCCCTGACCATAGCGGAACTATGGTCGACCATGGTCAACTCCTGAATGGCTTGACGGATATCGACCAAATTTGGCACGAATATCCAGTAGGCTCCCAAGTTGTGCAACGTCGCATTTTTAATTCCCTGACCATAGCGGAACTATGGTCGACCATGGTCAACTTCGTTAATTGAAATGGTAACCCCTATTTTTTATCGCGTATTCGTAATCTACGTGAAATTCTATCTACGATCGACCCTTCGGACTACCCCCGCGGTCGACCATAGCGCATCCATGGGCCCCTCCATGGTCGAATCCCGAATTGCTCAACGGATATCGACCAAATTCGGCACGAATATCCAGTAGGCTCCCAAGTTGGGCAACGTCGGAATTTTTCGGTCCCCTTCACCATAGCGGAACTATGGTCGACCATGGTCAACTCCTGAATGGCTGGACGGATATCGACCAAATTTGGCACGAATATCCAGTAGGCTCCCAAGTTGTGCAAATTTTTAATTCCCTCACCATAGCGGAACTATGGTCGACCATGGTCAACTCCTGAATGGCTCGACGGATATCGACCAAAATTGTCACGAATATCCAGTAGGCTCCCAAGTTGGGCAACGTCGGAATTTTTCGGTCCCCTTCACCATAGCGGAACTATGGTCGACCATGGTCAACTCCTGAATGGCTGGACGGATATCGACCAAATTTGGCACGAATATCCAGTAGGCTCCCAAGTTGTGCAACGTCGCATTTTTAATTCCCTCACCATAGCGGAACTATGGTCGACCATGGTCAACTTCGTTAATTGAAATGGTAACCCCTATTTTTTATCGCTTATTCGTAATCTACGTGAAATTCTATCTACGATCGACCCTTCGGACTACCCCCTGCGGTCGACCATAGCGCATCCATGGGCCCCTCCATGGTCGAATCCCGAATTGCTCAACGGATATCGACCAAATTTGGCACCAATATCCGGTAGCCTCCTAAGTTGAACGTAGGCGCATTTTTAATTCCCTGATCATAGCGGAAATATGGTCGACCATGGTCAACTCCTGAATGGCTCGACGGATATCGACCAAATTTGGCACGAATATCCAGTAGGCTCCCAAGTTGGGCAACGTCGGAATTTTTCGGTCCCCTTCACCATAGCGGAAATATGGTCGACCATGGTCAACTCCTGAATGGCTCGACGGATATCGACCAAATTTGGCACCAATATCCAGTAGGCTCCCAAGTTGTGCAACGTCGGAATTATGTACGATACTGCGTACAGCGAATCTCGGATAGCGAGCGAAGCGAGCGGTCATGCTAGTTAATTTATGACACTAAAAATTGATTCAAATCTTGTGATGGTGGTTCCATCTCAAAGCTCTTTTCTTTGGAGTTTCCGTGAGTGTATTTTCTAGGATTTAGGGGAGAATTTTCCTTTCCACGTTACTTAACGGAAAAAGTTATTCATTAAAGTAAAATTTGTAAATGTATCGACCAAATTATTAATTTAGGTTCTAGTTAGATCATTTTATAAATTTATTTGTGGGTTGAAGTTAGGCCTTTTGTTTTATTTTTATACCCCTTCAGGTTTTAGTACATTTCTAGTTTGTTAAGAATTTATAGAATCTAAGAACTCATTATCTTTGTACTCACTTCCTATCTATGTTTTCCGTTTTCATTTCTTTATTTCATGATTAATTCAATAAATCTTGAGGGCTTGAATATGGATTTCGTACCTGTTAATTGCAAAACCAGTATCCTTTCCTGGTGATTTAGTTTTGGCAGCATCGTGTCCCATCTTCATAGATAGCACACAATTATAGGAAATTTCAAGTTTCCACCTAGGATTCTTTTCCAGGTCTTTTAGTTCCAGTTCACCTTCTCGAACGTTTTTAAGACTAAATTAGTTTCCCTCTCGGTTTAACCCTCATTTTTATTTGTCTATTTTACCCTAGGAGCGTCGTCCACATATCCGAGAGAAGCTAGGTTTTGTCTTCGTGTTTCCGTATTTTAACTATAAATGTGGTCACCTCCTACCATGTGGCTATAGGCGGCTCATTGTCGGCTTGGCCGCTCTTCTCATAGGATCCTGAGCTCAAGTAACTTTTCATCTCTTCAGAAAAAAATTTTCTCTTTTCGTTCGAATAGGTTGAAAGGCCGAATTTTCGTAAACTTCCTTGCCTTTCGGGGTGGACCTCGGAGTTTTCGGGAGCTAGTAAGCCTGGATCCGTTCTTTGGGATCGAGGTTTATTTCCTCACGAATCCACCGTGGCCAATGATAGTGCCTTGGGATAAGACGGATCTTTCGGGAATTATTGCCCTATTGTTCCAACTTTCCCCCTTGGTGATGTTAGGAATGTTTCCGTTCGCAAAAGACAAGCAAGTTGGGTCAGGGAGATTCGAGAGCCTGAACGATAATACTCCAACCTTTTTTGGAGTTTTGCTAAATTGAGCTCAGGTCTTATAGTGGAGTTCTAGGAAGCAAGGTAAGTCCATGATTGATGGTTGTTTTCTTCTGGAGGTGATCTAGAATTCTTGCAGTAATTTTTCTGACACTACACTATCACTTTTACAAGTTAGGCTAGGTCCGATTTTCAGAGTAAGTTCGTTCCAGAAGTGGAAGATCCATCGCCAATAATCTAATAATCACCCGATAGGCCTTTTAATTGCAGAATTTCAAAGTAGGTACACTAGTAGCAATGGGGACAAGATGCGTTTGGTGAAGCTGCGAGACAGTATACCCTGAATATTACCCTGAATATTGCCCTGACAGTATACCCTGAATATTGTATACCCTGAAAACTATTATTTTGTTTACTGTTTCTTTTCCCTTTTATGGGAGGGAAACAGTTGGTGGAACGCCCCCTTCAGGTTAATAAAGTAAAGACCGGTAATTTCATTTTTCTTAGTATCTCAATTCACAACCAAGTTAGCTAGAAGTTTGCATTCATTTCCCTCGATTTAGGGAAAGGTAGGAGTACGGCAGGGAGAGAAGGGTTTAGCGGGGGTGGTTTGGGGGGCTTCATGCCGCAATGGGGTGAAAGCCTCGACCGAAACCATCTCTGCTCCACCCCGAAGTCCCCGCCAACGTAACATTGGTGTTAGGCTTGGGTAATGTACGTTGCAAATGACGGGGCAACGTCAAATGGAAAATTTCGATCCTCCCGTCATAAAATTTCATATATTTGTCTGTACCTCTTGCTAAGCAAAAGTACGCCATCCTCACTCGAAATCTGGATTTTGAAGTGCTAGACTACCTATTTGTGAAGTACAGTGATTCCATCCTTCGCCTGTCTCGGTTGAACGATTTTCTGATCTAATGTACGCATGCACTATCCTATGTCTTTGTTCTTTGACCTTTTCACTTTCCATGGCTGTACCATGCCTTCATACGTATTTTTAATTGTATATCCATGCATTTCTATTATTGTCTCATGTTTATTTCCATATTTAGTACTAGTTTACGATAATTAAACGCACTATGTTCTCACACACATTTATACAACTACACTACATATTTCCTAGCATTTTTATTATTCCTGTAGGTTTATTCACATGTTATGTACCATTTTACACGGATTGCGCGCACCAAACACACACACACACATTTCAACTACGCCAAATGTAAATTCATAAATACCTCGTAAATTGCTAGTGTAAACTCAAAAACAAAACGAAACAAACAAAAACTTGATTAAACACATTGGTAAAACCACCAATAAACATTAGGAGGGTCGATATAAATGAACTTCATAGGGTCCTTGGAAGTTTGGGATTTTTATTTTATGGCGACTAACCGCGTTTCCTTGGGTTCCATTAGAAATTTTTTTTGGTCGGCCTTTCGTAGTTGTCGTCCCCCCTTATTGGTTCATCATTTCAGAAGAATTTTTTTTCTTTGCTTGCATGTAGGTAGCCCAACCGTTTGGCAAAAGCGGTATGGCGTCGAAGTCTCCATTTCTAGTTAATAGGAGTGATACCTGTTTTGTGGTCCAGGTCGGGGGTTACCGGAACCACGGAGCAGTCCTCCCCCGCTGGAGGTCAAATTTACATAACGCCAAGTTTAATTTCCACTATCCCTTTAGATTGTTTTTTCTCTCTTCAATAATATCCCTGATTACATTACCCCCAAGGGTTTAGCATGTATGTTAGTTGTAAACGGGATCCCACCATAACATGAGGTAGCATAGGTTAATGTAGTTTTGTAAGGCATATATTACGACCAATAGAACACCTTCGGTGAGACCTGAATTTCTGGATTTTCCTCCTAGCTGACTATGACTGTCGACATAACTGATCTTATGACCGCGTAACTGACCTTATGATGATTTGACCAACTGGGATGGTACGCGTATAACGGACAGGACATTCATACAGGACAGTTTTTTCAACTTAGCCTCCGATTCGACCGCCAATGTACCCTATTCCCAAACTCTTTCAGGGACTAACCCGTTGGTGGCGTGACAGTACGGCTGTAGGACCGTTAATTTACCTGGCTAGGATGTTTCAACTTAAGAAGTCATATACTAGACCTAATCTGTTAAGTGACCCTAGGCTAAGTTCGTGGAGATGATGAATTGAGGAGGTCGAACCACCGTATCCCATCGGTATGGATCTGCGAATGTGATCAGATACGGGTCGAAAATTTCCGTTTCCTGGGATGACTTAGTTGGGCAAGAAAAAGACAAATTTTTTTTTTTGGCGCACGGTGGACAGGCACAAAGGTTTTTTTAATCGCAGTCTTGATTCTAACTGCCATAAAACGAAAGCCATCTAATTTTGAGGGGGAATGAGAACATTTATTAATTGCTCAATTCAAATGGTTCATTACAAAAAAAAAGGGGGGGGTGAGGAAATTAAGATTGAAAATAAATGAATAAATAAATAAACAAATTTAATAATTAAAATAATGATGAAATAATAAAACTAACCATGTACAATAAAAAGATTGATCATTGTTTAAGGATGAATCAATCTGTATATGGAACCGAATGGTTTTCTTGAAGACCTTTCGGTCAGCTGGTACTTTTACCGCTTGAATTTCCGATCGAGTGCTAAATCAAAATTATCCATAACCTTTGTTATCTGTTCGCTCGGATTCAGGCATCTCTTAGAAAAATCTTATTGAAGTATTTGGCCTTGTGGACCCGTTTGGTCCTCCTGTTCGTCAGCGGTTTACCCAAGGGAGGGATAAAATTCTCTGCCTCGGGCCCAGTCAAATCTTGCCAGTACCCCTTTTAGCGAATTTTCGAAGAAAAGGAAGCTATTGTTCTCGGTCCAAAAATTTTAAAACTCGAATTTCCGAAAGATTTTTATACCAAAATCCGTTTCAGACCATCCTGAATTCACTGCCGAAAGACACCAAAAATTATATGTATAAGTAGATGTGATATATGCATTCTAGCTCACCGACTTAAATCTCTGTTAAAACTGCTTTTGTGCTAAATCCCTGTTAAAAAATGCTTTTGTGTTAAATCCCTGTTAAAACTGCTTTTGTGCTAAATCCCTGATAAAACTTTTTAACACAAAACATCAGAACACATTTTTTAACACAAAACATCAGAACCAGTGACTTTTTCGGTTTAGTGACTTGAATCCCTGATAAAACTTTTTTAACACAAAACATCAGAACCAGTGACTTTATTAAAAATATTTTTTCATCAGAAACTCTAGTGAACTCTAAAAATTTTTCAATCGTAAATAAAAATGCAAATTTAGGGTTCGATATTTTCGAAATTTAGCTCCCTCTGATGTTTTTACTAGAAAAAAAATAAAATGAACGCCTTAAATTAAAATAACGAGACGCTAAAAATATTTCTTTGTTGACCTTGGTTTTTTTGTTAATCCTAATGTACAAGCCATTAGAGGTGGGCCCCACCTTTAAGAATTCAATTCAGATAGGGAAAAATCTAAAAAGATGAGGGGTAAGTTAAAAGGATCTCTACTATAATATAAAATGGAACACTTTAAATCGTTAAGAGAACTGGAAGATGGAAATTGTCTTTCCAAGAGGCAGTGGTGGGAATTGTCTGACTCTGAAGAACTGACTGATTATTTCGTGAGGAAGTACCATAAGTTTTTAGACTTACCAACTGTGAAACGTAACTTTTTTACCGGAAAAAATAAACTAACTGAAAATATTCTAAATTTTACTCCTTTCAAAAATATTAACGTTTGCAAAAATTGTGGGGTTAGAGTACGAAATGGTAATATTTGTTTTGAATGCATCGAAGAGAATAATCAAATTATGCTAAACTTTGTGCACAGAATATTTGTAAGAGGAGGTCCATATTAGGTTTTTTATAAGGGATCCCCCTATAAAAAAATTATAATGGGGTCTGCGCATGATTTTTTTTTAGAATTTTTATTGACAGAGAATCGCTTCAAAAACGTAAAAATGGGAACCATTCGTCAAAATTAGTTTACCCTTATTTTTTATCGGTAGAGAAACATAATGATGTTCATAAAAAGGGCGGGGAGGCGTCAGAACTGCCGAAGCATCTGATTGGTCGGGGCGCTCTTTGCGGCGAATGACTGAATCGCAGGTCAGCTACTTGCGAGATGGGCCGACGCTGGGTGACGTCAGAACTCCCCGCCATTCTACTTCCAAGTTTCAAATCAATCAGATTTCACTTGTGATAATCGATCTCTGTGAAGTTTTTTTTTACATGGAAACTAGTGTTTACGTGCTATAGCAACTCAAATAACACAACGAATGGGTTTTTTCCAAATTTCATTTCTCATGCGCATACCCCATTTAGTCCTACCTATAATTCCATTTCATTTTCCATTTTCTTTCTCGTTTTGCGTTTTCGTAAGTTCCTTCAAATGATCTACGAAATTTTCTTTTTCTATTCCAATTGTGTAATGCCCCCAAGCGAGAGTATCTATTCCATTTTC
This sequence comes from Leptopterna dolabrata, assembly GCA_954871275.1. Classification (NCBI taxonomy): domain Eukaryota; kingdom Metazoa; phylum Arthropoda; class Insecta; order Hemiptera; family Miridae; genus Leptopterna; species Leptopterna dolabrata. The sequence goes on from OX940982.1 coordinate 50,537,027, forward strand.
CAGAATATACCTTTTATCGTCGTAGGCACTGAGCACTTTCTTGTTCTGGAAAATGGTATAAATGTCGTGCTTTTCCGATCTAAACATAATTTGTTTTCTGTGTATTGACTTTTTTGTAAAGAGACATTCCTTGAAATCATCGAATCTAATGTCCTTTTCAACAACGTTTTTCTTTACTCCTTTGGCTTTCTTGGTTTCCTTTTGATTTTCAAATGTTTTGTGAGCGTAAAGTTTCGATCTCAGTCCAACGAATTCCTCCATTCCTTTTCCGTTCAATTCATCTTTGAATTTTCCAAGTACTTTTTTGTTCACTTGAGGTATACCGTAGTAATTATCTTTCGGATAATCAGATGTATCAAACTCATCAATCATGTTGTTTTTAATGTCAGAATAAAAGTTCTCAGTCTTGATGTCCATAATCAGGCTATCAGTATCACAATACATAAGCTTGACATTTTCTCCATACTCCTTCTTCATTGTGTTGTAGTAGAAGTCGTACATGAGAGTTTTTGAAATGTCTAGAATACTCATACCAACATAGATGGGTTTGTTGAACAGAATCTCGGTTGTTTTCATGTGAACTGCTGCTAAGTTTTCTGTGAATATTGTTCTGTGATCGAACGTTGGTTTTGCTATCAATGACTCCAGTTTCCTTGCATTCGAACACATCTTTATGGAAACTCTATTCCTAATATTCTCCATCGTTTTCCCAAATACGCTGTTGTTCATCAGTTTGAAAAAGTCCTTCTCAAAATCGTTCTTGGCCTTGGTTCTCAGTGCCGTATTGAAATCAATGTAGATTTTCAACCAGTCAGATTGGTCAAACTCCAGTGTTCTGTATACTTTCTTCAGTTTCATTCCCATGCTCAGACATTGTTTCAAATTCCTATAGTGCAAAACGTATTTATCTTTGTTGTACAAAGTTGTCATCAGTTTAGGTAATTTCGTATTTCCGATTCGGTTTTCTGGTGCAAGTGGTAGATCCGAATGTAAATCGTGCAGTTCCTTGGGATATTCTAAGTCAACTTCCAAAATATAACCTTTGGGGGATTCATCATCGATCTTTTCAATATCTGCATTTTCAACCCATTTAAAACCACCAGATGGTAAGTATTTGGACATAGCCCATCCATAAAGGTTGTTGGCGTCGACATAAGTTATATAATTGGAAGGTTTAGATGGGTCATATTGTTCACCCATGTACTTATTGTTTGCTTTTGCATGTCTGTTACTACATTGGGATATACCACCACGAATTCCTTTTTCTATCATTAGAATCTGGTCGTAATCGGTCAAAAGATCCAACTTAACTTTGCTCATTTTCAACATACAATCCCATGAGAATCCAGGTGTTGTGTAGTACCATGCAGGATCTAGTTTGTACGTTTTCAGGGAAATATCTCTGAAATTCTCCATCACATCTGCAAGCAGTAAAATATCACTTTTGTTGTAAAGCGCGGTGAATTCCCACATGTTTTTAATACCGAATTTTTCCCAAACTTCTTGTGCATTTCTATATTCGTTTTCTTTTACATTTTGTTTATTTAGATGGCTGTAAAATTTCTCTATAGATGGCAAACAGGTTTCATCGTACCTTTCCGGACTATCCATGTACACATACGGGTATGCTAGTTTCCTTGTCATCAGCTCCAAAAACTCTGGTCCAAAATGTTTTACGAGTTCCTTAAATTGGTTGATTGTAAGGTTGCTCGTTAGCTTGTCCAGAGAACTCGATAGGAATTTAAAAGAGTCAATGAACCTTATTTCTATTCTATTAAATATTGGGTTTCCTTTCACATCTACTTCTCCAGAGTCGTACCTGAGAATCTTTGAGAATGAGATATACTTTTCCTCGGTGTTTGGTATCATTTTTATGTCTGAATCATCTTCTCCAAATTCTTTTATAAACAAATGGGCGTCATAACCAGCGAGATTGTGGAAAAATACTGGTACAAACCTGGGACACTGATATACCAAATTACATAAAGAATGAGCAGCACCTCTGAATTCCCCTGACAAATGGTCATGATCAGCCACTCGACTTTTATTTTTATTAATATTTTGTTTTAATTCCGTCAATTCCGTTTGTATTTTGGTTGCAATACTTTCGTCTCCTTGAACTTGAAAGTAGACCAAAGCTTTTTCCTTTACCTCGAGTTTCTTTTCAAGCATTGGAGGCAATTCGTTGAAACCTCTCTCGCAAATGTGACAAGTTTTTACATTTTTGAATTCCTGTTTCTGTTGGTCAGTCAATGGTTTCATGGGTACAATTTTATCGTAATATTCTTTAGCAATGTGCAAAACTTCCTCTTTCAGTTTCTGATAAAATACTTTTGGAGAATCTTGACCGGAATATTCGACGGGGGGTTTGTAATACTCGTTGGAATACTTTATGTAATATGCAAAGTTGTTGGGCTCGTGTTTCTGTGTCTTATTAGTGAACGCCTTAGTTTCATCAGGTTGACAAGTAGAGATTTTCCTCAGCATACATTCAAAGTCCGAGTAGATAACGAATGGTACTTTCATGGAGCGTTTATAATTTTCAAATTGTAAGATGTTATCATAAGGTTTTGGTAGTTCTACTTCAACAGCTTTATGAGCTCCGCAACATTCTTTATGTTCGTTTAATTTAACCTGAGTTCCAAAGCTATTCAAACACATTTTCTCTTGTGATCTTTTGTTAGCTGACTATGACCAACCAATTTCCATAGATCTTTGATCCAGCAATAATGTTCAGTTTCCTCGTTTTTCAAGTACAACAAGTCAATATGTTTTTCCTTTTCCTCTTTCGTTATTTCCAAGGGTACTATAGTATTTTTTTCATTCAAACAGAAAACATTAATGGAAATCCCAGTTCTTTTCTCAAACTTTTTCACATCGATAAGTTTCATTGGAAAGCTGATACCTTTCAACGCCTCATCAAATTCATGTTCCCATGTTATGTACTTTCCTATTCTATTAGAATTTTTATCAGCTGGATGTAATGCAGACAGAATTGACCAAAGGAAACATTTATTATCGTTATTTTGTACATTTATAATTGCTTTCCTACTTTGCAGAAAATCAGGGAGTGGGATGAAAGATGATCCTTTCAATGGATTGTACTTGTTAACGTTCAGTTCCAAATGTTTGATTTTGTGAAGTTGCCATTGAGATCCTTTTATTTCGAACGATTCCATTTCATTTAGAATTTTCTGTTTCATTTTCTCGTAACAGTTTGCAACTTCTGCTGACTGCAATATTATTACGTTTTTCGTTTTGAAATTGATTTCCTGATACTCCATGTTATTTTCGTTAGTTCCTTTTTTAAATTCTGCGATTAAAACTACATTAACTTTCAGGTTCTTTTTTCTAAGTTCCCTGTTGAGTAAACCTGTTACGATATTTTCAATACTGTTAAGAAATTTGGAAGCATCTTTAAATCCTTTCGTATTTTTAATATCGTAAGTCGCTAATCTAGATTTAAATGCAGTTTCCTTTTCTCCAACTTCCGTTCTCGGTTCTATGTTTTTTTCAAATACTTTTTCATTAAAATTAAATACTTTGTGCAATTTCCTCGGTCTTACAAATACAGGTTTCATTTTTCTAGGTTTTCTGATAGTCATTGTCCGGTCCGGGTCGTTTTTTCCATGGCGCTTAGACTTTAGGTGTCTAGCCCAGTTTTTATAAGTAGTGCTAACATCGCACTTTTCACAATGCCTTCTCGTATCATACATGTTTATATTATAAAAGTTATTCTTTTAACTTACCCCTCATTTTTTGAATCCTTAAAGATGGAAGGTTAGTTAAAAGAATATATTCTATAATAAATAAATAGAAATGAATAAGGAGCAGCTATTGAAAAAAGTTAATTTTGAAAACAACACGAACAGGCTTTCTGAACTAGAAATCGGAAAACCTTACGAAATTATAAACTTTGAATTCGTGTCAACGAAATACTCGTGGGAAAACAAAGAGTCTGTTATAGCCAATCTGGGAGAATTTAGAGTATTTTTACCAGAAAGATATACTCTAAATTTTGAAAAATATGAACTCCAAGCTCTAGTTGAGCACGGTGTTTGTTTAGTGTACTATGGATCACCAAATCAAAAAATGGGAGAGACATGGCTAACATCAAGTTTGTTTAATTATTAATTTTAATAAAAAACGTTTTAATGGAAAATTTCCATTAAAACAATAATATTATACTAAGAGTTGTCTCCTACAGAGACCAAGATTTTTCAGAATTCAATTTCCCTCTGCATGTTTTTAAAACAGTTTCATATTCTTTTCCGTTTGAAAGTTCTTTTAACACTATCAAAGACAGATGGCCGCAAATCGGAGGATCGTTATACTTTTGAATTTGTTCGGAATTGTAAAAAATATTTTTATTTTCCAAGTATTTTACCAACTCTTTAGGCGGTGATGTGTTTCCGTAAGAATCGAAATAATATTTTTCTTTTTCGGATTTTTTAAAATAACAAGTCCAGTGACTACCATTTTGATAAGAATTTTCTAAATTAATAATTCCACATTCAACGGGTTTAGACCGATTAGGAAGTTCGTCCTTCATGAAAACACCTCGGAAATGTTTTATTTTAAAATTTTTCGCATAACGATTTAAATCTAAATTACTCAGAGGTTGGTAGTTTTCCGTTTTTTTCGTTTTTTTAAACCGGACCCAATACTTAAACTTTTTGCATTTTGAGCTAGTTTTTCCATCTCGAGATTATGACGTTTTATTTCCGCTTCTTCAGCAGCTTTATGTTTCGAGTCTATTACTGAATTTGCTACTGCTGCACCTCCACCTAATAACGCTCCAAGTGCTCCTATTCCTGCAAATAACAGTGGTAGGAATCCACCCGTGTGATTCAAATGTAGTTGTTCATAATCCAAAGTTAACCTAATTCCTTTCTTTTCTCCTCTCGCTTTTTCAAATGCTTTTGATTGAGTTTCCCACAGACTGATTTTATGTTTTCCATTTCCTGAAATTTGTTTCGCTGCCAAACGAACTGTAACAGATCTGCGCTTTTTGTAAGCCGCTCGCAATTTGGTTAATTGATTTTCGGTTAAATCTATATTTTTCGTAATCATAGTTATTTATTATAGTAAAATTTTTTTTTAATAACGAACTCCCATACCGAAAAATCGTTTACTTCTCATTGCAACTCTCACTGCAGCTGCATCAGCTTTTTCTTTCCAACTTGCATCACTCGCGTACATTCTTTCTTTTGCTACTTCCTCCAGTGCTTTATCCGCTACATGTCTTTCTTTCGTGTCTGTGTGATCCTTGTAAAATTCATCGTGTTTTTTACAACCTTCGTCCAATTTATTAATTCCTGGATCTCCTCTTTTCAATCGTTTATCTAGTTTTGTAAATGGACCACAATAGTTGTATCCACCCGGCAAATGCATTTCAGGTGCGAAACCATCAAGTTTGTTCAGCAAAGTATTTAAAACTCCGGAACCATTTTTAATTATACCTTTCGGCAAACTGTTTACAACTTTCAACAGATATTCTATTCCTTTGGGATTATCTATGTTTTTTCCAACTGATCGTTTATAAACTTTACAATTCCTAATTTTTCATTGTGAAAATTGTTATTACCAGCTCGTTCTTGTGCGTACAAATAGTACAAATGCTGTTGCAGCTGTTGAAGGTTGTCGATGTATTTAAATTCCACTGGATTTTCAGAATATTCTATCAAACCCGAACCAACTTTACTTGCTTTGATTTCTTTCCAAATAGGCGCGATCAAATCTTTCCATTTTTTCCCCGTACTAGACTTTACTTTATTGGTAGTTGGGTCATTCTTTTGGTATAGAGAATTCGTTTGAATGAGAATTCTCTTGTAAACTTTCAAATCCTCTTGAGTGTATTTATCAGGATCAGGTCCTAGAGGATCAGTTAACAAACGCCATAATCCGTGCGTTCCTTTGTACGTTTCTTTTTGAATGACAATTGTATCTCCGTTTACTTGAATTTGTTGATCTCCGATGTAAATTTTGTCCTCTTTTCCCCATATACCAAATTGTTTATCATCCTGTCTGATGTAAAGTCTAGCAATCGGACCAATTCCTTTCGGACCAACGCTATTCGATGGGGTTTCATTCCGATCTACCATATCCACGATGTTTGATAAACTATTTCTTGTGTTTACTACGGTCTCATCTGACGTCGTATCATAAGTTTCAGCAGTATCAACTAGTGCAGAAGCTCCTTCTGTTGGTTTAATTTCAAGAGTATTAGTAGGCCCGAAAGTCACCAGTTTTCTTTTCTTGACGGGTGAACTAGTTGCTACGGGGACTTGCATGTATGGAACAATTTCCAACTTCTTGAGGTCTTCGTCAGTTTGTTTCACGGCATTTTTTACTTCAACTAATTTTTCAGTGATTGGGCGCAAACATCTTTTCTTGAGTTTCTCTTTCGTTCAACTTATCTACTCTAGCTTCTCGGAAAGCACGTCTCAACTCTTGTTTTTTTTCTCGAATTTTGTTCGCTTCCTTGACAGTCATTTCTTTTTTGGGTTTTCTCAGGAAAATTCGATTTTCTGGTTCTGAATCATCAGTTTGATCACGAGTTTCTGAATCATCAGTTTCAATATTTTTTTTATGTTCGTTACATTTTTTCGACAAAAGTTTTTCTAAATGTTTTTCAGTAGGCATTTCTTTTATTATAGTAAAACATAATTTTTTGATCGTCTATTCAAGAAACGTTTGAACGATGGTTTAACGGTTATTTTGATCGTCTAACGGTGTTTTTGATCGTCTATTCAAGAAACGTTTGAACGATGGTTTAACGGTTTTTTTGATCGTCTAACGGTGTTTTTGATAGTTTATTTAAGAAACGTTTTCTCAAACTTTTTCATGTATCGACCATCTTTTAATTGTTTCCAGAGGTTTATAGCCAGAAATCCAAAATCTTTCCAACATTCGTTGCATATTTCTTTGAATCGATCAAAAGTAAAATCCGTTCCAACATACTCATCGTAAATCGCTTTCATGTAAACTGGACCTTGCATGAAAATACACAGAAAATTCAGATTGTTTCTAATCAACTGTTTATCAACTTTAGTGTATGATTGAGTTAGATAAATACACGAAATATCCTTATGACGTCCTCTAACGTAATAAGCTTTTATAACTCGTTGCTGTTGAATATCAACGCAATCATCGAAAACTATCAAACTGTCCGACTGACAATCATCTACACTTATTAGTTCGTCGCAACTATTGTAAAAGTGCGCTATTTTCATTCCAACTTTATCCTCTATTTTTTCGTAAGTTTTTCTCAAGACTTTATAAACTTTTTGTTCTAAAGATTTGGAAAATATGTAAAGATTTCCAAACGGAATTCCCCAAGGTTCAGCAATCAAATTGATCAATAAAGTTGTTTTTCCACATCCGGATGGTCCTACCACCAGACAACGTAGGGGCAGAGGTAATAAAGGGTGAGAAGCTTTCTTTTCTTCAAATAGATAGAGCTTGATCTTATATTTTTGACTCATTTTATTATATTTATTATATATAAATAAATAATGTTTATAAAAATTTCAGGAGATACACTAAGGTTTGAGAGTCCAATTCCACTTGATTCGAATAAAGAGTATCAGTTGGGCATGTCGGTTTTGTTGTTTACAACTAGGAAAACGTTTGAGATAAAAAACTTCGAGTTCGCTTACAGATTTGCTTTTCCTGATGGAATTTACGATCTAATATATAAAATCGATGGAACGTTCAATGTGAGTTCATTCAAAGCCAAGTTGATTAGTATTTTATCCAGTTTTCAAAGTAGTTTGTTAGTGAAAAAAGACACTATGAAAAAGTATTCTGAAGCTCAAGTGAAAGAAATACAAAAAGATATACAGAAAGTTAATCCGAATAGTTTGAAATTCGATCTCGAGCATTTAAAAGACGATTCTTACAGAATTGCTGCATACTTTCCCATGGACATGAGGATTGTTGATGAGGGGAATTTTTGCGATATATTTCAGTTGAAAAATTGTTTAGGTTCCGATAATTTGTTTAAAAAGAATACCAACTACGTATCAGAGAATAATCCGAAACAACTCGTTTTTTCTGACAACATAGTCGAATGGCATTGTAACATTACGGAATATAGCTTTACAAATCATGATGAACATCCCCATTTGCACGTTGAACATGAGTTATTACACGTTTCTTTCATAGAGAAACCACTGCCGCCTAATACTATTTACACGGAAAAACCAAAGAAAGTAGTTTTCATTCCACTAATGGCCGGTTTCACCACCTGGTGTTAAGGTTGGTGTTAACGTTATCTTGGGAATAGTGCAAAGAAGCGCGTTTCTCCAGTGCGAGGTAGCGCTATCCCCGGAATACGGAGAGCTGTTATTCCCTAGATTTTATTCCCTACTTCCTCTGGGTGTTAAGGCGTTATCCCCCAAGTCAAAACAAAATGGCGAACTACGATCATATGTTCGAGCCTCTATTTTTCTGTAAAACAGTGTTTTTCTGGCCGTGAGTGAGTTCGAGTGTTTGTTTTTTCATGTTGTTTTGTTTGGGAATGGCTTATCAAGACATTCTGTTCGACGACGAAATTAACTAACGGCTTCCAGTAGATTTGAAAATATTGTACAATTTCTTGGACACAAATATTTTATTACCTACTGCTTGAATGTGCACGAGTTTCTTCTTATGATTAAACTTTATTTGAAAACGTTTTCCATAAACTTTAACTACATAGGTAATATAAGCAGTGTCTTACAATTTTTGTGTGAAAACACGCCTGACACCTTTTTTATGCACTTACATACATAATTATTAGGTAGGTATAGACTTTCTGAATTGAAATTTATTGCAATACAGAACTTGTGTAATTTATTTTTAATCATGTAAAACTAGGAGTAAATTAGTCAAGAAACCATTATTACCACCAATGAAGGGTCTATAATGATATTATATTTAGCTAGTGTAGCATTGCATATAGGTATTAACTATCTACGAGTAGGTATATAATGACACGGCTATGACCCATTTGTGGAGAGGAATGTTGGTGTTCTTGAGGACAAACCGTTGTTCAGTTTTAGTCATTTGGCCAGTCCCTCATTGCTGATAACCTTTGAAGACTTTCGCTTCCAGCACTTTTTACATTGGTACCTTTTATTTTTCGAATTTTTAACCTAAATATTCATGTACCTACTTACCAATATATGTTTAATGATTACCTTTTTACTCTTTGTTAATATATACCTAATGTATGTTTACTTTCAATTCGTGTAATAAACCGAAGAGCCTAGATCGATACCTAGGTATAGCTAATTTAGAACGTACCAACTTGGTGAATTTTTCTTTAATTTATTTTTCATTTTCTTGGGTGAATTATATTGGGAAAGAAACAGCTGATGTGTGTAGGTAGGTAGTACGTTAATTGTCTAGGTCAGGCATTTATTCTCACAGTTCATTTTCCTTACTTTTGGTAAAATGGGATTCAAGTGCCCTTATGAGTACATCAATTATAAACACAGAGAATGGATTAGGTACTAGTTTCCATGTCGGAATAGGTAACTATTAAATTCTAATCCCAATTCTTTCCAGGCGGCTTGTTTCTCCTTCCACATGACGGCATCAGTCGTATTATTTTCTATCACTTCCCTCCTCTTCTGCACCAACTCTACCAACAGTTCCAGCTCCGCCTTGGTGAAGTTCAAGTTTCTCTTCCTTTTCCCACTTTCTTTTTTCTCCATTCTTATTTCACGCAAAATCACTTGATTCCACGCAAGAAGCACTTCACACAAAATAGATTTCAACACCACTATCACTGATATCAGCGTTGTTGGCGGCAACGCCTTCGGAAAACTTGTCTGGGAGCAACAGTCTGGGGGCTAACCAGGGAATAACTAGGGAATAACTATCTCCCATCCGGAAATGCATGGTGAAACGGAAAATGGGCTATCACCGAGATAGGTCTTATTCTCAGGGATAGCTATTCCCTACTTTATTACCAACCTGGTGAAATCCGCCATAAGAAAAGGACTGAAAGAAATAAAAATGATAAAATTGTCAACAACCACGGGAAATAACGAACAGATTCAATTCGACGATATTAAAGCTTACTTGCTGTTGAAAAGTAAATAATTTGTTTTTTATATAATAAATAAGATGAACAATAATAATGAAAACCAGCAACCTTCTGCTCCTGCAGTTGAAAATGACATACAATTTACTCCGTTTTACAAAAACATTTATCCTCAGATTCCGGTTCCGGAATTTAATTCCAACGATTATAGAATAAATCGCATTATGAAACAATATGAATTTTTAGAAAACGAAATGAAAATGAGGGGAAATTTGAGAAAAAAATACTGCAAATTATCGAAAACATTTTTCGGAACAGAGTGTTTCATTACGTTAACCGAACTGGGGATGATTGGCGTTTGCATCGCTCTCCCTGTGGCAATTCCTTTTGGAGTTCCAATTTCAGCAGTATTAACAACATTTTCCGCAATCCTGAGAACTTCGGGCAGTTATGTAGGAAACAAAATTAATAAACATTCGGACATCGAACTTTTGGCGAGAACAAAATTAAATTCTATAGAGGAAAAATTCACGAATGCATTAAAAGATGGAAACATTTCGGATGAGGAATTTAAGAATATTGAACAAGAAATTAAAAATTACAACGACATGAAAAACGACATTTTGAACAATTACAAGAATAATAAATCGGAAAAACTAAAACTTTTAGAAAAGGGAAAAGAATTGGGAAAAGCGGAAATTATAAACGCGATTAAGAAAAGTAAATAGATTAGTTTGTTTTTTTAATGGGATTTTTTCTCATTAAAAACAAAATTTAAAAAAAATTATGTTTTACTATAATAAAGAAACAATAATGCATCAAACTAAAAAGATTTTTGATAAATATCAAGACGATATTGTGCGAAAGCAGTTTCGTACAATAAATCCTACTTCAACCTTAAATTTGAATGCTGAAAACAAAAGGACAACTTTTAAAATCGATTTAGAAGACGAATTTCTTTCTAAAAACATTCCGTATTACGTAAAGGGAGTTTTAAAGTCGAAAGATCCAACCAAGGCGTATTCAGGTTCAGATTCAGTCATGTTGGTAGATAATTTCGTGGGTCAAATGTTTTCGAGCGTAGAAGTGAAAAAACACAATGTTGTAGTAGATGAAATTGAGAATCCGGGCATTTCTGGCTGGGTACAGGGTTTTGTCACTTTTGCAGGCCCTAAGAATTATAATGGGGAAGTTATGAATTCAGGTTTTAATACGAAAGCAATAGGAGGTGGTCATTTCAGTGCAGTTGGTTATCTCGGTGATTTAGGTTTGGGTTTTTTCAAAGATTTAACCGTTCCAATATTCAAGGGAGGTTTTGAAATAACTTTTATTCGAAACAGCGATAATAACGTTATTCACGTTTGGAAAAAGGATGCAGTCTCGACTATGCCTAGTGATGGAGTTGTGGAGATAAAATCTTTTGTTTTGAGAGTTCCAGTGATTGAATATAAAAACGAATCTAAAGTTAATTTGATCGCAGAACTTAGAAGCGTGCCGTACCAATTTCAATTCAAAAGTTGGCAGTGCATAGAACATAAAAACGTTACAGGAAAAACCTTAATGTTCGATATTACGAATATTTATAGAAACGTGCATAATCCGTTATGGTGCTTCGTAGTTTTTCAAACTGACGTGTCAAACGATCAGAAAAAGGACAATTCTAAATTCAATCATAAAGACGTAAGAAATTATTGGATCGAATTAGGTGGTAGAAGATACCCGGAGGAAAATCAAGATTTGGATTTCGATGAAAATGATTTTTGTTTAGCTTATTCCGCGTATTTAGATTTCAAAAAGTTAACAAACTCTCAAGACAATTTACCGTATCATGAACCCGAATTTTTCAAAAGAGATTATCCGATTTTCAGTATAGATTTAACGGATCAACCTAAAAGTATTTCCAGTGGTAAAAGCAACATCATTTTACACGTAGAATTCAATAAAGCGGTAGCTGCACCTTCAGGTGGTTCAGAAGGAACGACTTGCTACGTTGTTTTAGTCAGTGGTTCGAGCTTCGTTTACAATCCAGTCGAAAATACGATAACACAAGAACTTGTTTAAAATGTAAAACTAAAGTAGGTAAGAATGTGTATTTTTAATGGAGTTTACTCCATTAAAAAAAAATGTCTCTAGACTTGAATAAAACATGGAGGATGAAATTTATTGTCACAAGTGTAAAAAACGAACGAAAAATATAAACGCGGAAATTGTACAAACTGCGAACGGAAGGTGGAGAATTGCAGCTAAATGCGTGAAATGTAAAACTAATAAAAGTAAATTCATAAAAAATCCGAATGAGGAAACTAACGTAATTCCTGAAACTGAAGTTATAAATTTACCTGAAAACGAAAAGTTAGAATTTGCGAAAGAATTACATAAACCCGTTAGAAAGAAATTTCAGAAAAGGAAAATTGTTACTCATGGAAAGGATGATCTTTGGGCTGCGGACTTGATTATAATGAAACAATACGAGAATGAAAACAACGGATTCGGTTACATGTTGAATATCATTGATACTTTTTCAAAGTACGTTTGGTCAGTTCCATTGAAAAAGAAAAACGGAATAGTAGTTTCAAAAGCTTTCAAAGACGTTTTGGAAAATGTAAAATCTCATAATCATTCTACTCCTAAACTCCTTCACACGGACAAAGGTTTAGAATTTGAAAATAGACTTTTCAAAGAACTTTTAGACGAGTATAAAATTAAAATGTATCACACGGAAAGTTTAGAAAAATCCGCAATTATCGAAAGATTCAACAGAACTTTAAATCAGAAAATGAAAATTCGTTTCGAGGTGAATGGAAATAAAAATTGGATCGATATTCTGCAGGAATTAGTTAATGAGTACAACAAAGAAGACGTTCATCGTTCCATTGGAATAACACCTGCTCAAGTCGATGCGAAAAACGAAAATGAAATTCTGAGATATTTATTTAAAAAGAGTGGAAAAAATGGAAAAAAGAAATTTAAAATTGGAAATCGCGTAAGAATTACGAAATCAAAGAAAACTTTTGCAAACAAATACGAAGCAAATTGGACGAAAGAGATTTTTGAAATAGCTGAGATTTTAGAAACGAATCCAGTTACTTATAAAATAAAAGATTTAAGCGGAGAGGAAATCCAAGGAAGTTTTTATCCTGAGGAATTACAACTCACGAAATTTTAAATGGATTACACTTATAGATATGGCCGGTACAATTCCCATAAAAAAATCAAAGGAAATTTCAGCAAAATGTCCCAACTTAACCGTACACATTCTAGCTTCTCAACTTCTACACAGCATCCATTCCTGAACGATCTCTACCTCCGTTTATAGGAGGGGATCTTTGAATGGCGCAACCTTCACGACTACGACGGAGTTTCAATTCCGTGAGTCATTTCAACTTGGCTTTTCAGTTTCGTTGAAGTTTCGGTTTTTGCTGTGTTTAAGTAGATGTTGAGAGCAGAACAGTTAAGAAAGGAGATTTTGACGATAAGGTCGACTCTCACTTCCGTCGAGGTGGGATTAGATTAATTATTAGCTTAAGGGCCCATCAGCTAATAACGCCTCTAAAACCTCGAGGGAAGTGTATCCTCACTATATAGAAAAAAAATTATCGGGGTTTTGTCCTTGCAGCGATCCCCTGACCTCTTGCATGAGAAGCGCATACGATAACCTCTACACCAAGACTCCAGTTGAGAGGAGAAACACGTTCCGCAATCTTATACCGTAAATTTCAAGGCCGAATGAGGTCAGCCCATTCTCTCAGACGGACGCTCTCGCTGGTCTACAGAACGACCTTGTATCTTGTTCAATATGTTTTAATGGGGATTCCCCATTAAAACGAACAATTTTAAACTATTATTTTTTACTGATACAAAACTACTTTATCTTGAAACTCTTGGATGAATTCTTCACTTAAATTTTGATGCCTGGATATCATTTCCCAATCCACTTTATCTTGAAACTCTCTGATGAAGTTTTCCGTAATATTTGATGCCTGGATATCATTTCCCAATCCACTTTATCTTGAAACTCTCTGATGAAATCTTCGCTCAAGTTTTGATGCCATGAAATTGCATACCAGTAAACTTCATTCTGGAACTCTCGAATGAATTCTTCGCTCAAGTTTTGATGCCCGGATATCATTTCCCAATCTACTTTATCTTGAAACTCTCTGATGAATTCTTCGCTCAAGTTTTGTTTACATGAAATACATTGCCAATCCACTTTATCTTGAAACTCTCTGATGAAGTTTTCCGTAAGATTTTGATGCCTGGATATCATTTCCCAATCCACTTTATCTTGAAACTCTCTGATGAAATCTTCGCTCAAGTTTTGATTAGATGAAATTCCATACCAGTAAACTTCATTCTGGAATTCTCGAATGAATTCTTCAGATAGTTTTTGTCTGATTGAAATGAGCTGCCAATTAACTTTATCTTGAAACTCTCTGATGAAATCTTCAGATCGTTTTTGATTAGATGAAATAAAATCCCAATTAACTTCATTTTGGAACTCTCTAACGAATTCTTTAGATAGTTGTTGCTCTGATGAAATAATATCCCAGTCTACCTTATCTTTGAACTCTCGAATGAATTCTTCAGATAGTTTTTGCGGTCCAGAAATATAATACCAGTCAACTTTATCCTTGAACTCTCGAATGAATTCTTCAGATAGTTTTTGCTCTAATGAAATCTCAATCCAATCTACTTTATCCTTGAACTCTCGAATGAATTCTTCAGATAGTTTTTGCATTACAGAAATGAACCGCCAATTAACTTTATCTTTGAACTCACAGATGAAATTTTCTGGTAGATTTGGATACAATGAAATCTCATTCCAAGGTACAAAATAACCAGCCTCTTCAACAAAATCTCTAATAAACTGTTTATGTTTGATCGAATCAAAATTTAATATGAGGGTTTGTGGATTTACATTTAAGAATATACACCTCTTTTTATCTACTGGAATATTCATAACTTTGCAAAAAATGAAATAGTCATAAGCATCTGTGATCTTGTCTCGGATTTCCATGTAAATTTCAGTTGGTAATACGATTTTGTTATTCATCTTCTATTTTATTATTATTTTCTTTCTTTTAACTTACCCCTCATTTTTTTTATCCACCCACTTTTTTCTTTTGTCTATTCTTGTATGGATACTATTTATCCTGTCTCCCATATTATCCTTTTAACTTACCCCTCATCTTTTTAGATTTTTCCCTATCTGAATTGAATTCTTAAAGGTGGGGCCCACCTCTAATGGCTTGTACATTAGGATTAACAAAAAAAAAACCAGTCATGCAGCATGACTTAATGAGCGAATTTTCAAAGAAATATTCGAATTAATGGCTATGGTTTTGAATAAAGGAAAACTTCGGTCTAAAATTTGGTTTTCTATGTATATTCTCTTCGTATTTATTTTAATTTGTACGTTTTGTCCATCCTGATTCTACCGTTTGTTTATTACGTAATTGTACTAAGTGCTTATTTATTTGATCGCTGTGGGTTCATATTCTCCCCCTTTTTTGCTTTGAACTCTCGTCTTCAATTAATACTTCTCACATTTTTCAATCTGACCACTCTAAGGGGGTGGGGGGGGGGTAAGAGTTCAAAGATTATCCTAGTTTTGGGTAATTTTTGCGCACTTTAAATGCTCTAATTTAAGAACGGATTTAGATATCTAAAATCCGATTTCACCATCGTGTTCAGCGTGCAAAAACCTTTAAAATGAGGGGTCACTTGTTAGAAAATAACATTTTGGGGATTTTTGGGTAATTTTTGCGCACTTTAAATGCTCTAATTTGAGAACGGATCAAGATATCTAAAATCCGATTCCACCATCGTGTTCAGCGTGCAAAAACCTTTAAAATGAGGGGTCACTTGTTGGAAAATAACATTTTGGGGATTTTTGGGTAATTTTTGCGCACTTTAAATGCGCCAAAACCCTCCTTAGAGTAGGCCAATTTCGCCCATCTTCGAACTTAGCCTTTCGATTGCCAAGATAGATTTATTGTGCAAATTTGAGCTGTTTATCTCAATTCTATCGAGAGTTATCGTCTGGAGTGACACATATATATATATATATACATATAAAAAAGTGTTAAATTTCAGGAATCGTTTTAGAATGGTCTGAAACGGATTTCTATGAAGAAAATTTCCAAAAATTTATATTATTTAAATTTCGAAGCCATTGCAATAGCTTCATTTTCTTTGAAAATTCGCTAAAA